>JALMQS010000089.1:2499737-2878727 GCA_024734495.1 Forficula auricularia
TGTCCTTTAAAAAAATAGACCTAAAACCTTTGTAAAACGAAAACGAGAGGGTCAAATTAAAAATTATGACTTATTTTTCTCACGGGTTGGGTGCCCATAGGGGGCGCCGATCCCATAGGCAGCTGCCTAGATTGCCTAATGCCTAATCCGAGACTGCTAGTGGTCAGAAGTAGATTTTGGAACTAATTTCTACACATACTATTTTAGCGCCAACTGGCGACCAAAATGTAAACAAAATAGGGGTATTTATTAAATGTTGATGTCATTTTTTGTTTACTATTATTGAAAAATATCGGTTTACATTCATTTGTAGGAACTGGCATTGATTTGTGGAATAGTCTGTCTGTTACTACTTGGGATTATAGTCCTCTGCCCCTATGATTAAGTAAATTATAAATTTTCTCTAGTCCTAATGTCCTAGCATTGTGAAAATCTTTATTTAGTTCTCACAACCAGAGATTACCTGAGGTAGAGAGAGGTCATACCATCCTTGTTAAGGTTTTGACCAGGTTTCCTTAACAACTTATGGGAAATGTCGGGATTGCTAATGCGTCGTTTGCTCCTGGTATCGGGTTTTTGCGAGCAATTATTTAAATTACGTTTTATCTTTTGATGGAAATCTATGATCGTGTTATTTGTTAAAAAGCATAAATTTCTTTTTTTCTTGTTTGCTAATTGTTAATATCTGGTATTTTATTTGTATTGATATTTTATTAATTTCTGTAGTTAATTTGTATTTATGTTTTGTTGACCTAGCCACCGAGGACTTGTACCTATAAGCAGGTCGAGTAATAAAGATTTATTTATTTAAAAATATATATTATGTATTTCCAGGATAAATAAATAAAAACAAAAACAAAACAATATATGTATTTGCCACAATTTCCCCGAAATTATTTGAAAAAATAAACACAAGAGAGCGCTACCTTCGGGAGCTTTGCTCCCTCTATGCTTAACGCACGATCACCGATGGATGAACCGCGACCTAATATGCTGTACACCTACTTCCACTTGTACTTCCAAAGAGGTGTACACCTACTTCCAATCGCGGATCACCTCTCGACGATCCCTATACGTCTCTTGAACAAGATGGCTAAGACCCTCATGTATAACTCAATTTTTTCTGAAAGTGCCAATAACTCTGCAATTTACGCTCTATATAAACAATAATTTGATTTAGAATTGAAACAAAATTATTCGATTTAAATTATTCATGTAGGGCCCGTATGTTCAATGGATAAAGTGAACATCGTTTGATAATATCAGAATTTTGTGTCCTTAATTTTGCCTCTTGTAATTTAATCTTACGGATATTTGAGTAATTCCATTTGAATCAATTGAATAACTACAGAATTCTTCTTGGTTTCAAATCCAATTATCCGACTGTAGTCAGTCATAGAGTCGTAGATCTAGCCGATTTATTGGCTTGGAAAATTCGGGCTTGGACTTGAAGGATGGTGGGGGTGGGTCGGTTCAGGTAAGCATCCCTTTGCAGCATGCCTCAGTGCCTATGAGCAACTGTATCCACCCACCCACCCCCGAAACGCCACCCCTCTGCCTCTTCGACATTTCAATCAACTTGTCTGTCTGGCTGTATTTATTCCCAAAAGCCAGGCTCACCCTCCTTTTGCTGGTGCCGTTTTCAATTAGCATTCTATATCCCTGGGCATAAATAAATCCACTAGTCAACGAAAATCGTTTCGAGATTTATGGAGATCAAGAAAGGCGAGGGAAATTATCAAGGATTCGGTCAAATGACTAGTTTCATTATTCAAATTAGTATATCAAGAAAGGGTGGCGATTTTCACCAGCAATACAAGATTTCAAATACTTACCATGAATTCAATAAGACACAATTCTCAGGAATCAGAATTTATTTATCTAAAATTATATATTGAAATAGTGTCTTGTTTGTTTTTTTGTATAAAATAAATACAAATTCAATTGAATTAATTATAAAGGGTCCAAAAGATTCATTTACCAGCTGCGAAGCCCGCCTTCGGCTATAAACATCTATGCATAGCAGTGTTTTTCATCCTTTAGGTCGCAATCCCTGGGGGTAGCGAAGCCTCTTAAAGAGTTCGCGAAACTTCAGTAAAAAGAAAAAAAAACAAAGTTTAAACTCTATATTTTTAACAAAATGTTAATTAAAGGACATTTGTAGGTTAACACAAATGAAGAAGTGTGATCCGTATACATAATTATATATTTTTTTATTAATATATATCATGATTTATAAAAATAAATAATAAATGAATACTTTTTACTATTTTTATCTGTTTTTTACTATAAAAAAAATGAAAAATTATATACACAGTCACGAGCCGGGCCTCCCAAACAACAGGGGGTTAGGGGGTCGCCTTGTGTAAAAGATTGAAAAACAATGAACTATAATAATGAAAATAAAAAATTATTTATTGATTGTATTAAATATATTCCAAAATACAAATATTTAATCTTAAAAACATATACATATTTCAAACACAAAAGTTTCGTTAGAAATTCTCCTTTTATCAATGGAAATTTTTCAAAAAAGTTCCTTTCTCTAAGGATTAGAAAGCAACCCTAAGAAATTAATTATTTTGATATAGACAATAATTATACGAATTGTCTTTGTGACCAAATTACCTTTATTCAAATAAAAAATATAAATATTTATGAAAAATTATTTTTCGCTAAAATTTTTTATAAACTTTCGGAAAAACAATCCATATCTGTCCTTTTATTAATGGAATTTTGTTATTTAAAATGTCAATCATTTCTAAAATTAATCTTATGAAAAAATATTTCATTTTTTTTCGTTTTTTGAAAAATTTCCATTGATAAAGGGAGAATTTCTACCGAAATGCTGGGTTTGAAATATACGTTTTTAAGATTTTTCTATAAAATATTTGTATTTTGTTTTAATATAATATATGTTTGTATTACTTGTAAAATTTTTAACTTAAAAATTAAAACAGTTAAATAATTTAATATGATATACATATTTTACTAATATTATTTTTAATTTAATGTTATATGTATTACAAAGCCCGATTTGGTTGGGCATCTTGCAGCTTGCTTATTAGCAATTTCAAATCAAATTTCAAATATTTTCTTAACAGCTATGTTGTTTTTTTTTATTTTAGAAAAATTTAATTTGAGAACATGTTTTTTTATTTGAATGTAATGGAAGGCAGCCTAGGGGTAGTGAGGAAAGAAAAAATGAACACAAATCAAATAAGGTGTAATTTATTGGAATACTTCCTCCTTTTCCTTTCAAGCCGACGAATAAATTACACCTTATTTGATATGTGTTAATTTTTCTTTCCTCACTACCCCTGGGCTGCCTTCCATTACATTCAATTAAAATTTCTACCAGTCCGTCTCTGTCCAAAGAAAATTTCGTTGCAAAAAATGTTTTTTTATTATTTATTTAAATTATTTTTAATATAAACTTTAATGATATGATTATTCATATATATATATATATATATATATCAGCATAACATTAATAGTAATTTGTCTTTTTTTCAGTCACCGACACACACCGAGGATCTTTTCCATAGCAGAGCTTCGAGCAGTGAAAACGCCTGCAGGTAGGCAACTTCTAGACTTCTCTTTTTCCTTCGGTGGGCAGGGCATCTTTTTGTCCACATATATAGTAGATATTTAGTACATATTAATGGGATCCTGGTGAATACCAGAACTAGGGTATTCGAATACATGGTATTGGTATAAAAATGTTGAGCAATAGGCGTTAAAAGCCTTTGTTTAGATAAAAAAGTATCAATTTTTGAAAAAAGTGGTATTTTTGACAGGTACCGGTTTTACTTAAGCAAATTGGATGAAATTGTTGTCATTTTACGCAGAATTTAAAGATCTTTAATTTATCTAATGGATATATTTTTGATTTGATAGGCTGTTTTAGAGTTATACAAAAAAAAAATTGAAAAACTCAATCAAGCCAATAATAATAAAAGTATAGATTTTGATATTGGAATATTATTATTTCAAATTAATTTATTTAAGGTGTAAAATAAAAGGGTTATTTTCAGCTGTTTTTTTAATTAATTTTAAATGGTGTTTTTTTTTTTAATTTATCCAAATATTTCTGAAATTCCTACAATTTTCCTTCCTCAGTGGACCCCAGCCAAAAATCATCGCATTTGCTCATTCGTCATTTTTAATTCTGCCCTCAAAAAACTCCACCAATAACAATTTTTTTTAATTTCTTTTGATTCTTTAACAGACAAGTCCATGTGGCGAAATCTGCAGCAAGGAAGATTGGCTTCTTATTCAGGTCCAAGCGATTTTACAAAGCCCCACAACTTCTCACCATCTACAAGGCCCAAATCCGCCCATGTCTCGAATACGGCTCACATCTGTGGAGAGGAGCCTCAAAATATTCTCTTGCTACCCTGGATGCAATTCAGAAACGAGCCACCAGGCTAATTAACGATTCTACCCTCACCGACTCCCTCGACTCGCTGGCTCATCGAAGAGATGTCTCCGCCCTTTCCCTTTTCTATAGATACTATCACGGCAGGTGCTCTGATGAGATAAAATCAATAATTCCCCCAAAGCATGCTTTGCACGTAGCACGCGTTTTGCCGACTCCCAACACTCTTTCGCGGTCAAACTGGAAAAGTGCCGGACCACTTCATTCGCCAATACATATATCCCCATGACTTCAAGGAACTGGAACTCTCTCCCAGCCTCCATCTTTCCCAGCACCTATAATCTTCAAACCTTCAAAACCGGGGTGCATAGACACCTACGTCTACACCCTCTCACTTAATCAACTTTCCTTTCTCTTCGGTAATGCAAGGGTCTTTCGAGATCCATAGGAGCTGCATCTTTACTGGCGCACCCCCTCTTGCATTCGATTGCATTAAAAAAAAAAAATAAAAAATTGACTTGTCTGTTAAAGCATCAAAAAGAAATTAAAAAGATTGGTATTGGTAGCACAGAATTAAAAATGACGAAATGAAATGTCTCTGTGGCCCTGTGTTCGAATTTTGAAGACTGAGCAAATGTGGTGATTTTTGGATGAAGTCCACTGAAGAAGAAATATTGTAAAAATTTCCGAAATATTTGGGTAAATTAAAACAACATTTAAAATTAATTAATATAATACAAAATGCAAAACAAGAAAAACGGAAACAAGCAAGAAAAAAATCAATAAGGAAAACATATGATACATAATAATTATATGAAACAAAAATAATAAAAATACAATATATATAGAATAGAGTAAAAAAAATAATAATAACAACATATAGGATACAAAAACAAAAAATAAAAAATAAAAATAGAATATTAGGCTAGATTACAGTGAAGATAATTTATTTAAAATTGAATTTTCATTTACCTTAAAGTTATATCTGATGCTCAAATTGCTGCTTACAAAAAGGTCATTTCCGTCAATATATTACTACCCAAAAATGGCGGCTTTGTCCCATATCCACCCCTTAATAAATCTAAATCTAATCAGTGTAGCGTTCGCAGAGCCTCGCAGCTAGTATTAAATAATAAAACCCTCGATATGCGAGTCCGCTTATTTTTCTTGGAAATATTTTTAAAGAATCCCGAAGCAAGATATTTTCATGTTTGATGTCATTAAAAGCCTCTTTGGGCTTGCATCCCATCTCTAGTATATGCATGTACATCTACTAGGCGTAATGGTATATAGGTAGGTACGCACTCAGCCTTACCTGCCTGCATATTATTCTGCCTCGTACCAGCCAGCACTCATATAACTACCTACCTTCTTTCCAGTCATCTGCATTACTTTACTTTACTCTCCTTTCAAGTGGAGTGTTTATATTTAAGCCCTAATGAATATTAATAACCAACTCAAAAATATTGCACGAGATATATTTTTCTATCTTAACAAATTGAACTTACGAGAGTTGATGAAAAAAATTAAGTATTGTATTTTATCGACATTATTTCAGAATGAAAATTAACGAATGAAAAATATTTTTTATTATTACTTTTATACTTTGAATTAACCTAATTCATGTATTATTTTCACTTAGGTACCTAGTTATAAAGTAAGGGTTCACAAATTGGGAAACTAATTAACCAGGCCACTAATAACAGGTAGTGGAAATAGAGCAGTCAAATTAGACTTTATATCAAAATAAAATCCCAGAACATATCGAAATTTTACTTATGGAAAGTGGTGTAGGTTTTAGGTGAAACATGATGTTAATTAATAGAGTAAGGGTGTGTAAATTCATGGGAATGAAATAAAACTAGAGTTTATACAAACTCAATATATTTCGGATATTAGTCCATCATCAGGAGTTTACAAGTTAAACAAGTATTAACTTGTAAACTCCTAATGATGGACTAATAATCCGAAATATATTGAGTTTGTATAAACCTCTTTGAGTTTTATTTCATTCCCTGTGAAACTACACACCCTTTACTCTATTAATTAACATATCAAAATGTTTCTTTTTAAAATTAACAGTAAATAAATTTAAAACTATGAACAATTCTTGTATTATCGACTTTAATTATCTGTAAGTTATATAACTTATAATCTACCAGCTGGACTTCGGGTAATGGTTTAATATTAATTTTAATTTCCTAATTTTAATTTGTCATGAACTATTAGTGGGTTGTTTTCGGCAAACGTTTTGCTTAATTCATGAATTCGGCAAAATGTTGCCTAAATATTCTTAAATATCACGTATTTTTTGAGACCATTTTGACAAAATAATTATTATCTCGAAAAATATAATTTTTTCGATGTTCACTCATTAGAGCTTTTTTTTTAGAGTGAAATGGCATGGTTTCGCTCAATTTTTTTAATCAAAATAGTTTCAGCAGTTTTTGAGATATTTCGAAAAAAAGAAGGAAAAAAAAACATTTTTTTCATGCACGATTACAATACTTGACCATACCCTGTATGGTAAAGTAAAAATTGTCTTCACATTCATAACTTCCAGAAGTATAATTAAGCCAAATATGAACGAATTTCAGAACCTCACATTTTTTTCGTTGCCCGCTTCACGTGAAATTTCCAGAAATAGACAATTTCACAAATTAATCGTAGCATTTTATAGTACATCTTCAAATGAGAAAGATGACTACAAACTGCCGTCATTAATACGGCTTTCTTATTTTTTAATAACATAAAAATTACGCAATCACTATTTTCAATTAAACTATCGATTAATATTTAAATAAATTTTAATTCCAATCGACCCACTCAATTCGCACTCTGTATGTTCACTAATAAATTAATAACTTAATATATATAGAAGGTGTTTTTTAATTTTCCTTCTATCGAATT
The DNA here is from genome assembly GCA_024734495.1 of Forficula auricularia. NCBI lineage: Eukaryota > Metazoa > Arthropoda > Insecta > Dermaptera > Forficulidae > Forficula > Forficula auricularia. The sequence continues at coordinate 2,507,029 of JALMQS010000089.1, forward strand.
TTAAAGAGAAACAAAAAAAAACTAATCGTTTTCTATTTGAAAAAGTCGTTAATTTATACAATTAAAAATAATCCTTGAAACATGATATACATATTCATATAATAAATATAAATCCAGCCAGCCAGCCAGCCATTCTATAAGTTAGGCAGCCACGAAACACACAAATCTATTTCCATTTTCATATTAATGAGTTTTTCAAAATATCCAATTACAAGTACCCAACCACTTAACTATATCTCTACAACTTCTTACATATTTAATCACACGGACTACGTGTTACTTAATTACGAATAATGTTAACATACATTCTAAGTATATTATATGTAGATTACTTTTAAAACGAAGTATCCTATGACTTTTCGATTAAATCACTTTTTAAATACAAATCAACATTTAAATTTTAAATGTTTTAAAAATAAATAAGAAGCCTCAAAATTACAACCTACTGACAGGTCGTAAGTCGATCTGGTCGTATGTCGGATTTATATTTTTCAACAATATTCTCATTCAAACGTATGTTTTCATTCCCTGGATGATAATTTTTAGTAGTGTTTTAGTTTTTAGAGATGGTGGATATAAAAACATTTACACTAGAGACGCGCTTATAAGTAACTAGCTATCTACCCGTCCTTCGGCCCGGCGTCACTTAGCCCCTGGCGGGGAGCGTCTCGTGCATACCAATTTAATAATTGAAATTTGAAATGATACTGTAGGTATTAAAAGAATGTGCTGAATGAAATTGATTCAACAAAAAGGAACAATAATAAGGAAAGATTTATTTAACACATTGGCTAAGCACAATCACTATATGACCAATCAGAATCGTCCTAATAATTTAACGCTTTGCACTGTCCAATCAGATCGCTTGGATAATACAAACATATATACATACTTTTCCATTTTATATATATATAGATTAATAAAAAACTTAAATATCGAATAAATCAAAGTAGATTATAAAAAGTGTGACTTCTGTTGAAAAAATAAATTTTGTATTTATTTATAAAGAGACTAGGTATAGTTTCTGGGACTTTGCCCTCTTCATCAGTCTATTACTATAGTCTCTTTATAAATAAATAAAACATGTATTTTTCTAGCAGAAGACACACTTTTTTTATTATCTACTTTAATTTATAAAAATGATGCTATTCCCAGCAAAAAGAAACTTTAAATTTAATAAAATAAATTGTTCATGTATGCATATATTATAATATAGTTTTAAAATCTCAATAAAATCACTTAAAAAATTAACTATAATGGAGAATTGATTGAAGGCAGCCTCAAGGATAATGAAAAAGTACAATACCGAATAAAATAAATTTATTGGAAAGTCACCCTTATTTTCTCAAAAAACGACATTTCGGAGGATTTCCTCCTTCTTTTTCAGGATTTAAAAGGGTCAATGAAGCAAACACATACAGGATATTTCCTTCATCTCTACTCTTTTGAGAACTGAGCTGGAGGAGAGAAGAAAGAAGTATGTGTTTGCTTCATTGACCCTTTTAAACCCTGAAAAAGGAGGGTAAAATCCTCCGAAATGTCTTTTTTTAAGAGAATAAAAATGACTTTCCAATAAATTTATTTTATTCGGAATTTTATTTTTCATTATCCTTTTGGGATGCCTTCCATCAATTTCACATTAAAGTTTCTACCAATCCGTCCCTTCAAAGAAAAAATTCTTCTAATATATGAAAAAATTATTTAAAAAAATCAATTTAATGTCAAATCTTAGATTTTAGTAGATAAATATGTTTATATTGTATGTCAGAGGGTTTCGTCCCTCTACTAAAATCTTAGATTTCACCTTAAATTGTTTTTGAAATGTATTTGGTTATATTTTATTTATTTATTTATTCACATAATGATGCTCTGAAGCGTCTCGCCTCTTAGAGTAGAAAATACAAAAGAAACATTTGGATTACAACTGTTATCTTCTTGAACAAGATACGTTATTACACGTATCTCTAAACAATAACAAAAACAAAAACAACAATAATACAAACAGAAAATTTCAATACAATAATACAATTCCGATAATGGGAAACATTACTTTACGCAATCATATGATTAAACTAAAAATAAAACAATAAAAAACCAAATAAAAAAATAGATAAATCAAACACAGTATGCGTCATTTCACGCCAGTGAGTTAATTTTTGAAAAAATTCCATCTATTTTTCTAAAATAAGACACTCAATCTTTTGTATTAATTTTATAATGAATGCAAAGATTTAAAGCATTTTTAGAGTGTCTTTTTTGAAAAAAGATGGAAATTATTTTAAAAATCAACCTGGACCTATGTATTAATAAATGAATTTAACTTTTAAGGACCAATCATAGATTTAGAGAAAATATTCTTACATTGCATGATTGATCCTTAAAGAAAATTCATTTATTAATATTATAGGTCTGGGTTGATTTTTGAAATAATTTTCCATATTTTTTCAAAAAAAGAAACTCAAAAAATGCTTAAATCTTTGCATTCATTATTTAATTAAAAGACACCTCACTGAAAACTTTTTTCAGTTTAGCCTGATTTTTTGCTTTTCCCTTCGAGTTGAAACCAGTGAAAAATATAATAATAAAATTTGAGTAAGATACGAGGTAGGTTTCACAAAAAGAAATAAAACAAAATTGAGTTTTGAATTCGATATATTTCGGGGTTAGCCCATCAGTTTTCTTAGACTCCTGATGATGGGCTAACCCCCGAAATATATCGAATTCAAAACTCAATTTTGTTTTATTTCTTTTTTGTGAAACCTACCTCGTATCTTACTCAAGTTTTATTATTATATTAAAATGTTTCACCTAGAACCAACACCGAACTCCTTAAAAGTTAGCAGTGAAAAATCTTTAGCTATAATTTTTATATATGTTCCATGTCAGAGGATTCCTCGACATTTCATCCCCCGACAAAATATCCTTCAGACAAAATATCTCATGACAAAATAACCCTTCCCCGCGTGAATCTTATGAGTAATGCAAATCGACTCCGGTTCGGTTAATATATATTCAGTTCGGCTCGGTTGGGTTCGTATAGCTCCTTATCGGGCTGGTTTTCAGAGGGTTCGGTTGGCGTCAGCCAAACTCCGAAAGTTTAGTCCTGGCGGAGTGTGTTTCGGGATCCCATTTTTTTTCTAATTAAACACACATTGAAAACCAAACCAGCCAATCGTCGGGCGGGGTGTGTTTGGGGCTCCCATTTTTTCCTAATCAAACACACATTGAAAACCGAACAGCCAATCGTCGGGCAGGGTGTCTCTTTTGTATTCTCCCTTATACAGGGGAATATTTTGTCAGAAGATATTATGCTGGGGGATATTTTGTCCTTGGGATATTTTGTTCTTTGTATATTTTGTTCTTTGTATATTTTGTCGAGGGATGAAATGTCGCCGTACCATGTCAGAGAGATGCGAGGGGTGAACCTCAACCTAAAATCCAGTACACCTTCCACTTTCATTTCCATGCAGAAGACAATAGATGACAATAGATTATCTAATGAATTCCAAAGTAATTCCAAATAATTACAAAGACGGTGTACACTTAATTCCAATCGCGGTTCACCCCTCAGAGAGATGTTTGTTATAAAGGTTTGGCTAACGGCCGGCAAGCTAGTTAGTTCTTGGGTTCGATTCCTAAGGGGGCGAATCTCTCTGATATGCAATGTAAAAATATTTTCTCTAAAATGTATGATTGGTCCTTAAAGTAAATTCATTTACTAAAATATTATATTTTCTTCATTTTAGAACCAGAAATTCTAAAGCTAGAAAGTACAAAATCTATTTAGTTCTCCACATTAGAAATAATAACATTTTAGGACAAGAACGAAATTTCCACGATTTAAGTTTTTTATGTTATCGTGGATATCGAAATCCAGACATCCGGATTGTAAATTATTTTTTCCCATATTTCAGATATTTTTAAACACAATGAGTCTATCTAGTTAGGCGTCCCGAATAATTTGAATGAAAATACGTTTATTTGAAAACGAGCTGAGAATTGCGGGGGTGTCCAGTGGATCTAATCACGTGATAATGGCTATCTTCCATCTCTCCCCGGGCTCTTTAGTTGAGTAGCCTAAACAGACAGAAGCTCTCTATCTCTCTCTCTTTCTGGTCCATTCTTCTCTTCTGTTTTATTGAGTAATTAGAATCGTTGATCATTCATCTAAGATTAATGACAGCTTTTTAACCCCCGAGGGAACAATTCACTTTTCATTTATTAACTTTTGATATATTATTGAATGTAGAAGCGGCCGACGTAGAGAGCGAGAGCGAGAGAGAGCCTAGGCTGCCTATTGAAAACTTGACAAGCCTTGTTCAATTTGAATTTAATCATGATTTATAATTTCTTTGAGAGAGAAAGAGGAAAAAAATGGAGTTTATATAAAAATAATATTAATAAAGAAAAAAGGGCTTTAATATAAATATACCTATAGAGTAGGTATATTAACCCTTTAAACATCATTTTATACTATAAATTTTTTTAAAAGAAATAGTAGTTTAATGATTACAGACCATGAAGAAGAGGACGAAAAACTCTGAAACATCCGCTTTTTGAAAACAATAAAGAGAAAAAATTTTTTCTAATAAATGACATCTTGTTGAATAAAATTTTCTCTTATTTGAATCTGGACTGCCTCATCCAAAACCTGTAATATTATTATTTTTTTTTAATGAAAATGATGAGAGAAGGAGTTACAGCAAAAAGGTGCATCCCTTAAGGGCCTGGGTTGGCCCCTCCATCGTGAAAAGAGGAAGAAGATGGGTTTTTATGGGATGGGTAGGGGTCGAAGATATCTGTGGATACCGATCTTAAGCAGCTGAAAGTTATAAGTCGCGAGGAAGACGGTGGGTGGGAGCGAGTTCCAGTCTCTGGAGGTCATAGGAATAAAAGAGTTGGCGAAAGCGCTTGTTCGATATTTATCAAACTTGACAGCGACGGGGTGCTGAGCTTTCGAAAACCGCGTGCTTCTCTTAAAGAGGACTTTAGGGGGGATAATTGATTTCAGCTCCACTGAACAGACACCATGATAGTATCTGTAGTGCAGGAAAAGGGCAGAAACGTTTCTTCGATGATCCAGGGAGTCGATTGAGTTAGTTAGAGCCGGGTCTCCTATTAGTTTAATTGCTCGCTTCTGAATTATATCCAGTGTGACAAGAGAATGCTTGGAGGCCCCTCTCCACAGATGAGAGCCATATTCGAGACACTTATTATTTTTAGTAATTTAAGTATATATAGAAACCTGGAGAATATAACTATGCCTAATCTCTATTTATCGAACTAGAAGGTTGCTGAAAAAAATTCGATATACAGAATTATATTGAACTAGCTGACGACCGGGCCTTCGGCCTGTCCTCACCTACTCCCTGGCGGAGAGCGTCTCATTCAATTCAAATTTAAAAAAAGCTCGCCTGCCGCCACTTCTCGGATGAAATATGAACTAAATAATTAGGACAGCTTGGATTCATAATATATGTAAGGTGTAAGATTACATTAATAGAGTAGGCGGGGCCTAATCCCCCCCACTTCCTGCACGAACTGTTCTCCTCAGAGACTCGGCTGTCTCCGAAGTCATTCGATCGGCCATTGGAGGGGCCCTGGCCTATATAAGTCATGTTTCTGGTAGGATGGATGGTCGGGGATTGGGACGTGTAAAGTGCATATCTACGTAAGATGAGTCCGCCCGGGGTCACCTAGCTCCAGGGGAGCATGTCGTTCAATTAAAATAAAAAAAAAAAAACTCGCATGTAGCCACCTCTCAAATTAAATATGAACTAAATAATCCGTACACAACAAACACAGGAACATTATAATTTATAATTATGATATATATATATATATATATATATATATATATATATAGGATTCCTTCATTGACCATATCAAACAAGAAGAATGAGGGAAGATCATACGAAAAGTTGTTTATAATAAGTATAGATAGGTTTAGATAAAATATATATAAGTATATAGTATATATTTTTATAATACTGGAAAAATCTTGATATTCAAGAGGAATATCTAATAAATATTCTGTCTATTATTTCTCATGGGTTCAAAAGCCCGATTGGATGCAGATAAATTCGTTTTATTGTAATAGTTTGTAAACTGGTTATTTCCAAATCAAACAATGTATCAAGCAGAAGACAACCTTACTGTTTTCTCATTAAGAATCAACAACTCTAAATTTTTTTCAATTATTCAGCATATTGATTTCAAGAATTTAAAAAAAAATTGATTTAAACAAATTTGTGCAAACAAAGATATCGATGATTGATTTCTTTATAATAAAATCAACACGAATAATAATAATAAAAAAAAATTAATTTATTCACTTTGTTTTTTGTTAGACGATTTTCTTAGAGAGAAAAGAAATTCTATCCCTTATTGCATTTTTGTATATTTTATGTAATTTATAAAGTCACCATAGTCTAGAGAAATAAAGTGGTGGGAGATGGGGTGGGTGGGGAGGGGGTCCCCACCCCTCGGTCGAAGAGAGAGACAAAGTCAATATTAACTTTGTGAAAAGTTTTAATCATTCTTTTCTATAGTCGCTATAATCGGTTTTTTATAATAACCTTAGGACCATCTGTTCCTTTCGTTTGGGGGTGGATTGGGGGTGGCGACAGGGAAAGGGGTAGATATCAAGGTGGATGACAATCTACCACCCATACCTTTTCCCTCTTTCTCTATCCCAACGGAGTTGTTTTTCAAAATTAAAAAAAAAATATTGAATGGATTATCTCTACTATCTTTGTTGAGTTTGAAGCTTAAAGGGTTTATTTATTTTTTTTAAAGGATTTAAAAGAGATAAAAATTATTCCCAAGACATATTTAAAATAAAATTATAAGAAATGTGTAGAATTAAGTTTGTAAACTATTTCTTAACCAGCTGAGTAACGGACTTTCCGCGGATTGTCAAAATGTCTTCGGGTATTCCCGCTAGTATTCGAGAATTTCTGGCTTCAAAAGATTTTTAACCCAATACTATTTAATCTCAAAATCTAATGTTGTTTGTATCGAAAATATGTATACCATATTTAAAACAGTAAAAGGATCTTTCTAAAGATTTTCGTTATTGAGTTATTTTGGAGATCGGAATAGTGACATATCAAATAAGATTTCTTTACATTCTAGATATTACTAACCACAAATGAGAAAAAAAAAATTGAGACCTGGTCTCCCCCTGTGGACCGGGGTTAGAATTGGTCCACAGTATCCCCTGCTTGTCGTAAGAGGCGACTAAAAGGGGTTGAGTGTGAGGTTTGATTCCCATATCTCTTAAAGAATACATATCCCCCAAAAAATGTGACAAATCCAAAATAATAAAAAAAAACTCACTAAAGCAAAATTTTTGGAAAAAATAAATAAAAAACTTTTTAGTTACCAATATAAATAGAAAAAAGAAATGTTTTACAATTTCAAATGTTTCAACCTCAAATTCCGAAGGTCTCACTATCGATTTTTTTCCAAACATTTTTATTTTATCTAAAAAATCCTAAATAAATATATTAAAAGGTTTCGTGAAGACTTCTCCCGAAAGATTTTCTCGAGTTAAAAACATGGAAGATGTTTTTCTCCGATTATTAGTTGCATCTGATCCATATATTTCAAAATTTAGAAAATTGCCACAAAAAAATTGAAAAGTTTTTCACCAGAAGAAGTAGAACTGCTAGTTTTTTCGACTGCACCTCCAGTGACAGTGACATGAGTAAGCTTCAAAAGTTAAGCAGCTGATCCGTTTGACGAGGATTCTGATGATTCTCATGACGAAAATAACGATGATTAAATGACAGGTGTAATTTGAAGTTTTTTATGAATTTAATTTTTTTAACCATTTTTATTTTTAATTCAGCCTTTTCAATTCTTTAAAAAAATGTCATATTTTTTTGTAAATTTAACTTAGATTCGTAACCAGAGACCTCAAAAACCCCTAAATACCAAATTTCGAATAAATCTGATATTTTCTGATATTTTCCGCCATATTGGAACCGCCATTTTGTCTTTCGTAATTTTGACTTTTGATTCATAATCAGCGGCCTCAAAAAACTTAGTATACCAAGTTTTATTCAAATTGAAGAACTCCTTCATATTTTGGCCAGGTTTTTCGGATTTGGGACCTCTGCTGTAAAGGTAAAGGGATATAATTCTGGTTGGTTGTTTTGAACTAAAACATAGCTAATTTTTGAAACGCCTACATAGCTTTTAATTTGCTTTTATTTGTACATTTAGTAATTTTGAAGATAAAACAATATTGTTCTTAATCGGCTTATAGATTTACCTGAAATTTTAAAAATTGTTTAATCTCTTATTATATTATATGTATTACAATATTTTCAAATAAATAAGTTTAAATGAAATGGATAATAATATATTGAATTGATATTATTATTATAAATTGCCAAGCTTAAGTTGAGATGGGAAAAGACTAAAAACGAACAAGTGTGTGCCTTTGAGCTTAGAGCGTTGGGGTTCCCATGGCAAACGGGGATCAAGGGATCAGCAAGTCAAAGCCCTTCGGGATCAGAAGAAACCTCACGGTTATTAAAAACATGTCCAATTAATTCAGACGAAACAAACAAACATATATACAAACAAACAAAATCTGACTTATATAAGTAGATGATTACCCAAATCGGAATCCTTATCGGATCTAGCATAAATAGGATAAAAGTATCAAATCCTATAATATAATTGAATGAACATTTCTAACGAATTGGATATTCCGATTTGTTTTTCTTTCTAGATTAAATATCAATTAGAACAAATGATACCCAGGCAGAGCAGAGCTAATGAAATCGCTAATTAAACAATTAATTCCTCTCTGGAGAACTCGCAGCCAACCACAAATATAGAGGGCTATATAAATAATTTCGAATCAATAATATCAAATTGGCTCAAATATATATATATATACCTACCTAAATAAACATCTTCATTAAATATTATAATTTTACTGTTTAAATATTTTTAATAATTTATTTATTGATATACGCAACAATATTTATTGATATTATTATCTATATAATAAAAATGAATTTCTGTTTCTTCGTAAGCGCAGATCTCTCAAATGCCTGGACCGATTTGGCTATTTTTTTTTTAAATGTTCATAATAGTCCAATTCAGGTTAATACGTAAAAAAAATTGGAAAAGTTGCCCGGAAAATTGGAAAATTCAGGAAAAACTAAAAAAAATTCAGGTTAGCCAACATAGCTTGCCAAACAATAAAAGAACTAAACTAGCAAACTAAATTAGTGTTGGCGGCCCTGTTTGTAAGATTTTTGAGTGTCATTCATTCTTAATAGTTCTAACCACATTATCGTTGAAGAAGAATTTAATTCTTTTATTTTTACAAAAGTAAGTACATTCTTATTGTACCTATAGATTATTTTATTTTATTTTATTTTCTGAAATTCTAAATATTTATTTTTTCCAAACTGATAAATACAATATGATAATTATGGATGAATGAATTTTCAAGTCTTCTTATCAATAATAATACCTACATATAATAGAACTTTTTTTATTTTCCCTTTAATGATAACAAGTGGATTTTTAATACATTTTAAATATTTGTTTCATCTTATTTGTTATGAGTGTATATTGCAGTTTAATAGAATCTTAAATTATATCTATCTAAGACTTTATAATAAAACAATTATATTTATTCTCTGTAAGTAATAAAACATCAATAAAGCAGCGACGTGGGGCTCCAGGCCCCTGAGCTAGCAAAGAAGCCCGCCAAAGGCGGCCCTTGAAGCTAGTAATAAATAGTTTTTAAATTAAGGTAGTTGTTTCGCGACAATACTAGCAAAAAGTTAATGCTAGAGTATATAGAACAGACAATAAGGATTCATAATTAATAAGCCCAAAACTTTTTGCGGTTTATGTACCACTTCTAGCCAATCCCGTGCTCGTTTCACAAATCTGGCAACACTGTCCGGGCTTGTATATATTTTATCATAGAAATTTCAGATAAAGTACATTATAAAGGGAGATTTATAAAACAAAAAGTTCTTAATAAAGGATTGAAAGCTGTTGAGACAATGGCTGAAGCGAAAAAACGTCAAAAAAATGTACTAAAGTTAACCTACTTTTGAGGTTAAAAAATGTGTTGTTGCAAGCTGATTTTTAGTGTAAATTTTTCATTATACTATTTCATTATTCGGTCCATGATTAATAATTAAAGGAATCGTAGGGAGTTGGACAAGACTTTAATTTAATTTAAAGTCTTGTCCAACTCCCTACGATTCCTTTAATTAAATTTTCATTATACATTTTTCATTATTTATTAATTATTATCTCAGAAACTGTGTTGTAACTATGAATAAAAATTTTCTTAAAAAATGATTTAGTTATTGTTTAATTAAAAATTCTTCCAGAACTTAAGTGACTTGGTTTAAATTTTCTTATTAAAGTGAAGAGCTGATTTTGTCAATTTTAGAACTACTGAGGATGGTCAACCAGTGATGACCGAAACTGTATAGTTTATCAATTAAATAAATCAAATAGTTATTGAAATTATTGTTTTATTATATTTGTGACAAAAACAACCCTTCAATTTAATAAGAAAATTATTGTTTAATGTTGGTTTAGTTTTTATAAAAATGGTAAAAAGGGTTTCTTAATTATAATTAAATATTTTTTTGCAACGAAGAGACGGACTGGTAGAAATTTTAATTGAATGTAATGGAAGGCAGCCCAGAGGTAGTGAGGAAAGAAAAAATTAACACATATAAAATAAGGTGTAATTTATTGAATCCTTCTCCTTTCCTTTCAAACCGACGTTTTCGGAGGATTTTTCCTCCTTCTTCAGAGAGGGAAAAATCCTCCGAAACGTCGGTTTGAAAGGAAAGGAGGAAGGATTCCAATAAATTACACCTTATTTTATATGTGTTAATTCTTTTCTTTCCTCACTACCTCTGAGCTGCCTTCCATTACATTCAATTATAATTAAATATGTATGTAAACCTTCCGATATTCCGTATAGTGCAATCTATAAGAGTCTGAAAAACTCTATCTTTGGAATTTAAATCTCCGGAACTATATTGTTCATAAATTTCGTTTTGTCATCAATCGATGCAGAAGTATTTAAATAATAATCTATTTAAATTTAAAAAAAAATCCTAAGAAAACCCATATGGGGAAACAATTATCATAAAAAATTTAATATAAAAGAAAGAAAATCTTCACGTTTAGTACACAGTTTACTTTGTATTGATTTATTGAATTTTATTCTTGAATATTAGTGGTCTAATGTCTATATATCGTATAAGGTATAAAACTCGGCTCAAACATATTTAACTACTAAACTTTACCGAGTTAAGGTATTTCAAAGAAAATACCATTTAATAATTGACAATACACCGATAAACAACCGTCAAGGTTCAAATATATAGAATGCATATTTTCCATTCCTTAGACCAAAACCATCAAGATAAGATTGTCCAGGTTTGGGTAGATGTATGCAACTATCTGAAAAATTTTAATACTGGTATTAGAAAGTGATTATCGAAAACGCTGTTCTCATAGCAAAACGTGACTTATAAATTAGAAAGATATATCACTCAAAGAAGGAGGCCTTTTTACTCGCAAAGTCCAAGAATTTTGACATCTTCAGAATTAAAGAAAACGTTGAATTATATCAGAAACAAGGTATCTCCATCTTTAAAGAATGAAGGATTAAGATATTCATCATGACTGAGTGTATTTATTTATTAGCCAGGACAGAAATAGAACTTATTAGTACAAATCTTCCCCGGAATAGTCACCTGTCATGTCATTTCTGACCTAATAATATTGTTGTTGTTAGAGTTCGTGGCTGAGATAAAACTGGATTAGATGAAGGATGAGGTATCAGCCAAAGTTAGATACACCGGGTTCAATATGTCTATTAACATTGTTTTCAACTGTATAAACCAGAGGCTCGTAAACTTTTCCGAGTCGTGTAGCCTTTTTACAATTAACAATTTTCCATGGCTCCCTACCCTAAATAAAAGTATGTCTAATCGTAAGAGATAATAATAAATACATTTTCAGCTTCTCACTTTGTTTTTTGTCGAGTTAGGCCAAATGTCTTGTTTCAATTAATTATTAAGCTTCCTGGTGCACCTGTGAAGAGGCCCAGGGGCACAGTTTGGGAACCTCTGGTATAAACCAAACGTAAAATGTAATTCTTCTACATTTAAATCAATATCGAGATTAATTCTAAGTCTCATACATTCTTTTTTTTTTTTTATTTATTTATTGTCACCGGGAACAAAGCCCATTTAGACAGCATATAAGTAAAGTGTTAGTAGGGTTAGTGAGGGAGCCGAGTTTTTAGCCGGTAGAAATTTTTTATTTGCCAGCCAGGATCGAACCCCGGCCTTCTGCTCCAACATCGTCATAATCGATCGATGCCGAAGCGAGGCCAGCGCGTTAGCCGGCTCGGATAACCCGACTCCCCTCATACATTCATATTAAAGTATAAAATCGGCATATAGGCACAATGAATAATTTCGGCTTAAATTACCAATATACTATAATACCAAATGTTTATCTTGCGTGCTGATTTCTTCTTCTTCAAAGTGATTGTAGGATAGTCAAAAATCAAAACTCCAATCTCAAACTTATTGTATATATAATAATATAAAAGATGATGTATAATCACGCTAAGAGATAAAGCAAAAATGGATGTGAGTTCAAAACATAAATTACTGGACAAGCTGGATCAATATAGAAATATTTTCTTGATATATCCAATTGCAGAGTGAAAATCCTAGGATCCAGATGTACATCCATATAGTCAAAATATTAATCGAGTCTAGCCTATTTTCCAAAATGTGTTTTAATTGAAATAGCTAGGGCTTAATTACTCGTATCGATGGAACTTTTGAGGGGAGAATAATAAAAAGTGGCAGTCAATTTGGAAAGGCTGCTTTGGATGCCCAAAGATGTTATACAAAGGTATTCTGTCAGGTGAACTACTATTGAAAACAAGGCTAATTCAAAATAAACAGCGTGTAATCGTAACATTACAAAATCTAAATAATGCTTAGATGTACAAGCAGTGGAGTAGCCAGAATATTTTCATTTTTGGGGGGGGGGGAGGTCAATCCACAAACTAAAATATTTATTGGAAATTTTTTTTATTAAAAAGTGTTAAATTGTGTTTTTAACCGGAAAGTCTTGGAGTAGTTGTAATTTCTTCGACCTTTATGTTTTTTGGTGTGCTGAATCCGAATTTGAATTTTGCTAACAAAATTTCGTCACGGAACATTGTCAAAAATACAAAAAAATGCAGCTAACAGACATTTTGACAAAACAATTATTATCTCAACAAATATAATTTTTCCGATGATCACTTATTTGGACTTTTTTGCAGAGCGAAAGCGTATGTATTTGCTCAATTTTTTTTAATCAAAATAGTTTCAGCCGTTTTTGAGATATTTCGAAAAAAAGAAGGAAAAAACCCACTTTTTTTATGCACGATTACAATACTTGACCAAAGTAAAAAGAATATAATTCTTCATTACACATATGAAATATATTTAATTCGCTAAGTTTGCCATAAGAAACGGTTTGTCGTTATCCTTACTCATCACATAAGCCCTGTCCTGGGGGGGGGTCCCTGTGGCTATGCCTCTGTGTACAAGTGATTGTCTTAAAACGATTAAAAACCTAAAATCTTTGTTATATCTTCATTATTTTAAATAGAATTTTCATTTGGTTGAGTGAAATCATAGAGATGGACTAAGTTGTTGGCTCGAATAGAATTGAATAGAGGAAGGGACCGAGAGAGAGAGAGAGCTTAACAGCGATCATTAACTTAATTAGCTGCTGACAAGCCGTTTAACTGTGTGTGTGTTTGTACATCCCAACTTGAAAACAATCCCACTCACTACCTTCATCTGGATTCTTCCTAATATCGAATTAACGAGTGAGAAAAAAGGGTGGACTTAACTTTGTGAGAAAGAAAAAGCGCCCGTGTGTGTGTGTGTGTGTGTGTGAAGATGGTAAGGGTTGTTATTTTCGGCGCCCCACAGAGACCCACTTGATCAAAATGGTAATTGGTCCACTTAACGAATCCTTCGTGATGATGATAGGTTGCTTGTCACTTTTTTTTTGTTTACCACCTTAAATATACCTTCATCCGAAACTGTTAATTTTCAATAACACTCTCTACCACTTTGTTTTTTTACGCTTTTACAATAGATCAAAATATTTTTTCTAAATAAATTGGTGATTAACATTGATTATAAAGATAATCAATCACATTTTAGGCTAGTGTTGATAATTCATGGTTACATTGGATAAAACTATATCTTATACACCGAACTCTCCTATTATACACCACTGACTCAGACATTTCTAAGGATAAATAAGAAAAAAAAAGATTAATGAACTAAATATCCAAAATATGATTATCAGTGGCATGACCTGGTCCTCCCCCTTTGGATCGGGGTTAGAATTGATCCACAGTATCCCCTGCTTGTCGTAAGAGGCGACTAAAAGGGGTTGAGCTTTGAGTTGGATCTCTTCACCTCGTAAAATGTTGTGAGATCCCAAAAAACCTGCAATTTCATTGATCTGTATTTGTATTTCGAAAAGGACAGCATTTTCCAAACTATGTTCTGCGGAGCATTGTTGTTCCATGAAAAGTGAATAAGTGTTTCGCGAAAGGCTAGAATCCTTTAATTAACTGGTTTCATTTTGCATAAGAATTAAACTATCTAATATTGTGTCTAATATTAAGATAATTTGACATTTTATCTTACAATATTTATGTGTTTTCTTGTAAACTTCTTTTATTTTATTATGCTCTAGCGAAAATCTCGATAGGGGTGACATCTATTTATCAAATAAGGAATTAATAAAGTAGCGCAAATTCTTCATCAAGACATATTTTATATATGTTGTACAAAGTAATCGGTGAACAACAGCTTTTCTCTTGCATAAGAATATGTTTGTTATTCACCTATGGCAAACCACTATTAACTTTTGCTGATTTCACCAATATATATCTATCTATTTTCTATTCAAACTAAACATCGCATTTGGTTAAAATTTCAGGATTTTAGAAGAAAGTTGTAGAAAATGTCTAAAAAAACCCTGAGATATAGGATATTTGTTATGTGGAATTTATTATACTAAATAGGTATTTTTGATGAATTTTACAAAATTTGTATAAATGGGGTTATATAGATAAACCAGAAAAATAATAATAAAAAATTATAGAGGAAAGCTCAGACCTACAGGTATTATAGGTACCTACTAAATAAAAACAGTTCTTTTATAAAAACAATCTCAAAACGCATATTCAATATTCAAATGTTTCGGGGAAAATTCTCCGTTTATCAATGGACATTTAAAATTGATTTTTTTTTTATGTTTTGAGATTTTAGAATTTTGAAATTTATTTTAAAAATTTTGAAATGTTAGGATTCTGTAACATTGTTGTTTTTAAAATATTTTTTATTTTTATTTATTATTTTGTTTGGTCCTAGGTGCCGGATATAAATTTTAAAATTTTTAAGAAAATAATATTATTAACTCTTTTATCGAGCTCCAACTACCCGTACGTAATAAGGGCTTCGAATGAAATGAAACGATGATTAAATATATACGAGCTTTTCGTGCGTGCCTTTGGCACGCCCTCGAAGCTCGGCCCTCCGGGCTGGTGCCCTGGCCGGTGGCGTCTCGGTCCAAAAATTGTATTCCTCTTAAAAAACCACACTCCAAACGTATACCTGTAAACTCCCGAAAATATATAGTCTCTTAAAAGTTTCGCCTCATTTTCGTCCTGACACAGCTACAGAAATGAGGCTCTAGATATGAATCTGGAAGTATTTTTTATTTCTATAATCTACAGCATTGTGATATTTTTGTGTGGAAATAGATTTATTTAAATAAGTGGTATCGTGTGAGGAGGAGAATTATATTATATCATTTTTTTAAAATTTGGGATCGATAATCGATATAAGGCTCCAAATATTTAAAAGAGATCAGGAGTTGTTTGTATGACAGGCTGCTCCAGTATTGCAATGAGAAACTCATAGCATGTGCTTAAGTCGTTTAATTTTGTAAAAATCAAAAAATAAGAATAACAAAATTTAGATTTTTAAAAAATTATAAAAAGTGGCAAATTATTAAAAAATAAACAAATAATATGTAAATCAAATAAGATGTGATTGATTTTTTCTTCTGTGCGCAAAGAAAAGCGAATTGAATATTTAATTTTTGAGTGGTGAAGGGGGGGGGTAATAATTATCAATATATTTAATGTTTCTTAATTTAAAATCAATTGGAGTCTTTCATTTCGAAATTTGAGTCCAAATTACGATTATATTTCAAATTTGCCGCAAATATACCGATGGCGCTCTCTCTCGGCAATATTACGTCAGCGTTGCGGCAAATTAATCTGGACAAATATATATAGTATACTTTTATCAGTGGCGTGCGGTCCATGAATGCTGTGGATGCAGCGCAAAAATTTCAAACATTTATAGTATTTGTTGCTTTAAAATTCATTCATAAAACAACTATTTTTCCAAACTGCCATTGATAAAGGTGTCATTCCTCCCGAAACATCTCTGATTATGACATATGTATATTATATCTGTATATACCAAAAAGGCTTCGTAGAACAAGAATTGGATAAATAGGTCTTTCATTGGTTTGAGGTCACAATGAGAAGTAGCTAATCAAAATCTTAAACGTCCCTTATATTCTACATTTTGTTGGAGTAGACGGCTTGTCCCGTAACTTCTATATAAGTAATGTGGAAAAAGATTTCACGATAACCTATAGCCGTAGTAGACTAACACGTGAATGATAATCCATATGAATGAAGTTAAAGAGCTCCTAGTCGCTTGATGACTAGTCAATATGTCGGATTATCTGAAGAGCTTCCCTAGGGGTTATTAGATAACGTGTTTCTTTAGTAATCTGGATTTTATTTTGACATGTCTTGCAGATGGTTCTAATATACAAACAGTCAGTTTATTACTTATAGTTGTTGGCGTTTTTTGATTTAGTTAAAAGTGATATATTAATATTATTTTTAATTCCGGTAAAAAAATCTTTTTCTAGCCAGAATTAAATAAAAATTTTTTTGCCAACGTGTAAACCCACACCAGCCATCATTAAGGCATCGCTGTACACAAAGTTTTCAATTTAATTGCAATTAAAAATAATATTAATATGCACAGAGGTTTATTCGTTGATTCTTTTAAACGCTGAAGAAGGAGGAACTATACGCCGAATCGTCGGATTTTTTAAAAAGATGAAAATGATGTTCTAATAAATTCTTTTATTCGGATTTCGTGGTTTACATTATTATCCTTGCCTTTCTCAATGGAAAATACCTCTAGTTAATTTTTTTTTTTTTTTTTTATAAATTTTATTAAACCAATTATATTACATTAATTAAGGTATAAATTGTATTTTTGCTTCGATTCCGGAGATTACTTCTCCACCATCGAGTGTCCTTATTCATCTTTAGTCCTTGTTTTTAATAAGAGGAATAATCTAATTAGATAAAAAAAACCTCTTTTTTCCCCAATCAAGTGGATTGGTTTTCCTTCTCTTCCCCCCCCCCCCATCTAATTAATTTTTTTTTTTTTTATAAATTTTATTAAACCAATTATTTTACATTAATTAATGTATACATTGTATTTTTTGCTTCGATTCCGGAGATTACTTCTCCACCATCGAGTGTCCTTATTCATCTTTAGTCCTTGTTTTTAATAAGAGGAAAAATCTAATTAGATAAAAAAACCTCTTTTCCGATAATTATTTTAATTCCATTATTCCCCAATCAAATCGATTGGATTGCCCTCTCCTCTCCTCCTCTTCCATTCTCCATCTTCTCCTCTAATTAAATTTTTTTTTTTTTTTTTTATTTTTATTAAACCAATTATTTTACATTAATTAATGTATACATTGTATTTTTGCTTCGATTCCGAGATTACTTCTCCACCATCGAGTGTCCTTATTCATCTTTAGTCCTTATTTTTAATAAGAGGAAAAATCTAATTAGATAAAAAACCTCTTTTCCGATAATTATTTCAATTCCATTATTCCCCAATCAAGTCGATTGGTCTCCTCAATCTCCTCTTCTCTAATTAAATTTTTAAATTTAATATACCTATAATAATTTTTGTAATAAACAATTAGTGGTTTTTAAAATATTAAAAAAACAATTAATTAATAAAAGAAAATTGAAAAAATGTAATTATGAATTTTTATTGAACACCCACTATCTTTCCATTTTAATCTTGCTGCTTGCATCCATGTTGGAAAGGACTAATGGGAGATACTCAAACGCACTGATTATGTAGGTATACAAAATTTGGTTGACTTTGGTACAAGGGCCATGATTTTCATTTTTTGACCATACAACCTCCCGCCTCCCTTTTTGGGCGGTTAATTCATGAATATTTAGACTCCTGGTGTCCCACTATGTATACTAAATTTGTTTAAGTTTGGTATGAGGGCCAAGATTTTCATTTTTTGACCCCCCCCCCCTTCCTCCTTTAATTTTGGGTCGATATGCACCAAAATCTAATTCGCTCTTAATCTAAATACACCAAAACTACATGTGAAATTTGGTTTTGATATTCTCACTAGTTTTTGAGCTAGCTCGTCCCCAAAAATTTGGTAACGAACAGACTAACAGACATTGAAAAATATAATTTTTTCGATGTTCATTTATTAGGACTTTTTTGTAGAGCAAAATGTCATGGTTTCCCCCAATTTTTTTAATCAAAATAGTTTCAGCCCTTTTTGAGATATTTCGAAACAAAGAAGCAAAAAAAAACACTTTTTTCATGCACCATTACCATTATTTCATACACCATTACAATAATTGACCATACCCTGTATGGTATGGTAAAGTAATATGAATTGCAAAACGCTTAAAGCGTGGATTAATATTATTATTTAAAATTGATTTTTTTTTTTAATTTTTTGATGATGATGATGATGATGATGTACCTACCTAATAATAATTAAATAATAAATTGATATCTAAAAGTTGATGTTAAATTTATTTTCATTTATCTTTTACTGATAAATAATTTCCTTTTTTTTTTAATAAAAATATTCTTTTATATTTTCTGTTTTAGAGAATCGAGTCCACCTAGAGAAATGCATTCAAGATAAATAATAGAAATTAAAAACGGCATTTTATTCATTTGTGCGTATGGAAATCGACCAGGGCAGACGCGACAGCTATTCTTCTTTCAAGGTAAGAGCCAATCGACTAAACTCTAATTAATTTCGATACATCATTAATACATTAATTAGTATAAGTCATATTAATATTACGACATCATATTATACTCAAAAAAGCCAACAACTTAAATTAAAATTAAATTTACCCAAACATGAGAGCATGAAATATCAATTTGTTGACCCTCCCCCACCCCCACCCCGCCTAATCCGTGATTTGCATCGAAATCGTTAAAGTATTTTTGATAAACCGATTCTGTTTATCAAATACTAGCTTCAAGGCCCGCCTTCGGCGGGCCTTGTTGCTAGCCAGGAGGCTTCGCCTCCTGGGCCCCCACGTGGCTGCTTTATTGATGTTTTATTAGTTACAGAGAATAAATATAATTGTTTTATTATAAAATCTTAAATAGATATAATTTGAGATTCTATTTAACTGCAATATACACTCATAAGAAATAAGATGAAACAAATATTTAAAATGTATTAAAAATCCACTTGTTATCATTAAGGGGAAAATAAAAAAAAGTTATATTATATGTAGGTATTATTATAGATAAGAAGACTTGAAAATTACAATTATTATTCATTTTGCTAGACACAAAAGTATATACAATCTATTTATAAAAAATTCTCTTATTCTCAATCTTGAGTTGTTTATCATAAAAGAATTTAGTCTTTTTGATTTTAAGTCGATTCTTCCACGTTTTCAGTAGAGGTTGCCATTAATAGTCAAAACATCAAAAATGGAATGCAATAAGGTTATTCCTCTAGAATTAGATAAGAATCGATAGTTATTTTTGATTTTAAGTCGATTCCTCCATGTCTTCAGCAATGGCTACCAATAAAAACCGAATGTAGAATGGTTATTCCTCGACTGTTAAAAGAGAATCGATCATTATTTTTGAATTAAAGTCAACATGAACTGCAAATTGCAAGTGATATCTGATTAATAATAAAGAAATAAACATATTAATATTTCAAATGAATTCGGATAAAGTTTAGCAACGATCCGTTGCAGTTTATTTTTTTAATTTTTGTTTTTAAATGTACTTTAAAAAAATAGATAGTTTTTTTTTAAATCTTTGTTGCATTATTAAATTCTTCTTCAACGATAATGTGGTTAGAATGAATGACACTCAAAAAAGGGCCGCCAACACTTGTTTTTTTTGCTCGTTTAGTTCTTTTATTGTCTGGCAAGCTATGTTGGCTAACCTGATTTTTTTTAGTTTTTCCTGAATTTTCCAATTTTCCGGGCAACTTTTCTAATTTTTTTTTACGTATTAACCTGAATTGGCCTATTACGAACATTTAAAAAAAATAGCCAAATCGGTCCAGGCATTTGAGAGATCTGCGCTTACAAAGAAACAGAAATTCATTTTTATTATATAGATATATATGTGGGAAATTATTTTAATGAACTTTCTTAATTTCTGTTTTATTAAGATCATATGTTTGCCAAATGTGTGTCTAGGCTTTCTACCCTTGTATGCGGGAAGGCTGCTTCTCTTTCTTCTTAGCCGTGTATTGTTGTGTCCCTTTATAGTCAGGCTAAGAGCTTTCTGTCATAAATAATATTATGACAACTTGTGTTGATGGGCTGTCGACTAACAGTGCATCCCCTACGACTGATATGCCTGTGTGAATGTGAGTTGGCAGTGGCCAGTCGACAACGGGAGTTGCTTTAAGTCAGTCGTAGTTAGTTCTAATTCGAAGTTCTAATTTGACGTTCTAAATTGATGTTAGTTCTAAGTTGTATTTCAATTAGACGAGTTGCATTCTACGTGATGCTTTAATCAGTATGTTACGTTGTAAAGATGACAATGTTTGCACGACAAACCCCTAGACGGAAATATGTAAATCCCCCCTTTTTTGTAAACAAATGTAATTAATAATAAATTTGTGTATTATTTGACCCCTACGAGCCAATTTGGTGAAACCCGCCCCCTACATATATTACAAAAATTGCTTATTTAATAGTAAAAGAAAGATATATAAAAATTTCATATTCCAACCTCAAAAAGCATTTCGCTTTTATAGCTTATCTAATTCAGTGTTTCGTAATCACAATTAAAAAGTTTGTTTTTATTAATATTTTTTTTTGTTTTAATCCCTCTTTGATTTTTATCAAATTAGAAAGTTTATATTAGTTTAGATTCTCTTATCATTTTTTTTTCTCTCTTTCATTTTAGGAAAATTAAAATAGCCCATTAATTTATTCCTCTCCCTTCTTTTCATGACACATTTTTCTTCTTTCTCTCGTTGTTTTTTTGTTTTCTTTTTGCTTTAATATAAATTCTTCCACCCTTAGCTACTAGCCAGCTAGGTAGATATTGTATATATACACACCTAAAGTTAATTTTAAATTATTTATTGGGTTCACATGCAAATAGCGTTGTTGACCTTGCGAATATTACTTTTTTCTTTTTTCTTCACGTTCTTTTATATTATATAGGTATATACCTACATAAAAGAGATAAGGAAACGTATCGTAAAAAATACGGGGAGAAACAAGATGCATAATAAATTTTATTAATGTTTTTTAAATTTTACTTAATAAAATAATAGTTTTTTTTTCTTTATCTTTGATTATGATTAAATTAAATCGGATTTTATCATCAATAGGTCCCACTAAAAAAATTAAAAAAACAAAACACAAAACACAACACGCATAAATAATAATCATGGAAATGATCAATTTAGTTATAATTAGATATTTTGGTTTTTATATGCGCTAATTGTATATTATGTTTGTTTAATTTGACAGCAAATCAATCAAGGTATTTTTTTGACCATGTAGAATACAGAGCAGCTATTAGAGAACCAAAAACAAAAGACTAGTCTAATGCGCATGCGCAGGTTCAAAATTAAATAAGGTTCTATACATTATATTAGTGGTGGCGCCTATACATCCTATTCTACAATTTTCTATTTTTTCTCTTCAATTATTTAATTTTATACCATAAGAAAGCTAAGATTTCAAATGTTTCATATACAGGGTGTCCCAAAAGTCAAGGATCAAACGTGAACACGAGATAGGTGAGTTCAGGATTGTCCAAAAAAAAAAATTTAAATAAAACTCTCTTAGTTTTCGAGTTATGGGCATTTTTTGAAAACCGTGAAAATCGCTGCCCTGCTCTAAATATTTGAATGCTGTGGCTACGAATTTTCATATTTTATAATTCTAATTTTTGTTACGGAATCCTGAATAATACTGCTATCGATCACAAAACAGAAAATAGCTAAGAGTATTATACTTTTTGAGAAAAAAATATTTTTGTCAGATTCATGTGTCAAAAAATTTTAATCAGCTAAATTTGATTCTTGATATCTTAAAAAAAACAGTGTCAAACAATAATGGCAAATTATCTAAAAAATTGACGCATTTAATCAAGATTTCAAAATGGTATAAAACATTCCACTTTTTTAAAAAACAAAAAATAATATTTGCATTTTTATGCGAAAGAAACTAATTTCAAAACACAATTCGTAATTGCCTAAAGGGTAGAATTTAACATGAAAACTAATTTAATTTATTAAAATATTTGTATTCAATTAAAGTAAATGTTCAAAATAATAATTGTTTTTATTTTCAATATCTAATAATATTTAAAATTACAAATTTAAATTTAAATTATTTGATATCTGTTTTCATGTTAAATTCTACCTTTTAGCCAATTACGAATTGTGTTTTGAAATTAGTTTCTTTCGCATAAAAATGCAAATTTTATTTTTCGTTTTTTAAAAAAAGTGGAATGTTTTATACCATTTTGAAATCTTGATTAAATGGGTCAATTTTTTTTAGATAATTTGCAATTATTGTTTGACACAGTTTTTTTTTAAGATATCATGAGTCAAAGTTAGCTGATTAAAATTTTTTGACACATGAATCTGACAAAAATATTTTTTGTCTCAAAAAGTATAATACTCTTAGCTATTTTCTGTTTTGTGATCGATAGCAGTATTATTCAGGATTCCGTAACAATAATTAGAATTATAAAATATGAAAATTCGTAGCCACAGCATTCAAATATTTAGAGCAGGGCAGCGATTTTCACGATTTTCAAAAAATGCCCATAACTCAAAAACTAAGAGAGTTTTATTTAATTTTTTTTTTTTTTTGGACAATACTGAACTCACCTATCTCGTGTTCACGTTTGATCCTTGACTTTAGGGACACCTTGTATATTATCATTTCAATTTGATCTCAAGCGTGGGCAATTAAATAATGGGAAATTGAAGATCTTATTAGGGATAATTTCAATTTTGTAAAGACTACCCCTCCTAGTGGGTAGATTGCAGCGACTCTAACAATCCCGTTTTACTTTTTAAACGGAACCCTAAAAACAAGAGAAGACTTGTATCGTCACTAGTCATTTTATTCTTTATCTCAAGGGTTATAGGAAATCATAGGATTTTGATAAAATAACACTTTTTACTTTATTTAATACGCTTTTATTAGCTTCACTTGTATCTAACTAACAAACTAACTATGTCTGTATGTAAGATCTGATCCATTATCCATTAATCGAGATTAATTATTTCTTAATTATCCTGGAGCATATGCAATCAACTTGACGTATCTGGATTTCAGAAGCCTACCCTTCAGGCTCCAGGTAATCTAGCATATCTTTCATTTAATGCCTTTACATTTACTTACCAAATGCCATATTTTTTTACATGATATTCATAATCAAGGCATATACTCATAAGTGGGGACCCAAAATATTTTTGGAAAAAAATCAGAATTAAAAAAAAAAAAATAGAACTATCAATATAAATCCAAGAACCTTTGATCGATTTGTATGAAATTTCGCATATGCACCATATTTGACCTTATGAAAACTACTTACTATGTGAAATTGATAGTGACCCGAAAGAAAGGGGCATTTTCCATGACAGAATATGATCTGAATCCTCAAAAGCGTCATGTAAAATGCTGGATATCTATAAATCTAAGTGTTTTATCAAAAAAGTAGCCCAAATAAATATTCAAGTCAATAAAATTTCCGAGAGAATAAGATAGAAATCAAGTTTCTAGAATGACTGGTTTTAATTCTATGAAGGAAAAACTGCGATTTTTTTGGAAAAAATTGCAGTTTTTCAAAACTTCAACCTCATTGAGGCAACTGTTAACATTATCCAATTAAGATGAAACTTTGAAATTGTTATCACTTTCGGCTATATTTAAAGAGATTTAATTTATCTAACATAAAAAACCCCAAAATTTTCTCATTTTGAGAAGCGCAGTGCAAATTCCACAATTCAGATTTGGGGTAAAACTTAGGGTAGTAATATTGGGACACCAATAAAACCTTTGCTGGGAGATAAATCCTGTTAAAATGGTAATTTGTCTGGACAATAAATAAATTTTGGATTTCTGTGGTTATCAACAGTGACCTCCTCCCTCCCACCAAACCTTTCCCCTCAACCCCCACCCACTTTCAAACTGTTAAATTGAATAAATGTTTACTTTACTGACTCATATCAGACAAATTATTGAAGATATTAAGACTATTGCATATGATGAAAATAAAATTGTATCAAATTTAATCTAGTTTAAAAATGTATAGAGTGGTCTTTGTCAAAAACATGCTTCTTCATTGTAAAAATGGAAAATACCGAAAAAAGTTTGAAAATTTTGCAATTTTAGTGATATTCAAAAGTGATCCGGGGGGCTGTCGAGGTCAAAAATTTGGATTTTGCATCTCAGTCACATCCCAATCTAGAAAATAAAACGAAAGAGGAATTTGGGTCTGAATGACAGTTAATACAAGTGTAAAAGGGGTTGTTCTCTGTGCACAGAAGATGTGTCCCCACTTCTTGCAGGAAATACACTGGATCCAGTCTTGGCCAGGTTTAGATGAAGAATAACTCTTGAAACGCTTGTGAGTTAAGTTGATACACCGTATCAATTTGACCCAAACGTCGCCATTACACTAAACTCTAAAATATATGAAACCGGAAACGGAGCAAATGAAAGCAAAAGTGAAATTCTTACCTTTATAACATGTAACAACGTGATGTTGTCGATAACACAATTTACGAACAAATTAAATTACAATAATAAATGAAAAACAGTAGTGAAAATTTACTTTCGACGATGAAAAACAGTTTTTAGTTCACAACTAACAAAGCAAAGCAACCTCCTCCAAGTGATTGCAGAGTACCAATCGGTTGTCTAGCCAAACCAGTCGCCACTTGTCTGCGTCTCCATTAGCAAGTGTTTTGGCCTGTATCAACTTTACCCTGTATCAACTAGATGGGGTCTCCCCTATATATATAGAATCGGTTTCTCGAAAACGGCTCTCGCTAAAAATTGGTGTATCTACTTATCAACAAGTGTCGTGAGTTATTTGTCGTGTATAAATTTTAATCCGATTGAAATAAAAGAAGGTGGTGTAAATTAGTCATGTCATAAAATAGATATTTTAATCGTTCTTATCTTGTCTTCGGTAATTAGCAGAGCCTTGAAATTTGAAACTTAATCTATCTAGAGCAGAGGTCGGGGAACTTTTTTAGCCATTACCCCAAATTTTTTTTTGCATAGGTTGCAGTTACCCCTACATTCTGAAAAGCAAAAAAAGCAAGATACCTAAATGTAGGTATATATTATTTATTATTTATCGAATTAATTGGAATTTACATGAAAACTATCTGTAAGTAAATAAAAATTGTAAACATTAACATAATTCTAACGCTTTTAAGTTTTAGAAAAATGATGTTTCATTTTCACTAAAATGGCTTCAAAATTAGGACTTTTTGACGTGAGCGCAATTTGAATACAGTCCTCAGCATTTAGCCGATTTATGTTCTTCGTTTTTACGTTTAATAAAATCGAAAGATTTTGAATTCCTAGAAAAGCTATCAAAGTAAAAATCCTATAAAAGTTGATAAAATAGAAAATTTAAAAAATGTCCTTATTAACCCCAATAGTTTAATTGTTACCCATTTGGGGTAATTTACCCCTGTTTCCCGACCGCTGATCTAGAGGCTACAAGAATTACCACAAGATTTTGGCTAAAATACAAGTATCGGAAGTTGATGTTTACGTACGTAAGAACATACCCCCCCTGTATTTCGCAACCATTAACTTCAGAGCTAGTAAATTCGAAACTTACGCTCGATATATCTGAAGGGGTACAGAAAGCTTTTTGCTTAAAATCGGAACACCGGAAGTTGACATTTACATGAAAGATTTTTAGATTGTTTTTTATTTTCTCAAAAACAGCACTAACGATTTTGTTTAAAGTTGGTGTACTTATCAAGTGTCATGAGTTATTAGTCGTGTATAGATTTTAATCCGATTGAAATAAAAGAAGGGGGTGTATATTAGTCATGTCGTAAAATAAATATTTTAATCATTCATATATCGTCTTCGGTAAGTCGCAGAGCCTTTTGAAATTTGAAACTTAAGCGGTTTAGAGGCAAAAAGTTATCGAGATTCGCTCGGTGCTCCAGGCACTATATTCTATATCAACAAGCATATTATTTAAAATACCTCAAACACTTGTTATATTTTTAATCAATCTATGGATATGATGAATCGTTTTGCTATTCAGTTTATAATTCATAATATTATTAAAATACATCCAGTATATACATGCATGTTGGGGGGTGGAAATAGACCAGTTAACCATGTAAATTAGAGTCAGCCAATCTCCAATCCCCTATGGGAGTATTTGCACTTGAATGCAAACAAACCCTCTTGAAAGATTTATCATTTATGATATTCGATATTATTGTATTATATTGTATTAAATATATGGTATATATAGGATTTAGCAATGATTAGTTACTAAATAATAGATTAGATTGATTCTGATTGATTGATTCAATGAATTAATGATTTTGTGATTAAACTTATCATCAAATGTCAAATCAAATTATAATTATTATTCAAAGAGGATCAGCTCCAATTACTTTCGAAATTCTAATCTAATTAAATATATCTAGAGTTAGTTCATGTAGTTAATGAATAGGACATTGACATTGGTTTTTGTTAAAGGATTATAGAAGATAGGAAGCTAACTAACTGCAGAATTACATGAGTTGCCGGTAAGCCCTGGTCATTGAATTCTTTCAGAAAGTGGACAAATGCGAGAGTGGCTCGTATTCTGAGACTCCCTACCAATTTTATATCTACTCTGTTAAAAATAAGCTGACGTGTTCTGATGTGGCCATCCACATGACTTTACCATACAACCTGGCCCCTCACTTATATTTAATATTTAATAAAATTATTTATATTCATGTAGGGGGGGTAGTTTTAGCATTTTTAGACTCCTGGGGCCCCACAGATTATGTATACAAAATTTGGTTGGGTTAGGTACAAGAGCCTAGATTTTCATTTTTTGACCATAACCCTCCCCCCTCTGGGCGGCTAGTTTTTGCATTTTTAGACTTCTGGGGTCCCACTGATTATGTATACAAAATTTGGTTGAGTTTTCTCAAATGGCCTAGATTTTTAATTTTTAACCCACCGTTTTTTGGGTCGATATGCACCAAAATCTAACCAGCTCTTAATCTCAATGGAGCAAAACTATGTGTGAAATTTGGTTTCGATATTCAAACTAGTTTTTGAGCTAGTTCGTTCACAAAAATTTGGTAACGCACAGACTAACGGACAACCAGACATTTTGACAAAATAATTATTATCTAAAAAAATAAAAAAATTTCGATGTTCACTTATTAGAGCTTTTTTTTGTAGAGCAAAATGCCATGGTTTCACTCAATTTTTTTAAACAAAATCCTTTCAGCCGTTTTTGAGATATTTTGAAAAAAAGGAAAAAACTTCTTTTTTCATTCACCATTACAATACTTGACCATACCCTGTATGGTAAAGTAAAAAATTAATTTTAACTTTACTTTTTTTTGAATTAATTAGAAACGTATTAATAAATCAACTGGTGTGGTCCTCATACGACTTTCACATTCTTAATTATTTGAAATCATCTTGACAATCATAATTTACACTCCCTTCTTTTATTTCAATCGGATTAAAATTTATACACGACTAATAACTCATGAGACTTGACAAGTACACCAATTTATTAAAAAAATCGTTAGTGCCGTTTTTGAGAAAATCAAAAAAGACGAAAAAAATGTCCACATTCGATGTTCCGATTTAAACCAAAATCTTGCTGTACTACTTCTAGCCTATATTGAGCTTAAGTTTGAAATTTCGTAGCTCTGAGACTTATGGTTGCGAAACGCAAGGGGATTACATACATACGTACATAAGTACGGACCAGTGGATTTTTGGCCCTTTTTTGGCCCCTGGGGACCACAATATCCGGTTTTCTACTATTAAGGGCATTGATTCCTTCCACCTAGAAGTTACAAAATGAAATTAACTTTTTTCATCTTTGAGATACAAGCTCTCAAAGAGTCAGGACCCAGGCAAGCGATCGCAATTTTTCACATTTCTATATTCTATAGAATATAAATATGAAAGTAAAAATTGTAAATTTACTATATGTTTACAATATAAATAGTTAGGGAATTTACAAGATTGCGTATAGTAAAAAAGAAACTTGGAATATAAGTCATTAAAAGGATAATAAATACACTGTTAACATGAAATAATTGCAATTAAAAATTAAATTTTTTACATATGTTAGATTGGCAAAGGGTGGGAAAATGATCATTATTTTATTTTTTTTTCATTGAAAGACTTTACCCATCTTGATGAAAAATTAATATTTGTTAGAATAATATTTTCGGAGTAACTTAAAAAAAAAATGAAATTATTTACCTCGTAGTTTTGATAAAAAAAACAAAACAAAAAAACAAAAAAAAACAGGGCGGTTATTTTTAGTGGAGGTGATATAAGCACAATGGCTTGAAAACGATCCATTTTTAAGAGAATATAATAGTGTAAAAAGTACAATCACGTTAAAAAACATAACCTAAAATTTTAGCACCGTTCATATTTATAGAGTGGTTACGAGGCTAAAACTTTTTGTGTGAATTGTCGCGAAAGAACCTCCTTAACATAATAATGAGGAAAAATTTAAATCACGGAATTTTATTCAAAATCATATTTTCCCTTCTACCAAGAATCTCAAATAAATCTCGAATCCGAGTTCTATATCTATATCTTTCTACCTTACGTACCCTTATTAATGAATATTGACTAAAGACTGTATAAAAACAGAAATAAGGCTTCATTATTTTTCTTCTGATCGATCAAAGAAATGCAGAGGTACGTGAAAGGCGCGGTGGGGGGCGGGTGGGGAGCGGGAAACCCCCGAAAAGGGCCAGATGTGCGTGAAGACAGTAATTAAAATACAAAATATGACTAGAGATATACCGAGACTGGCTATTAATTTCCTCTCTCTTTTTACCACCCCCATAAAAGGGTGGGGGTTGCACTCTATCACGTCCCTTTCCATGGGTCGTTATTAAAACAGTCCTTCCCGACTGGAAGAACATTATTCATTATTGGAAGTTGAATGAAGAAGATGGAAAAAGAGAGAGAGAGAGAGAGTACAAAAACTCTGTTCGATGGTAAAACATGTTTCAGGTTAATTGATTATTAATATTTAACCACAAATTACCACCCAGATGTTAAATTATACAAGTAGTAAGTTGCCGTCTGTTGATGAAAGCGGACAACTAATAATGATTTTAATAGCGGGAGAGATGGAAAGAAAACAAGTTGAAAAGAAAATTCCGACTAGAAATCAATTAGAATTGAACGGAGATACATGGCTACTAGTGTCGGATAAAGATTCGTATACTGGACCTCCCTTGATAGGGATAATCACTAACTACACATGCTTAAGTTTTTTTTCAATCACCTGTTAATAAATAGTTTTATTAAAAAATCTATCAAAATGTTTTGGCTCAAAATTAAGACCTGATTATATAATATAATATCGTCACCTTAGTGTGTAAAACTGCTAAATGCATTTTTTACGGCTTATCTACTCTTATTAAACGTGCAAAAATTGTTTATATATTTGTTTGTATATATATTTATTTATATATATATTTGTATCTTAGTTCTATTTTGAAAACGGCTCTACCGATTTTGATGAAACAAATTCTATTAACAAGTTTTGAAGATGAGAAAGCGATCTGGACAAATTTAATCTTAATTGATCTTTTCTTAATTAAAGTAATTATTGATAGATGAAAATCTTAATAAAAAAGTTTGTTTACATTTTTTTCAATTATCTCTTATTTTAATTGTTTTTTTAATTTTAAAACCCACTAATACTTTATACCAAATATTGTTATATATTAAAATTTGCCAATTTAATTGATTAAAATTCTTCTTATTAAAAAACACGGACTAAAAATATTATCGCAATCTAGAGGATCAAGTACAGTCGATAGTGGGGAAGTAATCTCCGAAATCGAAGCCTCAAATACAATGTTTACATTATTTCATATAAAAAATTGCATCAATAAAATTATATTTATTATTTATTTAATTGATTAAAAAACTCGATAAATTGTTATTTAATTAACTACTACAGTCTATAAAATCCCCTCTTCTTCTTCTTCTTTTCACGATGGAGGGGCCAACCCAGGCCTTTAGGGGATTCACCTTTTTGGTGTAACTCCTTCTTTCATTTTTTCGAGAAACTGATTCTATATACATTATAAACAAGAATTGCTCATCTATCTATACTTATTATACTGTAATTGGTTTGCGTGATGAATCCGACGGGTTTATTTTAATTTTAAAACCCATTATTATGGTAGTTCATGACAATATGAAATTTAAATTAATATCTCAAAACCCACTACTGAGCCCAGGGGCCGTATTTCCCTGGCCTGTAGGATGCCACAGAACCCGAGTTTTGCAGCTGGTTTAATTGTATAAAATAGACGTATATATATTCTATTAAAGATAAAAATCATAAATTGAGATCTTGTAGAAATTCGAATCTTATTTTTCGTCATGTTTGTTCATTCATTCAATTAGTTTAAAAATAAGGGAAGTTTTGTTTAGTGGGGTGTTTTTTTGGAATAGGATTTATATGTTTAGAAAAACTTTGAAAAAAAAAACACTGTGGCGTAATGAGGGTGAAAAAGCATGTCCTTTGATATGATTAGTGTGTACACACACACACATGTGAATTTTTATCCCGCAATCGGGGATCATTTCCCCTTCAAGGACAAACACAAAAATGCGACCCTTGGGATTAATTAGATAGATATGATTTTTTTTTTTACTCTGGGTGGTTCTTAGAAAAGCGAACGGACTCGATGGGCCATGGATTGCAAGGTCGGTTGGTTGCAGATGATTTGATACCGACCTACCGCATTTAAGAAAACGCCCACGCCCTACAACTAAAACCCTTTTTTTCAAGATTTATCTCTGATGAAGACATAATTAATAATTACTTTCTTAGATAAAAATGAATTATTATTTTTTTTTCTTTATTTTTTCATTTAAAAACTTTTTTTTTTTATTTTTTAAATCAAGAAACTTTCAAGATTTAATAAAAATCGGATAACTTTTTCTCTTCTTTTCTTTTAAGATGGGAATAAGAAAAAGAAATTAATTTTGATGTTTTTTCTATCGTATAATTATTTTTTTCACGTTTACGCCTTTACAATCTTTAATTGATTAAACTTAGAGGTATATTTTTAATCGAAAAAATATATTTTTTCTTGCCGAGAGTATCAGAGAGTTTTTATACGGAGAAATCAATGGGGGTGCCCTCTCCTTGATGCACATAAATATATATAGGGTGTTTATAATCCAAGACCTCAGGGCCCACATCAAAATTAGATGAAAAGTTCCAATAAACATAGGTCCAAAAACGCTTCGTTTTCTGTCTGGCCGCCATTTTATTTTTTTAAGGAAAATGTTTATCTTGAGAACGAATGTAGATATCTTTATGAAATTTGGTACACATATACTTAACTACAATATTTACTATTTAAATAAGTACCTACATTTTATCATGAAAATTTTCAAAATGGAGGCCATTTAAAATTTTTAATTGTGAAAAACTTTAATCTTTCATTTTATTAAAATTAGTATTATTAGATATAAATAATTAAGTAATGGAGAGGGATTCAGCCAATGGGTAGCATCTGCTGAATAAAAACTCCCAATTATAGAAAACGTTTCGGCTTTAATTAAATAATGCCGAAACGTTTTCTATAATTGGGAATTTTTTATTCAGCAGAGGCTGAATCCCTCTCCATTACTTAATTATATACATATACAGCCATCAAAATTGTATCAACTTTATTAGATATAATGTTACGCTTTTTATTGTGAACAAAATGACACTTTATTTTTCAAGATTCAATAAAAAATAACAAAAGTTATGACAAAATTTGTGTAAGCACCATTACTGGCTTCCCTAAACTGAATTTTGAGAGCGACATCATTTCCTCGTATTTTCCTACAAATTTTGTAATAATTTCGCCATTTTTTAACGGATCTTGAAAAATAAATTTAAGTTAATATAAAGCGTGTAAAAAAATAGAATGTCCCGTTCAAACTTGAATCATTTGCCAATAGATGGCAGTGGTACCGATTGAATCTTTGAGATTGGCAAATTTTTTAAGCCCGGAACCATAGAGTAATATAGAGTGGAAGGCTACTGAATATCGAAAAGCGCTCTCTAGCGGCTCGGAGAACATTATTCTTATTCCTTAAGAGCTATTCAAAGATCATAGTCATAGGACATTCAAAGCCTTTGTCATAGTTAAAAGATTCATACAGGCTTTGTGCTAAACGTTCATCTAGAAAATTTTCGAACGTACAAATTTATAGATTAAAATATTATTAAATATGCCTAGTTCTCGACGTCAATGTTTTGTAAAAGGTTGCTTTCGCGACACAAAATCAGATAAAGAACATACTTTTTTAAACTACCAAAAAATTCTGAAATGTAAGTACCCTATATAAAAATTAACTATAAATTTATTTCTTTGATTTTTATATGTTATTCTTTAATAATTTAATTATTGAGCTAAAGAGAGTGGTACCCGCAATTTTATTGTCCACTCCGAACCGCCAGAGAGCTCTGTAACTCGTATAGGCTAAAATACATCGGCTCCTTATGGAGGCTTCCACTCCATATTACTCTCTGCCCGGAACGAGACGCTCTCCGCCATTTACGAGATAATAACGGGGCGGTTAGTTTTTGCACTTATAGACTTCTGGTGACCCACTAATTATGTATAGAATATTTGGTTGAGTTTGGTCCTTGGGCCTAGATTTTCATTTTTTGACCCTCACCCCTAAATGATTATAAATTATATTATTAAATATTAAATATACTATAAGAGAGGGGCCAGGAGTATGGCAAAGTCATGTGCATGGCCACATCAGTCTATTTAAATTATTTAAATATTTTTTTTTGTTGCAATATCTACTTTTATACAAGGAGATAATCTGATGAAGATTTATCGAAATTTATTCAAAGTTTAAAAAAAAAACTTATTATTATTATTTTCAAACTTGAACTTTAATTAAATATTTTTTTGTATCCGAATCAATTTTTTTTATTTTATATTTTTAAAAGTAATTCAATTTAAGTTTGATACTTTTGTTGTTGTTGTTGTTGTTGTTGTTGTTGTTGTTGTTGTTGTTGTTGTTGTTTTATTTATCTTTCCTTTTCTCATTTAAAATGTATTGAAATTCAATTCGAATATTATTTGATTGATTTCCGAAAATAAAAAATAAAAAAAATCAGAAAAAAACGATAATAGAAAAAATTATATATAAATTGAAAAAAAAACAACATTTTTTGCATATTGTACACGTACATATAGCTATTATTATTGAAATATAAAAAATAAATTCAATTTCAATAGAATATTGGATAGTAGTATATCGAAATTATTACTATTATTATTTTTATTTTTTATTTCAAATCTAGAATCCTAGCACAAGCAAATTAGACCGAAAATAGGCTGCGCTGGCCAATAAATATGCACAAGCTGGAAATAAATTTAATTGACGTTAGGCATCCCAATTAAGAGTTATATGAGTTTTCGACGGTTTCTGGCTGGTGCTAAATTTTTTAGTGCCTAAATGCCCCGAAAATTTTGTACTTTTTTAAGATTTTCGCTTATAACTCGAAAAAGATGTGACCTACTGACCATTTTACTCTTATAAAAATGAAGGAGCATAAAATTTCCCGTCGAAAAACGTACATAAATGTTAAAATTGATTTAGCCGTTTAGCCACAATCGATCGTCAAAGATAGGCAATTTTTACCAATTTGGCTGTAAAGTGAATTATGCTCATTAGGTGGCACTCTTCAAGTTTTAGCGATGCTGACGCCCATAATACTTGCCAATTGGCCAAAAAATGAGTTGGCAAACTTTCATCTTAATTGGACAATGGTAATCCGTGCCGCAATTAGGTTGAAGTTTTTGAAAAACTGCAAAAAATTGATGTTTTTCATTCTTAAATTAAGAGGAAACTTTGCTAATCTCATTTTTTAACCAATTGGCAACTATTATGGGGGTCAGCACCAAAATTCGAAGACTGGTTTCTTGTGACCTTCTAATAAGCATAATTCACCCACATTATTTATGAATGAGTTAAAATGAAAGTGTACGTTGTTTATAATTTAATTTTCTATATTTTACCTCTTTAAAATTCGAATGTCTAAAAAACTTTTCTTATCAAGCATCTTAAAAGAATCTAACTTTCAAATTTCTAGCCTCTTCTAGAGAAATCGGGATGAATCTATTTTCTGTCATGGAAAATGCTGGATATCTATAAATCTAAAAATTTTAACAAAAAAGTGGTCCAAGTAAACGTTTAAGTCAACAAAATTTCCTAGAAAATGTGATACGAATCAAATTTCTAGAATGAGTGGTTTTTATTTTATGAAGGAAAAACTGCGAATTTTTTCAAAACTTGACCCTCATGTTAATATTATCCCATTAGAATGAAACTTTATTTAAATTGTAGAAAATTTAATCTAGTTTAAAAATGTATAGAGTTGTCTTTGTTGAATAAGTGCTCCTTTATGGTCAAAATGGGTAAAAATCGAAAAAAGTACGAGTTTTAGGGATGATCCCGGGGGCTTTTTTTGACAGACGCTAGTACCAGTTCTACTGAACCCAAATAGATGAAATTGTTATCATTTTACGCATACTTTAAAGAGCTTTAATTTATCTAATAAATATCTTTTTGATTTGATAAGCCGTTTTAGAGTTATTCAAGAAAAACTGAAAAAAAAACTCCGAAATTTGAGGCGCGTAGAAAAATTTCCACAAGATAGATTTGGGAGAAAACTTAGGGTATTAATATTGGAGTACCAATAAAAGTATTCCAGGAATAAAATCTTTACCGGAAATTATTTCCTGTTTATGGCATTTTTTCACGTAATTTGCTTGGACTATTGTGTAACAGAAATAAAATTACATATAGTATTACGTATTCTAGAGGGAGCAGGGCAAGTTAATATTACATCATATTTTTATTTAGATACATTCTGAAATAAAATTGTCTTATACTTTGTACATAATCATAAAGTATAACTATTTATACGTTTAAAGGACAAATGGTAAAGTTTAATTTAAGACTCTCTTCCCCTCACATATGTCTAATTCACCCTCCGCTATTTCCTATATTACCATATATATATTGTCAGTTTTGAATTTCCCCCTACATAATTTGATTTGTTCTCTAAATATATATGGAAATCAGTTTCAAATTATTTAACTTTGTGAATTCGTTTATCATGTTTTGATTATTTCATGCAAGGTATATGCAGTATATACATGTACGTAGTTTGAACGAGCTCTCTTTTTAGTTCTCTAAAAAAGTTAAAAAAAAAACACAAAAAACAAAAAACAACGACAACATTCAAATTTGGTTTGTATCTGTGCATCTGTTCTGCCCTGTATATATTACTTTATTAAAGAATAAATCATATATGAAAAGTTTCCAATATACAATCACGAAATATTGAAAAATAACAAAAGAATCAAATCAATATCAATATGGAATAAAAACAGCAATAAAATACATAATTATATATAGGTATATATTATGTAATATGTAGAGATATAATTGAAGGTCAATTAAATCGTAACATACGTCAGAATATTAATTTAGGACAGTCTCACTATTACAAAATCATTTCTCATATTTCATATCATATTCCACAAATGAACTTTTATTTATTTATTAATAAAATTATATATTTAATATTAATAATATAATCCTGTGGCTTGGGCTCGAATATAATATTATAATCATTTTATTTATATTTTCGTTGAAATATTATATAATCGTATATTTAAATATATTAAATTTGTATAATGGAAATGATATATAATTAGAATAAGATTGTAGCTGAAAGAAAATCCGAAACTCTGAAAGTTTCTCATGGCGAGAGGCTTGCGACCCAGCCTCTCGGTAAAATAGACCAAAAGAATTATAAATAAGATCTTATTTTTATTTATTTATTATTTATTATTTTTTATTTTATCAATTTCATCTATCTGGAGGTTCATAGTAACATTTTAATATAAAAAAATAATATTTTGATTAAGAATTTTGTAGGTTAAAAGCAATTTTATGAAAAGATTCAATTTCTTCTCCCGGGGAGCGAATCAACTAGAAATGGCAAAAAGTTTTATTTTTTTCTTATTAGATATTTATTAAAATCTATTGAAATTTTATATCTGTGTGTTATTTTCTTTTATCTTCTATATCAAATCATTTTTATTTGGATATTTGTATTTTAAATGGGGTTTTAACAAAAACGCTAATTGAAATAATAACTCCATTGAAATAATTTTTAAAAATATAAAATTAATTAGATATTATAAAACAATCAATTATTAATCATTTCATTCAATTTTGAACGAAATCAATTAAGTACTATTTGAGAAAATCGTCAAAAACCTCGAAAACCGTCTATGAAATGCCGTTTTAAAATTCACCTCCATGTCACAAGTCAATGTTAGATTTCATATGACTTTTTAAACTTTTTTCGTCCTTTCAAAAAACATCGTTTTTTAGACGGTTCAGATAGCTTTTGACCATTTTCTCAAAAAGTACTGCATCAATTTCGTTCAAAATTGAATTAAATTATTAATAATTAAATGTTATATAATATCTATTAATTTGAAATTAAAAAAAAAATTTCAATGGAGTTATTAGCATTTTTTAAAATTGGACTTCAAATAAACTACCCTTTAAAATAGAAATTTCCTAATAATAATTATTTGAAATAAAATATAAATTAAAATAACACGAAGATATGAAATTTCAATAGATTTAATTGTAAATGTAATGAGAAAAAAAATAAAACTTTTAGGCATTTCTAGTTTATCGCTCCCGGAGAGAAGAAATTGAATCTTTTCTTTTAAACTACAAAATTAATCTTAATCAAAAAGCTATTTTCTTATATTAAAAAGGCACTATGAACCTCCAGGTAGATGAAATTAATAAAATCATATCACTTCCTTTTTGATTTGTAATTGTTTTGATCTGTTATATCGAGAGGATCTCTCGCCATCAGAGACATTATTTGTAACTTTTAACTTGTAAACTATTGATTTTAGACATTTCACTTAAATTCACTTTTCTGTTGGAAATTTATTGTACTTTATAAAGGTCCCTATATAAATTAGTGAACTTCAAAGGGTTAGGCAGTAATGGCAGTAATGGTGAAATGTATATGGAAAGTTAGATACTTAAATATACTGACGAAACAATTTAATCCGAAATACATAAGTAATGGCTCGTAATAATTGAGTTTCGATTTTTTTAGGCCCCTGGCGGGGTTTGAAAAGAAAGGAGGAATGGAATCCAATAAATTACACCTTATTTGAATATGTGTTAATTTTTTCCTAAGGGTGAACCGCGATCTAATATGCTGTACACCTACTTCCACTTGTAGGTACTTCCAAATATTTCCAAGTAATTCCAAATATTTCCACGTCCTTCCAAATATTTCCAAGTAATTCCAAATATTTCCAAGTAATTCCAAATATTTCCAAGCACTTTCAAATATCCCCAAATACTTCCAAAAAGGTGTACACCTACTTGCAATCGCGGGTCACCCCTCGATTTTTTCTTTCCTCACTAACCCTGGGCTCCCTTCCATTACTTTCATTACTTTCAATTGATAAATAATATTCTCAAATTCGAATTTATTTGATGAAATATGAAACCTTCTATACATATATATATATATATATATATATATATATATATATATATACTTTTTTTGCGGGGGTGCACAATATGATACCAGTTAGTTTATAGGGTATATAGTATATGTCTATACCTATATATTTGGTTTTTGTTTAAACAAATGAATAATTAAACGCAGGCATTGTGAGTGTAGCGAGTTCTTTTGTCTGCTGCTACACCGCAGCAGCAGCAGCAGCAACTCTCTCTCTCTCTCTCGCATTGAATAGACAAGGGAATAATTGAATTCCCTCTACAACCGATGCCTTCTCTTCTCCCGTTAGAGAGAGAGAGAAAGTAACACTAAATTAAAATGGTGTGGGGTGTGGAGGGGGTTGCCCCCACTACCCCACCCTTCCTCCCTGTCGTCGTAGTCAGCCGGACATGAATGCACTACGCTCTCTTATCTTCTAATTCAATCGTGTGGAGCCAAATGAGATGGTGACCCTAGAGTCACCCTTGCAAGATTAATCCACCCCCCCCCTTCACCCCCTACCTCCTCACCTCAAGCTGAAATTAAAATTAACGGCTGCTTGAAACGTTTCTCAGCCTCTTACATTAAATATAAGAAAATTGATCTTTGATCAGCCTTTGAAGTCGCTAATGGATTTTCAACGAAAAATAACTCTACATACATAATACATAACAAAAATAAATAGTTAGAAAATCTTTGATTCAAAAGATAATATTTGGAGAGTTGTTGATTTATAAAAGAGCAGGCCGCATTTGGCCCGCGGCGGACTTAATTGCAGCCCGCGGTCATATATGACGAATTGTGTTTTGTATCGGGTATTTTTAGGTAGTTCTTTCACAAATGCAAAAATTCAAGAAGTCTTTGAAACTTGGAATATAAATCATTAAAAGCATAATACACATACTGTTAAAATTTGAAGACGATTTACCACACCAAACATGAAATAATTGCAATTAAAAATAACATTTTTTACATAGGGTAGATTGGGAAAGGGTGGGGATATGATCATTAGTTTATTTTTTTTCATTGAAGAACTTTCACCATCTTGATGAAAAACTAATATTTTTTAGAATAATATCTATAATCGGAGTAACTTAAAAAAAAATTGAAATTATGTACCACGTAGTTTTGATAAAAAACAAAAAAAACATATTTTTAGTGGAGGGATAAGCACAATGGCTTGGAAACGATGCGGCTAGTATGTGTACATATAGAGATTTCTTAGTGTGAGTGGTACAGTTACGTTAAAAAAACATAACATTAAATTTTAGTTCGCTTCATATTTATAGAGTGGTTACGAGGCTAAAACTTTTGGTGTGGATTGTCGCGAAAGAACTACCTTAAAATCTATCTATCTATCTATACTTATTATAATCGGGTCGCTCGACGGAGCCGATGTGATTATTTTAATTTTAAATCTCACTAATATAGTTCATGACAATTAAAATTTATTAATCCGGTGATGATAGCTGAGATCTGACCAAAAACATAAATGTGATAAAAAATTTTAAGAAAAAAATAAAACCGACTTCAAAAAAATTAAATGCAACAAATAAAATACACTGAAAGGTATAAAATAATTATTATCTTATTTAGTTACAACTAAACGACGAAATATTAACATGAAATTACTTTTTGAAGTCGGTGCCAAACAAACTATACATATAAGCGAGCGTACCCACCAAACGTACTAAGTAAGATCCGTCGAGTGCGATACATAAAAGGTATATGTTTGGCACCGACTTAAAAAAGTAATTTCACGTTAATATTTGGTCGTTTAGCTGTAACTAAATAAGATAATAATTATTTTATACCTTTTAGTGTATTTTATTTGTTGCATTTAATTTTTTGAAGTCGGTTTTATTTTTTCTTAAAAATTATTTTTATTTTTCTCTTTTTAGTGATGTTATTAATAGTGATCATATCATCAGAACTTGACCAATAATATGGCACCATCCCTAAGATACCCTCTTTTCAATAACAAAAGAATCATCGAAATCGGTTGATAAACAAAGAAGTTAGGCCTGAACTAACCTAACAAAAAAAGTATAATACCAATGAAAAAAAAAACGGGACCAATCGGAAGCTAGACTGAACCGAATGCAAAAAAAATCTTCAAAATCGGTTCACAATTGGCAGAGATATGAGGTAACATAGACAAAAAAAAAATTCAGTCGAATAGAGAACTTCCTCCTTTTTTGAAGTCGTTTAAAAAATGGTACTTTTAGAGCTTAATAATTCAAGAACTATAATACTTTTATTCATGAAATTTGCGATTCTAGGTGTTCCAGTGGGCCTTATTAGGCATGTAAAATTTCAAAAGTATAGGTCTAATAGTTTTTGAGTTATGGGGGGGTCGAAAGTACCTCGAAATGGTTCGTGTAAATATACACATGGGCGGTGCGTCGGCCGTTTTTCCGAACTTGGTTGACACACTGCCCTGTATCTAGCTAATAAGGCCTATTGGGTGAAAATGCAATAGGAAAATTGCATTGCATTAAGTGGGAATTCCAATTCTGTTCCTTCCACTTCTTTTTTCTGTCTCAATTGTGGTGTCTGTGTGTGTGTGTTATCAACACACTCTCTCTAAGCAACCCCACACTGTAGGGGCTTTCAAAAAAAAAAAAAAAAAAAAATGCGATTGAAATTTTAATATGTCGCCGTCTTTTTCCCTTCTGCTTCTTCTTCTTCTTCTTCTTTACTAAACTTGAAAGAGATTTTTTTTTTTTTTTGTGAATTTCAAGTATTGGATTCACATTCAGATTTAACTCTCTATTCTTTCTCTCTTTACTTTGAGATCTGACTGGATTCAAACTGATATATTTATACCTACCTACCTACCTATCTCTCTCTTATTGAGAAAGTCTTTTTCTCTTTGGTATATTTACAAGTAGGTAAGTATATAGATGTCAAAAGTATTTTCTTTTCAAAAATTATAACGACTACTAGATATAATACCTATTAGGGTAGATATTCAGAATTTGAGTTTTTCATTATTCTGCATTGGCATCAATTCATCATTGAGTTCAACCATTCCGTTTTTATAGAAAATACCTCTAATTAATTAAATTTTCTAACTTTAATATATAATAATATGTTTAATGAACTATTAGTGGATTTTAATATAGCTGATTCACGACAATACTAGCAAAAAGTTACCCGTATGGAAATAAATAGATTTTCGAAATATGTTGTTTATATATTTATTAAAAATATATTAAAAATATAAAATTTTTGTGTTAAATTTATATAAAGTTTATGTTTTCTATATATATCCTTAAAATATAATTATTTTTTTTAATGAATTTCGAAGATGCAAAAATAGTGGACAGTGAGAGAGTCACATGCAAAAGAAAATACAAGGAGGGTATTTATATACAAATGGACATCAACAACGCCATAAATTACAAGCTTGATGTATTAAAAATATCCACTCTCTACACTTGTCTACTTGACAAAATCAACCAGCTTTAGTCTTGAAATATGTAGATATTGACAAACTTTTAATTATTTATATAAATTTTATATCAAATGACCTTGCTTTTAATTGTATGTGTGGATTTTATTTATTTATTTATTTTATTTATTTATTATTTATTTTATTGACTAACTTTAATTATGTATATAGGTTTTATATCGTTTGGCTGGCTTTTAATTATGTATATGAATTTTATACCAAATGACTGACTTTTAATTGTAAATATGGATTTTTTATATCAATTGACTAACTTTAATTATTTAAATTTTGTATCAATTATCGATCTTTTGTGTGATATGTGTATTTATAAATAGCCTGGAGTGGGAACTTTGCTTCTGTGTATATATAATGAAGGCAGGTCGAAAGACAGTATTTGAGATTGTTCTGTTGGAATAACTTGTTTTACCAGTGTAATGATTCTTAATGTAAAACGTCTGCTGGAAATAGATTTTACGTGTTTTTGTGACTTGGGTGAGTAGTATATAATCCTCATTTCCACCCTTTAAAAATTTATTATAAATGTTAAAACAAAAAATTAAAACATGCAATGATCTTTTCCAGTTGACGTGCACTGATGAAGAGCAGCGGTATAGCGCTCGAAACGTTGTTAAAATATCGATTACGTCTGCCCAAAATAAAGTAACAAATAGAAGTTGACTTTTATTTCAACTTTTTATTTTCCCCTTACTGGCCCCTTAGCCAATTCAATTTAAATAAAATAGGGCCACCAAACACGGTTCTTTTTAAAATATAATTATTTTTATGTCGCTCTAATATAAACTTTATATAAATTTAACACAAAAATTTTATATTTTTAATAAATTTATTTATATTTTCAAAAAATATATAAAAAATATATTTCGAAAATCTATTTATTCCCATACGGGTTATGCTAGAGTATACACAACAGACAATAAGGATTCCTAATTCATAAAACTTTTTGCTGCTTATGTACCACTACTAGCCAATCTGACAAATCTGGCAACACTGTCCGAGCTTGTGTATATTTTATCATTGAAATTACAGATAAAAGAAATTTTCTCATCTAACACTTGAGGAATATTAATTGGATCTTTGACGTTTCGGTTATTATTGGTAACCATTGCTGAAGACATAGAGGAATTGTCTTAAAATCAAAAATAGCGATTGATTCTTATCTAATACTAGAGGAATAACCTTATTGCATTCCATTTTTTATGTTTCCACTATTAATGGAAACCTCTACTAAAAACGTGGAAGAATCGACTTAAAATAGGGGTGGCTCACCGGAAGAACCGTTTCTGCCCTTTCCCTGTACTACAGATACTATCACGGTGTCTGTTCAGTCGAGCTGAAATCAATTATCCCCCTAATGCCCTCTTTACGCGAAACACGCGGTTTTCTAACGCTCAGCACCCCTTCGCTGTCAAATTGGATAAAATTCGAACAAGCGCTTTCGCCAACTCTTTTATCCCTTTGACCTCCAGAGACTGGAACTCGCTCCCTGCCACCATCTTTCCCGCGACTTATAACCTTCAGCTGTTTAAGACCCGTATCCACAGATACCTTCGACCCCAGCCCAACCCATAAAATTCTTTCTTCTTCTTTTCACGATGGAGGGGCCAACCCAGGCCTTTAGGGGTTGCACCTTTTTTGGTGTAACTCCTTCTCTCATCATTATCATAAAAAAAAAAAAAAAAAAAAATACTAAATTCTTTTTTGGCAAACATCTGAAGCTTGAGTTGTTTATCATAAAAGAATTTAGACTTTTTGATTTAAAGTCGATTCTTCCACGTTTTCAGTAGAGGTTGCCATTAATAGTCAAAACATCAAAAATGGAATGCAATAGGGTTATTTCTCTAGAAATAGATAAGAATCGATCGTTATTTTTGATTTTAAGCCGATTCCTCCATGTCCACAGCAATGGTTACCAATAATAATCGAAGCTTCAAAAATCCATTGTAGAATTAATATTCCTCAAGTATTAGATCAGAATTGATCATTATTTTTGAATTAAAGTCAACATGGACTGCAAATAGCAAGTGATATCTGATTAATAATAAAGGAATAAACATACTAATATTTCAAATGACTTTTGATAAAGTTTAGCAACGATCCGTTGCAGTTTATTTTTTTTATTCCCAATATATTAGTGAGTTAT
Source organism: Forficula auricularia (assembly GCA_024734495.1). Classification (NCBI taxonomy): domain Eukaryota; kingdom Metazoa; phylum Arthropoda; class Insecta; order Dermaptera; family Forficulidae; genus Forficula; species Forficula auricularia. The sequence goes on from JALMQS010000089.1 coordinate 2,550,983, forward strand.
ACAACAGCTGGTTATAATGTATATTTTTATTTCAAGCGCACACACTATACTCACTATTTGAATTGTTTTTTTGTGTAAATTCAACACCTCTCTCGAAAAACCTTTTGATTTACATTTACACCCTTAACCATTTATAAATTAGAAAAAATATCATAAACGAAATTTTTATTTTAAATGTACACTTACTATATAGGTATTATTTTTTTAATTCTATAGCTCCAGGCTTCATGTTTTTATTTTATTTTATTTTAAAGTAAAAATAAAAAAATAAATAATCTATAGCTAGAGTAATGTATGGTGAAATTGTTCAACCATATATATATATATATATATATATATATGGTAAAAAACCTTGGGCTAATCCAATTGAATTTCAATATTAGAACACTTTCGCACCATCTATTTTTTTGTTTTATTACGCTTTTTATTCCAACAAATTTATTTCCAATATATATGTACTATATATTTCATATTATAAAAATAGACTGACTAATGGATGGATGGAAATACGCCCTCGTCTGCCCAGTTGCATAGATCTCCGATAAATAAACAAAAACACATTGTGTGTGTAGGTGTGTGGGTTGCTAGTGGAATATTCTAGTCGTGTTTTTGCATCTTTGAAATGTTTGCCAATGTATCGGACCAAGTTAAAAATACAAATGTAAAGGAAACTACAAAAGTAAAACAATACATTTTAATAGTAAATAAACATTAATATTGATTTATTTATTTAAGAAAAAACATGATGTGGCCATCCACACTACTTCATCCTTCATTTATTTAAAATTTTATATTTAATTTCACATCATATAATAATTCTCTATATCATGTTAAGTCCATCGATTCTATTATTAAATTTGTTATCGGGAAATAAGGACTATATTTTGTATGCAGATAATTTATATTATATTGCCAACGTTTCGTCAACTTTGTTAACCTCTTCAGGGCTCAAATAGTTATCTTCCCTGCATATTTGTCATTTTTATAATTATTTTTTCTTAGTAAACTTAGCAAGGCAAGTCATTAACATCAAATAGATATGCAGGGAAGAAAAGTATTTGAGCCCTGAAGAAGTCAACAAAGTTGATGAAACGTTGGCAATCAAATATAATTTATCTGCATAAAAAATATAGTCCTTATTTCCCGATACTTTAATAATAGAATATAATATTGCGTCGCCTGCCTGGCTCCTGACTTTTTGAGAGCTTGTATCTCAGAGAAGAAAAAAAATTAATTTAATTTTGTAACTTCTAGATGGAAGGAATCGATACCCGTAATAGTTGGAAACCAGATTTAGGACATACAAACGGATATTGTAGTCCCCAGAGGCCAAAAAGTAACCAAAAATCTATTAGTGAGTACCCCCCCCCCTGAATTGTCAGAGCTACAAAATTCGAAACTTAAGCTCGATATTGACTAGAAGGAGTACAGCAAGCATTTGGTTGAAATCGGAACACTGGAAGTTGACATTTACATGAAAAAACTTTCACGTGTCTTTTTATTTTTTTATTTTTTCAAAAATGGCTCTAACATTTTTTTAAAATTGGTGTCCTTATCAAGAGTCATAATTTGGTAGTCGTGTATAAAATTTAATCTAAAATAAAGGAAGGGGGTGTAAATTAGGATGATTTCTAATAAGGAAGAAACTAATGTGAAACTCTTGTAGTGATCACACCAGTTGATTTTAGTTGTTTTGGAATCCCCACAATCACTAACAAATTTTGCTCTTATATCATGATAATTCTTTAATTTAATAAAAAGCGATATATTAATATTATTAAGTACAAATAAAAAGGTCAATTTTTAATTGTATCCAAAATAATATTAAGAGTTTCGCTCCGTCGGCCATCATCAAGTAATGCGCAAAGTTTTGAACTAAATTGCAATTAAAAATATCTGATGACCCAAATTTTGTTATTTAACCTTTTAAACTTGAATAAAAATGTTTTAAATATTCATTAATTTGTTTTATCATTTGTATTCGAAGGAGTTTACCCGAAAAAATCATATAAAATTAATAATTATCTCACTCCTAAAAATTTAATTTGTTTTAAAAATAATAATAAATTTCCTTCATTGACCCTTTTAAACCCTAAAGTAGAACGGACAATCCTCTCGAATCTTTTGGTATTTTAAGAGGTTGAAAATGACGTTTTATTAAATTGTTTTATTTGGAATTTGTGGTTTCCATTGCCTTTGAATCAATCAATTCAGATTCGAGTTCTAAACCACTCCATTTCACTATAAAATACCCCTAATTAATTAAATTAATTAATATTAATATATAATAATATTTGTAAAGAAGTATTAGTGAAATATTAAAAAAATACCCCTAATTAATTAAATTTCCTATTATTAATAAATAATAATACTTGTAAAGAAGTATTAGTGGGTTTTAAATTAAAAAAACAATTAATTAATAAAAGTAAATTCGCCCTATCGCGCTCATAGAAGTTTCACTTCAAAATTACGTCATTGATAGTTATATAACGATAATTAGAAATATGAAAAAAATAAAATTTTTGTTGAATCAAAACAAAACAAGTGGTTGATTAAATAAAGAATAATAACCAAATATAAAAAAAATACTGAGCGAACTCTCTTTTCAAGGTAGGTACTAAGTAGTCTTAAAGGTGAGCCTGGTTAGTTAAGCCCTCCACCCACAGAGTGTCGCTCTCTTCTGCCCTCGGGGTCTCTCTTTTATAGGTAGTTACTCTCGCAAACTCTCTATGCAAGGTGGTTTAAGAGATTTTATTGGATGTAGCAGCTGACAATATCACGATCAATATTTAAAATACACCCCCCATACCCCCGGCTTCCCTAGGGACAGCCATACACACTATATATATAATATAAAAATAAATATTAGATTCAATTTGTCCTGGGGCTTTATAGAAATGTGTAAAAATTTTATACATAGATAGATATAGGTATATGTATAAATTTCATTGTCGAAAAGTTTTAGGCCCTCTAGGGGAAATATATAAAATGTTCATGGATTAATATCTTGTTTTTTGGTTTTTTTGAATTATAAAATTGTACATTTTATACATAACATAATAAATTAAAGAATTTAGTCTCTAGGGCTAGGCCAACTGCCCGGAAATTACCCTAGTAGCACAATGTTCCAAACTAAATAGTAACTATATAGATACTCGAAATCTATACAGGCACTATATATTTACTATATAGTTTGAAACATTGTGCTACTAGAGTATGGTTTCTACTCAGGTCCGACTCCCGAGGGGTGAAACATTCTGACTTTTTATAAACATAGGCATCTATCACGATCTAAGATTTGGCCCATTCTTTTTAGTATTTATTGAAATAAATAAGCTGACGTGGCCATCCACATGACTTTACCATACACCTGGCCCTTCATTTATATTAAATAAAATTATTTATAATTATTTACGAAAGGACCCCCCCCTCTTTTTGGCCTCTATCAATTTCACATAGTGATTCATTTTTATAAAGTCGTATGGGGTGCGCATGCGAAATTTCATACAAATCAATCAATCTGTCTAGGACATAGGTATATTGATGTTTTTAACCCCCCCCTCCACCAAATTTTGTTCCCCGATAAAAATAATAACTCTTTTTTATCATAGGTTCATGTTATAGTATATTTCATTTTTGTTTGTTTTTTTTTGGTTTTTCAGTTTGAATAGCTTACAATTTTAATTTTTTAAACCTCCCTTAATTTTTTGTATACAGGGTATGGTCAAGTTTGTAATCATGCATGAAAAAAAGTGTTTTTTTTTCCTTCGTTTTTTTGAAATATCTCAAAAACGGCTTAAAGTATTTTTATTAAAAAAATTGGGCGAAACCATGGCATTTTGGTCTACAAAAAAGTCCTAATAAGTGAAGATTGAAAAATTATATTTTACGAGATATTAATTATTTTAGCAAAATTTCTGTTAGTTAGTACGTACGTTACCAAATTTTGTGTACGTTCTAGCTCAAAAACTAATTGGAATAACAAAAGATGCCAATTGCGGATAAAATTTGCCCAGACAAACAGAAAACAGACAGACAAAGTTCATTTTATTGAGGTTGATCTCAAAAAGCATTTACGTATTCATACTGGCGAAAAGTCTTTCGTCTATGATCAATGCGAGAAGGGTTTTTCAAATAAGGGTCATCTCAAAAAGCATTTACGTATTCATAGTGGCGAAAAACCTTTTGTCTGTGATCATCTACCCTTATTGGGATATAATGTTTTCTGAATTTGATTTTAATTACGCATGCACTTTGAGATGAGTTTAAATTTGGCTTATTTTCTATTCAAGAGACCTCGATTGAATACACTTAACAGCTTTTTTCCTTATTGTTGATAGTATTATTGGTTATTGCAAAAACTTAAAAAGGACTGATGATGGTGGTGAATAACCGCTGAAACGTCTCTTTTTTTGTCAAATAATAAACAACAATACAAGATAAAGTTTACATTATTTCAACATGGTAATAAATTCTTTATTTTCAACTTTGAACTTAACACCTGGTTCTCACGTCCAGTGGGGGAACCACGGGGGCCCGAAGCCCTCCCTCAGGACAAGGAAAAAAATGAAATTAAAAGCAAAAATTAACAAATTAACAAATGAAAATTTTTATAGCCTAGGCCCCTAGGCAAATTAAACTTCTGCTGATCTATAAATATGCACAAACTTTAAATAATTTTAATCGACGTTAGGCATCCCAATTATATGAGTTTGTGACGGTTTCTGGCTGGTGCCAAATTTTCGAGGGCCTAAAAACAACGAAAATTTTGGTCTTTTTTTCAGATTTTAGCTTATTACTCAAAAACCATGCGTCCTACAGAAAACTTTACTCTTACCAAAATGAAAGAGCATATCACTTCGCGTCGAATAACGTAATCTAACGTTAAAATCGGTTCAGCCGTTTAGCCACAATCGATTGTCAAAGAGTAGATTTTAATTGATAGAGCTTTTCTTTAGGAGACGGACTGGTAGAAATATACAATTGGATGTTGATGAAGGCAGTCTAAGGTGGTTGTAACAAATAAGACTATATCGGTTTTATTATTTTACATTTATTCGATAACCGACGTTTCGGAGATTTACTCTCTCCTTCTTCAGGGTAACGAAAAGTCAATGAAAGTGTATCAACTGAGTTGATATACTTTCATTGACTTTTCGTTACCCTGAAGGAGAGATAAATTTCGAAAAGGCGGTTATCGAATAAATGTAAAATAATAAAACCGAAATAGTCTTATTTTTTACAACCACCTTGGACTGCCTTCATCAACATCCAATAGTAGATTTTAACATTTAAGTACTTTATTCGACGCGAAATTTTGTGCTTTTATATTTAGGTAAGAGTGAAATTTTCTGTTAGATGCATAGTTTTCAAGTTGAAAATCTGAGTTCAAAATTTTCGTGGATTTTAGGCCCTTAAAAATTTAACACCATCCAGAAACCGTCAAACTCATATACCTCTTATTTGGGATGCCTAACGTCGATTGAAATTATTTCACACATAAGTGTGGGTGTGTGAATTAGCCCCCCCCCCCTCCCCCAAAATAAAATCCTGATTGCACCACTTCACGTGGCTTTATATACCTCAACGAAATAGAAGAAAATTAATTATTACAAGCCATCAGTGCCTTTTTATAATTATTATTTGTTTAGCTTTAATCCAAAAAATAAATAAAAAACAACAAAACAACAAATAAAAACCCAGTCTAAATCATTCTCATTAGTAGGCTTGTCTGACTGACTATATACATACATCCAATTTTCCCTCAATCATAAAACCCATATTATACATACATTAAAGTTGTTCTAGTTAATAAACATTCCCCTCCCTCCCATCCTCATATTCTATCTCTTTAATTATATTTGTCAATTATATTCAAATGTTCACAATTTGTGATATATTCTACACCTCGACGACTGGAATATATACTAACTATTATTATTTTTTTATTATTATTAACCCAACAGAGAATAAAATTTATATTTGAATATTCGTTAACATTGAAATTAACACACAGTTCCTTTAAAATTGACAAGCCTGTCCTTTACGAATAACACTGTGTGTGGGTGTGCAGTCGGGAATATAATTAATTACCTGGCAACCCAACGAAAGAAAATGCGAGAGCCATATTGACAAACATTAAACGTATGAGTCAATTAACCTTTTTGATAGGGAATTTTGATAAGCCTCAAGAGAGAGGGGACTGGTGGGGGAATAAATAACACCACGTGATTTTGATGAGTGCTAGTGATATTATTCACTCACACATCGACAGGAACTAATCAGAAACATAATCATCAAAATAATAATAATAACCCGAGGAAATAATAATAATAATTGCACGATTGTTTTAATAACATAACAACATACAAATAGCAACAACAACATGGACAAAATTATGATAATAATAAAAAAAAAATGTTATACGAAACAAAGTTATGCTCTCCCTAATCGAATAATCTTGTTTAAGTATAATAACTGCTGTTACTACTATTACTAATAATAATAATTTATACAAATAGTTTGATAAAATAATCTTATTAAGAACATGAACAAAAAAATAATAATAAATTAAAATCACTCATCTTTTTATTTGCTTGTGTTCTTTTCTTTTTTTTTATAATTTTTTAGGTTGCCCAAGATTTCAATCAGGTTGTTAATAACACGCTATACAAATGTATAAGATTTAGTTAGGAAAAGGGTTATTATTATTTTTTGCACGATTATGAATTTTCGTAGAATGACTGAATTGTTATTACCTAATAATAGCTTATAGCAGTGCTTCTTAAACTATGGGTCGTGACCCTATTTGGGGTCTCGAGGCTGAATTTTGGGGATCGAGACACTTAATTTTGAGGTCGCGAAATATTTGGCAACAATAACAATGAAATAATGAAAAAATTATAATGAGCAACGACCAAAAATTAATGTTTGGTGAATTCGAGGTAGGTATATCTGCCATAATATTAGATTTCCAATAATTTTGAAATTGCCATTTTGTATTAGATGTATTTATTTATTTATGTGAAGCGACGTTTTCAGCATTTTCGATTATAAAATCTAAATATAGATACCGATAAACGGAAAGAAAAAATAAATAAATACAGCAATTTTTTTTCAAATATTGAAGATGATGAACTCCTTAATAATTAATATGAAACAAGCAGATCCATTTCATTATTATTTTGATTTAATAAAATTATTATATATTTATAATAGGTATGGTTATAAAAATTTGCTTCACTATAAATTACAAGTAAAACAAAAAAAAAACAAAAAAAAAACGAAAAATCTTTCATGCAAATGTCTACTTCCGGTGTTCCGATTTCAACCAACATCTTGTTGTACTCTTTCTAGCCTATATCGAGCTCAAGTTTCGAATTTCTTAGCTCTGAGACTTATGGTTGCGAAACGCACTGGGGGGTATATACGTACAAACATACGTACCCACTGATCAATGGATTTTTGGTCCCCTTTTAGCCTCTGGGGACCACAATATTTTAAGTGGGAGATAAATTTAAACTAATTTTTAGAATTTTCCACTGCTCGAAGCCATTAAAACTTAGTAAATTGGATTGTATCTAACTTTCTGAGATTTGGCTGGTGATTCCGGCTTCTTTCCTTCTACTCTGTTCTTTTCACGATGGAGGGGCCAGCTTACACAGGCCTTTAGGGGATTCACCTTCTGGTGTATCTCCTTCTCCCATGAATATCATTTAAAAAAAAAACAATATCCGGTTTATCTCCTAAATCCGGTTTGCAACTATTAAGGGCAACGGTTCCTTCTACTTAGAAGTTACAAAATGAAATTAACTTTTTTCATCTCTCAGCAAGCTCTCAAAGAGTCAGGATCCAGGCAGGCGATCGCAACACTTAACATTATATTCTATAGAATATAAATGGTAAAAAAATGTTACAGGGTGAAGTACTACAATAGATCCACAATTAGGAACCAAAATTTAAAAAAAATTAATCCTTTAGGAGGAAAAAAATGAACGAAAAAAGATGTAAAATATATTTAATAGGTTGATACAATTTGATGGCTGTATATGTATATAATTAAGTAATGGAGAGGTATTCAGCCAATGGGTAGCCTCTGCTGAATAAAAAACTCCCAATTATAGAAAACGTTTCGGCATTATTTAATTAAAGCCGAAACGTTTTCTATAATTGGGAGTTTTTTATTCAGCAGAGCTACCCATTGGCTGAATCCTCTCCATTACTTAATTATATATTTAATAAGTATGTATGTAAATGGAGATGACGTATTCCAGACAGCACACAATGTATGAGACACATACGACATACCTACATTTTTGGTGAATGTCTTTGTGGTACAAAAATAAAACGAAAACGAAAGACCTACTAGGTATTTCGTGTATATTTTTGGATGTAACTCAAAATACGTTCTTTGAATATTCATTCAAAGATGTCCTTGGACATATCTGAACGTATTTTGGAACTAGCTCAAAAGACATAATTTGAATGTTCATTCAAAAGCGTCTTTTTAATGATATTGATGTGAGAAGAAGATACACCAGAATGTACATCCCCTAAAGGCCTGTATGGGATGGGCCCTCCATGGTGAAAAGAACAGAGTAGAAGGAAAGAAGCCGAAATCACGAGCCAAATCTCAGAAAGTCAGATACAATCCAATATCCAATTTACTAAGTTTTTAGGGGCTTCGGGCAGTGGTAAATTCTCCGTTCGATAAATTAGGTTAAATTTATCTTCCACTTTTGGGCAAAGCTGAACGTATTTTGGAGGTAATTTAAAAGATTACTTTGGATGTCGGTTCGAAAATATTTTTCTTCGTTTTGCTATCCTGGGTGGATCTTGGGGGGGGGGGGGGGTCACGAATATTAAATTCTAGGCCCTTTCTTCTGATTAGTCAAAATTTTACACTTAGTAATTTCAGATTTTTTTATGATCTTTTTCATAATTATTCATGGTGAATAAACTTTTCAAGGAAAAATAGAATTGGCTTACTGAGAATTTAATCTTCAAAATATGGTTTCTAAGAAATAAATGATAATTTATTCATTATAAATATGCATTTATGTTTATATTTGCATAAAATAGAGGACAACCTCATTGAGAAAAACTTTAATTGTTTATAGCCCTGAAGGTGATCTAATGATAGAACCGAATATCGCGTATATTTTTGACCAAAAACTTGATACCTATTTTTTTTCAACATCTTTTTTCTTTAAGAAAATAGCTATAAGTTAGTGTAAATATTGCAATAAGTAGACTTAAAAGTTCAAAAGTGGAATTGAATTTTAAATATTCATTCGATTTCATTAAGTTATTCATTTAAACATTTGTTTATTATTCCATTAAATTCACAAACACACACACACACATACATTAAAGATATCTAAATGAAGTCTAATTCTCGAATTGATAACGAATTTAGTACAAGAAGAACAAAACTCTAACGCACTCACTCTTCGAGCTGAAATGAGTTGTCAGAATGGGCTACGGGTTAGAGGTAGTAAATATACCTTGTGTCAAGAGAGAGAGAGTTTTGTATGTATGTTTGCTTATATTGAAGCTAAGTAATGGATGTTAACAGATTAACAGGAGTTGACAATCAAAGTGCTTGTAGCAGAGATTGAAAGGTCTGACTGACATTCACATTCGGGTGGGAAGAAGGATTGCTATTTGGACTTCAAAAACTAAACAACATACGACATTTACTTATCGCACAATTACCTAATTAAAATTCATCGATAAAAAGTCAGTTATAGTTAAAATTCTGATTTTAAGAAGGGAAAATTTATTTGTTGCCAAAAAATACCTGAACTGTTCCTTACTTATTTGTGGTCATAAGAAACCACTCTTCGAATTTTCGCTGAGCTGACCCCCACAATAGTTGCCAATTGGCTAAAAAGTGAGAAATCATCTTAATTGGACAAGGGTAACCCGTGCCGCAATGAGATCGGATCATGTCTTGTCTTGGAAAATGCTGGATATCTTCAAATCAAGTCTTAACAAAAAAGTGGTTTAAGTAAAACTTCAAGCCAACAAAATTTCCTAGAAAATGAGATAAGAATTAAGTTTCTAGGATGAGTGGTTTTCATTTTATGAATGAAAAACTTCAATTTTTTGTAGTTTTTCAAAAACTTCAACCTTATTGCGGCACGGGTTACCATTGTCCAATTAAAATGAAAATTTGTCAATCTCAGTTTTTTAGCCAATTGGCAACTATTATGGGGGCCAGTACCGAAAAAATTCCAAGAGTGGTTTCATGTGACCACCTAATAAGCATAATTCACTTTTTCGCCAAGTTGGTAAAAATTGCCTATCTTTGACGATCGTTTGTGGCTAAAGGACTGAACCAATTTTAACTTTTAAGTAAGTTATTCGACGCGAAATTTTATGCTCTTTTATTTTGGTAAGAGCAAAATTTTCTGTTTTTGAGTCATAAGCAAAAATCTTGAAAAAGTCCAAAATTGTTGTTGTTTTTAGGGCCTCAAAAATTTAACACCAGCCAGAAACCGTCGCAAACTCTTATTTGGAATGCCTAACGTCGATTAAAATTATTTACAGCTTGTGCATATTTATAGGCCCGGACGGCATTTTTTCGGTCTAATTTGCCTGAGCTAATATTACACATTAGGGGGCGTCCAATAATTACGTGACGAGATTTGTGAAATTGTGTATTTTTACTGTAAATACGTTAATCTGTGCTTTGTTGCGTTGGATTTATTTAAAAAACATAAATTGCTTAATTATTTTTATTTAATTTAAAACTACATAGTTAAGACTTGTATTTAAAGACTATTAAGAATGTAGTCGTCGGTGGCGGCCGAGGGGTGAACCGCGACCTAACATGTTATACATATACTTCAACTTGTACTTCCAAATATTTCAAAGTAATTCCAAATATTTCCAAGTACTTCGAAATATTTCAAAGTAATTCCAAATATTTCCAAGTAATTCCAAATATTTCAAAGTAATTCCAAATACTTCCAAGTACTTTCAAACATTTCCAAGTACTTTTAAATATTTTCAAGTACTTCCAAATATTTCCAAGTACTGCCAAATATTTTCAAGTACTTTCAAATACTTCCAAAGAGGTGTACACCTACATACAATCGCGGATCACCCCTCGGTGGCGGCTAAACAATTGAGGGGCTACTGTACTACTTTGTAGCGTTCGCATAACCCCGATAAAAATATTATTGTGTAGGATTTAGCTTTATTTTAGTGGAGAAACATGTTTTACTTAATTTAACCCAGTTTTATCCCAATTTACACGTCTTGCGGGGAAAAAAATCTGTGATATTTTCCGAGACCCCTCTCCCCCACGTGAAATTCGGCTCGACCCCCCCCCCTAAACGCCTTAATTAACGGACGCCCACTTAATATTTTCTTTATAAAAATGTAGGAATTTTATTTCTTGTAAAATAGCAACATCATATATTGGAAATTTAACATTACTTATACTTTTCGACATGTATTGGCTTGTATTTTTTTTCTTTTTTTTCCGCTTCAATATAGGTACGTATTATGTATATCTAAATTCCATATTCACATGCAAAATCCAATAGTCCAATATCTTATATAGTAGGTAGGTATATATTCGCTATCTAAATCCTTTTATTGATTATATTGATTTTTTATATTTTTTTTTATTCTATTATTTATTTTCCCTTTTATTTGCGAAAAAAATAAATTTATTATATTGTCGTTGTTGATGTTGTTGTTGTTACTTTGTTATATATTTGTTGGTGTGTAGTTTGATCCCCTCTCGTGAGTTCTTTTTCTCGTTCTCTTTCACTCAATTTCCCTGAGAACAAATAAAGCAGCCAGCCATCCCCGTGGAGAGACATTTGATATAGAAAACCAGCCATCTTGCTGGTTTTGTTGTACAATATCTCTCTTTTGGTGTCTTGGGTGGGATTTGTGGGGGTGTAGTATTGTCCTAGCCAAGCAAATTCGTATATCTAAACTTGTCCCTTGTTCAGGGGTTGTGATGGATTATAGCTTTTACAGGGAGCCCCTCTACCGGAAGATCTTCACTTAATATCTTGTATATATACATAGGTATTCATAAATATTTCTGTCGACGATCAATCTAAACATACAACCAACTATCTATCTTAACCTTTATCTTAAGTACCTAGAGGGCCGAGCGTTGCTCAGTAATTTTTTGCTTTAGTTAAAATCCATATATTAATATTATTTTTAAATTCAGGTAAAAAGTTCGATTTTTATTAGAATTAAATAAAAACATTTTTTCAACGTTTTAACCCGCTCTGGCCATCATCAAGGCATCGATTTTCACAAAGTTTTGAACTTAATTGAAATTAAAAATAATATTATTTAACAAGGAGCGCGACTCTTTTAAGACCCTGAGAAAGGAGGGACGATCCTCCGAATCGTTGGCTTTTAAATGACTTTCTAATAAATTATTCAAAATTTGTGATTTTCATTATGCTTGGACAGCTTTTGCATCAATTCAGCATTTAATTATTAATTTTTTAACAAATAAATAAATGAAATCGTCCACTCCGTCTTAAATAGAAAATATGACTAATTAATTATATTTCATAATTTCAATTTATAATAATAACATTTGCGATCGTGTAAAATTCAATTTTTCACTATTATCATTATTAAGAGCTTTTCGTGCGTGCCTTCGGCATGCCCTCGAAGCTCAGCCCTCCGGGCTGGTGCCCTGGCGGGCGGCGTCTCGGCCCAAAAATTTTATTCCTCTTAAATAACCACACTCCAAATGTATACCTGTAAACTCCCGAAAAGACATACTCTCTTAAAAGTTTCGCCTTATTTTCGCCCTGACACAGCTACAGAAATGAGAATCTAGATATAAATCTGGGAGTATTTCTTATTTCTATAATCTACAGCATTGTGATATTTTTTGTGTGGAAATATGTAGATTTATTTAAATAAGTGGGATCGTGTGAGGAGGAGAATTATATTATATCATTTTTTTTAAATTTGGGATCGATAATCGATATAAGGCTCCAAATATTTAAAAGAGATCAGGTGTTGTTTGTATGACAGCCTGCTCCATCCAGTATTGCCATGAGAAACTCGGGCGTGCGCTCTTTCTGTGCGCAAAAAAAAGCAAATTGAATATTTAATTTTTGAGTAGTGAGGGGGGCGGGGAGGAGGAATGATTATCAATATATTTAATGTTTCTTAATTTAAAATCAATTGGAGTGTTTCATTTCAAAAATCGAGCCCAAATTACGATTATATTTCAAATTTGCCGCAAATATACCGACGGCGCTCCCTGTCGGCAACAGTATGCCAGCGTTGTTACAAATTAATCTGGACTAATCTATATAGTATTATTATTATTTATTAGAAATTTATGGAATTAAAATACATATTTTCCCTTAGGTTAGCTCTATATATCCTCGCCCTTAGGCCAGAACCACGAATGTGCAAATTTTCTCTTTATATGATATGATACAATGATTAAATGACGCTCAGAATTGAGGTCTTTATTTCACGAATGTATTAGATGATGGGTCCCCAAACTTTTTAGGGATAGGGCCACATGTGAACTTTGAAAACTTTGAGCGGCCCGGGTATAACAATTTATATAGAAATTATATTAATAATACGCTATTATATGGCATTAATATTTAATAAAGTTAATATTTGTGAATTAATTCTGAAGTACCCGCGGGCCGGATGGAAAAGTTTCAATTTTGGCCCTATTTTGGGGACCCCTGTATTAGATAATATTTCATTTGATTTGTGACTTCCTCAAGGGCTGAAATAATGAAAACAAGTCAAAAACTAACCTTACCTTTTACTCTTATACTACTGTAAAATAAACATGAAACGATTAATTAAAGGTGTCTAATTTTCTTGTTTTCACTATTTCAGTCAGTCAGCGATGAAGTCACGAATCAGTGACGAAACGTTTGGCCAATTTAATAAAAAAAAATTTTGTTTGATTTAAATTCTTGTTCAACTCCCTACGACGATATTATCTAATATAGGGGTCCCCAAACTACGGCCCGCGGTCCAAATCCGGCCCTTGAAACCTTTCCATCCTTTTTTTAAACATATTTGACATTGAAATGTTGTGGAAGGAAGTCATTATGAAATAAAAATATCAATAAATTTATTGAATTTAATTTAATAAATAAGATCTATTGGCCAATTAATTATGCTAAAAATATTAAGAAATTAAATTTCAAAAATAAGTTAACAATTAAAATAAACAATTATTAAATTTATACGTACGCATGTCTTTTAATTATTTAAATAAAAAACTTTTATTGATATTATTAACAAATTAATATTTAAATGTTATTTATTTTAGTTTAGTTTTTTAAATTAAATGGGCCAAACGTTTCGTCACTGATTCGTTACTTCCTCAGTGCTTGAAATAGTGAAAACAAGTCAAAAACCATCTTAACCTTTTACTCTTTTATACTTATGTAAAAAACATGAAACGATTAATTAAAGGTGTCTAATTTTCTTGTTTTCACTATTTCAGCCAGTGATGAAGTCACGAATCAGTGACGAAACGTTTGGCCATTTTAATAAAAAAACTTTGCTTTTGATTTAAATTCTTGTCCAACTCCCTACGATCCTTTTAAAGTATATAACAGAAGTGGCCAACCTGCGGCTCGCGAGCCACATGCGGCTCTTTGAAGGATTATTTGTGGCTCTCGATATAGATTTCAAGACTTGAAATATTTTAAATCATCTCTAGATTTTTTTCTGAATCCATTTGAAATTAACATACTTCAAGGTGAGTTTACCATTTACAGTATAATTGTGACCCAAAAAGCATCTGGAGTATTATAATTAATAGAAGAAGATCAAGATCTATAATTAAAATATAAGTCGACGTCGATTACCGAATTTTGGAAATTTGTACCAGAATCGAAGTATCGTGAATTAAAAAAGGGTGCTTGTCGAATTATTTCAATATTCGGAACAACGTACTTATGTAAATCATTTTATTCAACTTTAAAATCCGTGAAATCCAAACACCGATCAGTATTAACTAACCAGCATCTCAAAGAATTACTGAGAAGTGCTGTCACCAATTATTCACCAAATTTTAAAGAATTATCAAGAGAAGTGAAATAAATGTGTTTAATTTTTAATATTTAAATTCAATACACATATTTTGTACTTTTATTTATGTTTTCAATAAATATAATTTCTGGAAATTTTTTTTTTAATATCTTTTTTGCATACCTTTTAAATGCGTATTTAATTGCGGCTCGCGAAACATTTCAAATTTTGAAAAATGGCTCGGACTATCAAGTAGCTTGGCCACCCCTGGTATATAATATGACAATATTTTCAAATTGTTAAATCACGAATCAGGGTTTTTGTACATTCGTGGTTCTGGCATAAGTGAAATAAATAAAATCGAAACTCTTCTTCTTTTGTTCTTGTTCTTTATATGAGAGTGTTTCCGGTTTAATCAATTTATTTCATTTGAATACTTCCGTTATACATGAAAATCAAATTTACTCTACTCTACTCTATTAATTAATATATTTTGTAAGTGCGAGTGTCATTTGGTTGATGGAGAACTCCCACAGAGAGAGTAATAAGGGAATCCTTTCATTTGTCTGTCCTTTAGCAGTGGGGAGCCATTATCCGAGAATAACTACTGTCTATCGTATTAGCCAAGCAGATTACAACTTGGATCTTGGATTGGGTTAAGCCCCTGGTCGTCGCCACCACCCTCTTCAGCCCCTCAGCTCAAAAGCAATAGGATTCGATACAGGTCAATGGGACTCAACATTCGACATGCTTACCATTTCATCATATTTCTATCAATTCAATAAACAATGACAGATAACATTATTAAACAAAAATTTCTAACAGTAAACTTAACAATGGATTCCAGTATACGCTCATTATTAGGGTTCGGATTTCACATATAATGCATGATTTTTTCCTTGATTGCTATCCTTCTAATCTTTTGTATCTGGGCGTTTTAGGGTATCAGGACCAACCCAAATAAATATTATTTTGCATATAAATGCATATTTTGGAGTATAAGTGCATATTTTGCATATTTAGCGATTTAAGCTATATTTTGCATATTTGTGGGATTTTTGTCCCTCGTTTGTTGGCAAATCAGAAAAATAATTGAAGAACATTTTAGACAGAGAGGGTAGGCCACAGGTTTCAAACCTTTTTTTGACTCCCCCTCCCCCGCCTCCTCCCACTGTTAAACAAATCGAGTCATAACTAAAAAAAACTTAAACTACGTGATTATAAAGGATAATAAATATAGATAAAATAACATATGTTCTTAGTTTTTTAGTTATAACTCGAGTACTAATTGAGCTACAAACAAGTGGTGATTTGAAAATCAGAAGAAACTGTTTTCTATTACGTCCACAAATATTTTCATTTCAAATATTGCTGTTTAATATCTAATGAGACTTGAAAATAGGTCAAAATGACCTTTTTCGTCATTTTGATTGATAATATCTCAAAACTCTGACGCGTATAAAACTCTACTGGAATCCATTGTTAGGTTTACGTGGAAAATTTTGTTTAATTTTTGTTGATCAGTGTAATAAACATCAGATGTTTTCATTATTACAAAGGAAAACACCACAAGAGATTATCATCTACTATAGAGTTTCCCAAACATTTTCTATGATGAAACACTTGATAACTCCTGAAATTTTAAAGGAAAACCATTTTTAGTTTGAAGGGTTAATAGATAGATAGATATTGGCGAAATCACAAAAAGAGTTATAGGCGCTCGGCATCGATGAATAACAGACATATTCTTATAAAGGAGAAAAGCCATTGTTCACCGATAGCTTTCTACTATATAATTATGCCATGTGGGGTGAATTCGTATTAAATTTGCACTACCTTATTAATTAAAAGTGATAAGTGAAAACAGTATGACGTACTATTCTAAGCCGATTAAGATTATCACGGAAGATAAGCTCGAGGGGTACATAAGAGGGGAAGATAGGGAGAGTGAGGTATATAAGAGGAGGGAGATAGGGAGAGTGGAGGTGCATGGGGGAATAGAGAAGGGTATATAAGGGGGAGAGAAATAGTTATAGGTTCAGTCTGTTTCACACAGTGTTGGATCAAACATCGACTGTGAGTATTACAATATGCTACTATATCCACTTGATCCATCCCTCAATAATAAACAACCCTTCATCCCTTATATTAATTATATGTATAGAATTACAAAAACCATTAAATATAATTTTATTTGTTACAATTTATTATTTTTAGGTAAGAAGAAATAGTGTGTGTGTGTGTGAATGTGTGTTTTAGTGAAATAGAATATATTTCGAGGTTTCAATAACTCAATTATTTCCTGATATCTGTCTAATTTAAAAATCAGTATATTTCAGATACCTTCATTCTTTTCTACCCATCTGTACAATAATTTAATTTTTGATTTCGCAATAGTTTTTCTTTTCTAAATTAATTAATTGTTTTATCATCTAAACCTAGACAAGTGGATCAACAATTAAATGTGTTTGTTTGTTGTGAAGTGAATATATTTTGTAGTTCTGATAACTCAATAATTATTTAATGACATATGTCCATTCTAAAAATAAATATCTTTGCAGGTAGTTAATTTCTTTTCTCATTTTTTAAAAATTTATTTATTATTTATCAATCTTGACTAGAGTCAAGTGAATCAACAATTGAATATTGAATGTGCGCGGGTGTATGATTTTCATTGTTCACTATGAATTCCGTTAGTATATATGTATATTTATTTAAGTATCGTTCTCTGTTATAGGTACTGGATATTATATTATATTCTTTTTGCTATTGAAATAGGTAGTTGAACGTTCGTTGATTTACAAAAAAAAGTCAAATTAGTAATCCATATCCCTACTTACAGTATTCTTCTGACTCCACCCCTTTATAATTAATTATTTCATGAATAGATGACCCCACTATTGAGATTTTCACCAAAGCATAATAAAATAAAAATAGTAAGGTAAAATTTCAATTATTATCTTAATATTAGACACAATAGGTATTAGATAGTTTGCTCTATGTAAGTATGTTTGATTATTATAAGAAAAAATCCAAATACTTAACCGAATTTTAAATTATATTTCAATCCATCTAAGGGGCCGTCCATAAATTACGTCACACGAATTTCAAGAATTTTAGACTCCACATTTCCCCTGTGTGACCTTCAGTCACATTTTGATTGAGCCCCCTCTGTACCATATTGTGACGTCGCACTATCCCTTGTATACCCTATAATTTAATAATTATAGAATTTTTTTTCATTATAAATTTAACTCAAATAAAAGGATTTAAGGTAGTTAGTTCTTTCACAAATGCAAAAATTCAAGAAGTCTTCGAAACTTGGAATATAAGTCATTAAAAGCATAATAAACACACTGTTAAAATTTGAAGACGATTTACCACACCAAACATGAAATAATTGCAATTAAAAATGAAATAGTGTGGAGAAATGATAATTATTTTATTTTTTTCATTGAAGGACTTTCACCATCTTGATGAAAAACTAATATTTGTTAGAATAATAAATTCGGTGTAACTTAAAAAACAAAATTGAAATTATTTACCTCGTAGTTTCTGATAAAAAAAAAAAAAAAAAAACATATTTGGGCGATTATGTTTACTGGAGGTGATATAAAATCAATCGCTTGGAAACGATCCATTCATAAATAGGATATAATAGTGTGAAAAGTACAGTCACGTTAAAAAACATAATCTAAAATTTTAGCACCGTTCATATGTATAGAGTGGTTACGAGGATAAAACTTTTTGTGTGGATTGTCGAGAAAGAACTACCTTAATATATTTTAAGTTTAACTTTATTTTTATTCATATCATTTAACACATTATATACTATTACTATTATTCTTCAGTGACTGAATCTTTAATTATAAGAAAAAGGGTTTATTTATTTGAAAAAAAATAAATGTTTTTGCTAAAAATAAATCAATTTTTTATAAGAAAAATATTGAATTTTAAAATATAAATACATAACTGCACGAATTAAAATCCTCAAAGTGTATTCTGAATTTAAACTTGATTTATGAGGTTGGTGCGCCTGTATTTAGGCAACGCTTTGCGCGCAGAAGAATGAAAGCTGCGTAAGAGCTAGGCGAGTCCAGTCGGTGCTTACCATTTTTTATCTATTTAGATTTATTTTACCAACATTTTCAGGTTGGAATAATAATAACTTGAAATCTAGAAAATATGTATATTTGAATATTTTAAAAAATTTTTAATTTGACTTTTGTGACATCACAATTTTTAAGATCCCCGGGCTCCCCTGTTATATTTTGTCCCAAATCTGTTAGGCCCCCTCCCCCACCCCTTAATGTGTTAATGGACGGCCCCTAATTAACTGCAGATCAAAATTTGTTTGAAAACTATAATCGATGATGTTGCACTAACAATCTTTATAAAATATTGTTTATAATTCACAAACCAAATAATATTTTTTAATTTTTTAACAATAATATTATAACAATATTAATAAGCACCACTATAGTACTAAAGTACATACACGTGTAAACATGTAGCTGGCAAACGGAATGGATCAAAGATGGCGGCTGCGAATACCTGTCTTTATAGAGCTCTAGTGCAGTGGTTCTTAACCTTTAATAATCGCGGCGCCCTTAAAATCCGAAAGTATATTCGCAGCCCCCTTAAAATACTAAAATATTTTCGCGGCCAGTACCCTCACCCCTACCACCATTAGGTAACATACTTGTAATTACACGTACAAAAAAAGATCACAAATTTAACGATAATTCACAAATAAATCAAAATAACATTTATATATGTATATTTTTTTAACATTTTTTAATAAACAAAAAAATGCTTTATCACATTGTCAATAATAACATATTTCTTGAAAAATATGTATATTTGCAAATGAAAGTATATTTGCTATAGTATAAAAATTGTAAACCTAGACTTATAAAAAATATTTTATTCAACTTGTAATTTTGTCTATTTGGGTCAAATTAACCTATGCGCTCAACGTTTTCATTTAGTTTAACTATATGTTTAAGAATATTGAGATGCCATTAAATTCATTTATCACTTACATATGTATAACTTATAAATATTATTTTTCTTTTATTTGTAAAGATATAAAAACTTAAAAAATTCTAATATTTTCGCGCACCCCCCCCCCCCCCCTTACGTACATACTTTCCCCTACATACTCCCTGTTAAGAATCGCTGCTCTAGTGGAACCCCAGTATTCCGCGGAACATAGTTAGGGAAACCCTGATCAACTAGATCTGAGATGAAATTGATTAATTTTAACGACCTTTTTGTGCGTGCCTTCGGCACGCCCTCGAAGTTCGGCCCTCCGGGCTGGTGCCCTAGCGGGCAGCGTCTCGTTCCAAAAATTTTATTCCTCTTAAAAAACCACACTCCAAATGTATACCCGTAAACTACCGAAAATACATCGTGTCTTAAAAGTTTCGCCTCTTTAATTTTTGAGTGGCGAGGGGGGGGGGGGGAGGAATAATTATCAATATATTTAATGTTTCTTAATTTAAAATGTATTGGAGTCTTTCATTTTAAAATTCGAGTCTAAATTACAATTATATTTCAAATTTGCCTGAGCCATTAGTTTAAAATCCGAGCTGAAAATTATATTTCAAATTTGCCTCGTTAATTAATATATATTTAATGTTTCTTAATATAAAATCTATTGGTGTTTTTTTTCATTTTCATTAGAGTTCAAATGAATACAATATTATCTCGACACAAAGTCTAAATCAAAAATATATATATAACAAAAATATATAGTTTTAGTAACAGAAATCAAGATATAAATATTAATGTTGCATTGGTGTAATGGCTAGAGCTGATACCCTTAGTTCAAGAGTTTGTCGGTTCAATTCTAGGCAAGAGGGTAATTTTTTTAAAGAAAATTCTCTCAGCGTTGTAACAAATTAATCTAGGCTCTTATATATAGTATTATATGTTAGAAAGGATTCATAAACTTATAAAAACAATCCTTCTGACATGCAATTAAAAATAATTCACTCCATCTTGGCCACCAGCCCAGCGTAAGGATGGTAATCCATATTTATAGGAGGTCTTTTTTAGTTTCCACGGATCAATCGCTCTTGGATTTCTTATTTAGAAAATAGGAAAAGACCTGGTTAGACAGTCTCTACGAATTCATACGCGTTATGTGTCCTTAGAAATTAATTCTCCTTTTCCGAATGGTGTCCATTATCCCTTTCACTCTTTTATTATATAAATTCCATATTTTTTGTATAGTAAAGAAAATTCCAATTGCCAATTGGACCCCCCGGCCCCGACCCTTCTTCACCGACCCCCATCATTTCGCCCTGGCCTTCTATTAGGTTTTCCATAAAGGATATTTATTACATTTACTATATATACATTCAATATATATATATATATATATGTCGAGGATAGGTTGCGATAGCGTAAATTTATGATAGAGGGCGTAGAGCATTAAATGTATAAATTAAATTCGATTCAGCATGTTTTATATCTTTGAATCTGCATCCATTTATAAAAATATGCCAAATGTAATCGTAATATATGTATCGACCCCCCTCCACCCCCCCTCTCTTGCTTCTTTTTTTTTACGATTTTTTTTTTTTATTCATTAAAACTAATTTGTAAATGACACGGAATATGAAAGATACAACACTCGTTTTTAGATAGATAATAATTTATACACACGTATATATTAAAAAAAAAGAACCGATAGAGAGTAGGAAAAAATTCAGCTCAGTGCACGCCTCACGACTTTCACCTACCTCGCTTAAATAGCTTACGAATATTAAAATTAAGTAATTAGTGGCCGTCAATAAATTACGTCACAGAAGGGGATATCTCAGATTTGTGACAAAAAGTGATATTTCGAAAAAAACAAAGCAAAAAAAACAATACTTTTTCATGCACGACTACAATATTTGACCATACCCCTTGTATGGTAAACTTAAAATATAAATCTGAAATTTACAAATTAGGGGCCGTCTATAAATTACGTCACACGAATTTCAAGATTTTTAGACCCCTCCCCCTGTGTCACATTCCGTCACATTTTCATTGATCACCCCTTGTATTGTGACGTCAGACTATCACTTGTATAGCCTATAATTTAATAATTGTAGACATTTTTTTTATAAATTAAACTCAGCTAAAGGAATTTAATTTATTTTAAGTTTAACTTTATTTTTATTCATATCATGAAATCTAAAAAATATATTTGAATATTTTTTTAATTTGACTTTTGTGACATCACAATTTTTAAGATCTCCAGGCCCCCGGGTCACATTTTGGCACAAATATTTATTGGCCCTCGCCCCTTACTGTGTGATGTAATTTATTGACGACCCCTAATATATGCGTATATTTATATTCCCTCAAATCAAAAATAGTAATTAAATTTACTGTTTATTTTGAAGAGGGTAGAAATTTATATGGAGGTCAAGAATAAAAATATTTTTTTATCATATAGTGTATGACATATCCCTGTTAAGATATCTTAAGATGGAATTATTTATTTATTAAACGATGCCCTGTGGCAGATATACCTCATACAACAAATAGAATCAATTTTAATACGAACAGTAAGTACAGTAAAATAAGTAGGTACAGTGTTTGGATAACGCTTTCCAACTCAGTCAGATAGCTAGATGTATTATATTGATTATCTTTATTTATTTACTTTTAATTTTTAACGATCTAAAATGACTCCGGCCCCCTCTGATTAAATATTTGTTAAAATATATTTATTACTTAGATTAAAAAAAAAGAAGATATTTTTGAGTCCTGGGCCCCCGGACTTTCACTTATAGTGCATCTCGATTCGAAACAAGCTATGTTATTGGTTAGACAAAATACATCCAGATTTTGAATGAAATAAGACAACCGTAAACACCTCATTATTTTACTTATTTTTACTTAATATTATTATCTATTATTATTTTTGAACAAAACGAGAAGGTTTTTATTGAAATTTGTTTGGTGCGAACACAACTTTGTTTAAAAAGGGAATAAGCCCCCCCCCCCCACCTCCATTGTTCGGCCGTCCTTTGTTAAGAAAGGGTAAATATATTTAAAAAGAATGTGTTTCAAAAAATGTTTTTTAATTCTTCCTGGCTCACAAGCTGAAAAAGAAAGAAAAAATTTTCAATATCCAAACGATCTGATCCCATGCCTCAGGGGGCCCCCCGGGCCGAGAGGGCCACGAGCACAGGTTAAAATTGAGCTAGGGCCTTGAAACTTGGGTGACTTTTTTTATTTATTTTGAGCCATATGAGCCTCTGGGAGGATTAAATACTCAAATTAAGAGCCACCCTAATATATACATAAATATATGTTTATTTATATCAAGCAGAAGACAACCACATTGATTTCTTTTCATGAAAACAAATATTAGAGAAACTATTTTCTACGGAACCCTAAAATGTAAAAAAAGTCGATTGTGATTTTTATTTTTCATTTAATGATATTAGATTAGCTAATGCGATATTTTTTGCAAATATTTATTTATTTATTTTTTTCATGTTTAATTTAATCATATAGGATTAAAAGGCGAAAAGAGAAGAGAAGGAATTTTGTTTACCTTACTCTTGTATACGTAAATTATAAAACAACATTAGCAAACACGCAAAACAAAGAGAAAGCTCAATTAATTATAAATTGTATATTATCCTCCAAATGAAGAATATAATATCTACAACATAGAAAATATTTTAATCCTTTTCATTAAAAGAATAATATTAAATTACATAAATCTTATTATTATTTATTTGTTCTTCTTGTAATAATAATTTCATTACAAGCTTAAAACTTTTAATTAAATTATTGATAATAAAATGGAATAGACGATATCCGTGTGGCCATTCAGACGATTGTTTCCACACCAATCAACCGATTGAAATGAAATTCATGAAGAGAAAAAAAGAGGTTGTCCTCTGCTTGAAGCAAATAAACATACACACATATATGTTTATTTGCATCAAGCAACATACACACATATATGTTTATTTGCATCAAGCAGAGGACAACCTCTTTGTTTCTCTTTATGAATCAACAACTCTGCTACCCTCGGCAAAACAAAAACTTTTCAATCAAATGAAATTGAAAATCTACCATTAATTTAATAAAATGGAGTGCTGATTAGTTTTTGGTACATACGTATTGGACCATAGTACTTGATTCTAGTAATTTTTTTGATTCTTCTAAATATCATCAAAACGTGATCAAATTTATTATTTGAGTACCTTGAGCACCTCAAAAAAGGTTATACCGTAGAGCAGTGCTTCTCAATTTTTGAAGTGAAAACTTCTTTAGGCACTTTGGGCACTTTTGGGATGGGGAAAAACCACTGAACTCGCGTAATCATCACGCTCATTTTATTTTTTATTAGACCTAATTATTTTTATAGAGAAATGTTTGCGGAATTTAACAGAATGAAATGTATTTATTTTTATTATTTTTAAATAGTTTCATTTAAATTGAGTAGGTAAACAATTTTTTTATAGAGAAATGTTTGCGGAATTTAACAGGTAGAATTACAAATGCCACATATCACTTCTGTCGTGTGGTCTTAAGCACACACCTGAAGTTTTAAATTCGGTAAACACTAAACTAGTAATATTTTTTTTACGCGGAACACTTGCAAAACAACATAAACTTTAAATCAGGGTGGCCAACCCAGGAATACTCACTGATTCGGGATTTTTGTACAATATTCTTATTATTTGACTGATTTTTTGGAAAATTTCTCAAAACGTTCACATTAAATTTTAATTAAAAAACCTTAGTTACACGGCATCCATTTTTCGGCTAATCATTCGAATAATCGATGCTCTACGTCTACTGTATAAACTTTTTAATATATTGAAATTTTAAAGTGCTTTATCATTATAAGATAGTACCTACTTTTTTTTTTTATAAATTTTTAAAAATTTATTTATTTGCTCGTTTTAATATAGCTCATTTGACCTTGTTTAAAAATGCCAAATTTTGGAGGAAATGTTATAAGTAACCATAGCAACTGCGTTGTTATCAAATCCGTTGCCTTTGCTGAAAATGATGAGGAATCTATTGGAAATCAAATATCGACATCGATAATTGAGAAACAACCATTATACAATGTTTTTGACGTTTCGAGTATTTTATTCTAATAATTTTTTACGATTCTCCTAAATATCATGAGGCGACTATGGGTCAGTGGTTAGAGTGTTGGGCCGCTGGGCTGAAATACGCTGGTTCGAGACTGAGTCTCGCATTTATTTGCAGTCGCCTCCTCTTGGAAAACAATGGCAACCTACTAAGAGTATAATTGCATAGTAACCTCTCCAAACTAGCCATTCGGAACCGGCGTTAAAAAGTAGGTCCCGTATATCTGTGTAAAACAGCTAAACACAATCAGCACAGGTATAGGTGGAGAGGAGCCAAAATGTCAGGGAGACCTGAAATGGCACTTAAAGTAAGAAAAGAAATATCATTACAATCAACCAATTTTGATTAAATTTAACATACTATTCAAGTACCTTAAGCACCTTAAAAAATGGTTATACTGTAGAGCAGGGGTCCCTAAACTGGGTCACCATTGCTGAAGACATGGAGGAATCGACTTAAAATCAAAAATAGTCAACAATAATGATCGAAACGTCAAAGATGCAATGTAGAATGGTTATTCCTCAAGTGTTAAATGTGAATCACTGGCTATTATTGATTTTCAGTCAACATTGACTTCAAATAGTCAGTGATATGTGATTAATAATAAAAAAATAAACATATTAATATTTCAAAAGGCTATGGATAAAGTTTATTTTTTTCTTTTCTTCTTGTAATACTTTGATTATTTCATTACAAGCTTAAAACTTATTAATTTATAGATAATTAAAAATGAAATGTTAGACTATATAGTAATTGGAAACAAAATTTCCGCCAATGTTTTTATAATTAATACACTCCATTTAAATACTGTGTTTAGCGGACATATAATCAAGTTTTATTAATGGAAAATTATCAACGGGATTGAAATTTAAAAGCAAAGCCGCAGAGGGCAGGATTAGATGGGCATGAAATAGCAGCCAGCCAGGGTTGATTATTAATACAAAACTACCCTTAAACTTGCCTGCCGGGCCTCAGACAACAAATAATCAAATGCTTTTGGTTGAGTTGTGGATTTTAAAGGTGCACTCGTTAAAGAAACGAATGGGGAATTCAGGAATGTGTGGGATATTTTTATTTCCCTCAAAAAAGTGGGCTTGAAGCGAGAATACAATAAACAAAACAGTCTTGAAATAGTTCAACTATTCATTGAACATTTTATTGATTTTTTTGTGTATACAAATAAATAAATACAAATATTTTATAAAACAATCGAGAATCGTTTAATAAAAATCCAAACGATTCCGGGGAGATTTGAAAAAATAGTTGCTTTAAAAAGGAACGTAAAAGCAACTATAAAAAAATACATATTTTCTAGCAGATGAAATTACTTTGAGTAAAAAATATAAATATTTACTAAAATTAAAGTTTTTTTTTTATTTTACCGTACAGGGTATGGTCAAGTATTGTAATCGAGCATGAAAAAAGTGGATTTTTTGCTTCTTTATTTAGAAATATTTTAAAACTATTTTGATTAAAAACATTGGACGAAACCGAGAGGTGAACCGCGATTGGAATTAGGTGTACACCGTCTTTGGAATTACTTGGAATTACTTTGGAATTCATTAGATAATCTATTGTTATCTATTGTCTTCTATTTGGAAATGAAAGTGGATGTGGAAGTAAGTGAACACGATTTTAGGGCGCGGTTCACCCCTCGGACGAAACTATGGCATTTCGTCTACAAAAAAGCCCTAATAAGTGAACATCGAAAAATTTATATTGTTCGAGATATTAATTATTTTGTCAAAATGTCTGTTAGTATGCACGATACCAAATTTTTGTGGACGTTCTAGCTCAAAAACTAGTGTGAATATCAAAACCAAATTTCATTTATAGTTTTAGTGCATTGAGTTTAAGAGCTGATTAGATTTTGGTTTATATCGACCCAAAATTAAGGGGGAATGATAAGATTTTCAATCTAAAAAAAAAAAAAAAGAAAAATATACTATAAAATTAACCTATAATAACGAAAAGATTATTATGTTTTTCTGATGCCAAATTTGGGGGTGTGGGGAGGACATACTAACAACACACACTTTGACAAAATAATTAATATCTATATAAAATAAATAAAAAATATATATATAAAAATATCTATATAAAAATATAATTTTTTTGATGTTCACTTATTAGGGCTTCTTTGTAGACCGAAACGCCATGGTTTGCCTAATTTTTTTTAATCAAAATAATTTCAGCCGTTTTTGAGATATTTTGAAAAAACGAAACAAAAAAAATACTTTTTCCATACACGATCACAATACTTGACCATACACTGTATGGTAAAGTATTGCAAAACGTTTAAAGCGTGGATGAATTATTCTATTATTTAAAATTGATTTTTTTGGTCCAATACTATGTAGGAATGTAGGTAATAATAATTAGATAAAAAATTGATATCTAAAAGTTTATGTTAAATTTATTTTCATTTATCTTTTACTGATAATTTTATTAAATAAAAATATTCTTTTATATTTTCTGTTTTAGAGAAACGAGTCCACCTGGAGAAATGCATTCAAGATAAATAATCGGAATTAAAAACGCCATTTTATTCATTTGTGCGTATGGAAATCGACCAGGGCAGACGCGGCTGCCTATTCATTCTTTCAAGGTAAGAGCCAATCGACTAAACTCTAATTAATTTCGATACATCATTAATACATTAATTAGTATAAGTCATATTAATATTACGACATCATATTATACTCAAAAAAGCCAACTCTCAGCATGAAAACTTTATCTTTTAACGAAAATTGTTAAATAAAAAATAAAAGACAAGTCTTTTGGGTAATATATCAATAAACTATCTAAATTATAGTTCTTAATTTCATTGTTTTTCTATCCGATTGGGGTATTTGAACCCTTGATAAAAAATAATAGATAAAATTAGTTTACAAGGTCACAGAATATTGAATAAATCAATTAATCCAAGAGATAAATATTAAATAAAAAGTACGTTTTGTCACTTTATTTGCGACTTCTTCAGCGACTGTAAATTAAATACAATTTTATTTGATTATAATTCTATTTGATTTGTATTCCTCTACTTCGATGTCCTAAGGGGCAGTCCATAAATTACGTCACAAACTAAAGGGGGGGGCATCAGGGGTGACAGGGGAGTCTGGGGATCTTGTGATGTCACAAAAATCTAATTAAAAATTTTGAAAAATTTTAAAATATATTTTTTAAATTTATTTATAATGCAATAAAAATATCAATAGTGAATAATGTTGAAGGAGACAATAAAAGAGTGTGTCTTCTGCTGGAATTATAAATTTTATTTATTTATAACGAGACTATAGTTTCGTTATAAATAAATAAAATTTATAATTCCAGTAGAAGACACACTCTTTATTGTCTCCTTCAATATATAAAAATTCTGCTACTCTCGGCAAAAACTTTCAATTTTGTAAATAATATGTTAAATGATATGAATAAAAATCAAATTAAACTTAAAATATATTAAATCCAAATTTACTTTTTAAATAAACCTCCAAATATATAATTAAAAGAATTTTTTAATTTTTTTTAATTTTAAATTTTACTTGTGAAACACGACTATAAGCCTTTAAAAACTCCTGGGTATATTAAATCCCGTTAAATCCCTTTTGTTGAATTTAAATGATAAAAAAAATGGTTTACAATTATTATTACAGATTATTGTATAGGGTATAAAAGTGGTAGTGTGACGTCACAATACAGGAGGGCTCAATTAAAATGTGACAGAATATGACAAAGGGGGAGGGGTCTAAAATTTTTGAAATTTTTGTTATGTAATTTATGGACGGTCCCTAAATTTTACGTTAGTACGTCACCAAATATTGTGTACGCTCTAGCTCAATAAATAGTGTGAATGTCAAAACGAAATTTCATCTGTAGTTTTAGTGCATGGAAATTAAGAGCTGATTAGATTTTGGTTGAAATCAGACCAAAAATTAAGGAGATGGGGGATGTTAAAAAATTAAATTTATAAAATTTTCAAACTAAATAAAACTAAGAAAAATTAAAATTAAAAAAAGTTAAAATTCCTTTAAATATTTTTTTGGAGTTTTATTTTACTCTATACATATTTCGAGTTCTTAGTTCATCATCAGGAGTTTACAAAAGACTTTTTTTTAATTTTAATTTTTACTTGTGAAACACCACAATAACCCGTTAAAAAACTCCTGTGTTTAATATGTTTCACTATAAACCAACACCGCTTTTCCCTAAATGTTATTAAGAAAAATTAAATTAAATATAAGAGAAGGGGCAGGTTGTATGGTAAAGTCATGTGGATGACCTAATCAGTTTATTTTTTAAAAAATTTACTTCATCATATTAAAATTCTTCAAATACATCCATTCTACGATATATTATTATTATCAAAGAAGTCGTCTTAGTATGCAATTCCGCACTTTAACGTTATACTTTTTCAGTGAAAGTAAATAAAAAGCTTTTCTAAAAAGGTAAAATACCAATTTGTTTATTATATCGGTTTTGAAATTGTATCACTAAATAGATGACGAATCAATCAATTGGATTGCCATCAAGAGAGTGGGCGATATCTACCAATATAGATGGCGTTAGAGAGGGAGGGGTAGCGATCTCAAAGGATAATATGTCCCAAGCAACAGCCCTTCCATACCAAATCACCCCAGAGGGACACCACCCCCTACCTATAACCTGCCTACTAAATATTGATATATTAATATTAGTAATAGCGCCTTTGTACGAATGAGATACGAGAAATGTT
This sequence comes from Forficula auricularia, assembly GCA_024734495.1. Taxonomy (NCBI): domain Eukaryota; kingdom Metazoa; phylum Arthropoda; class Insecta; order Dermaptera; family Forficulidae; genus Forficula; species Forficula auricularia. Next base: position 2,580,867 of record JALMQS010000089.1, read on the forward strand.
CAAGGTAGGGGTTGAGAAGGGTTACTAGAGCGAACAGGAGGGGAGGGGCGGTGGAGGGGGAGGGGAAATCAACACGAATGGTGTTCAATAATTTGCAACATGAGATATCGGTTTTAAATTTCCATTTGATTCGAAAAACCATTTCCATAATCACTGAATAAATACAACCCAAATATATATATATATAACGAATTAATGAAATGTATGCTTAATTAATTAATTCAAATCTCCCTTCTAAAACACCCCTCTCAATTTCCGCCCCTTAACTGTATTTATATATATATATATATATATACCAATATTTCTCACTTTGTTAGTCTCGCTTGTATTTAAATCCTTTTGTCAAAAGGTAAATTTGATTTTATGATCAGCTTAAATGCTCTGACCTAATAATTGAAACCTCCAAATCCCTGTCACCAAAAACCCTCCTCTTTGATTACATTCAGATTCTCAATCTCTCTCTAATGCTGATTAAAACATATATACAGTAAATATAACAATTAAATAATCATATCATTGTTTTTATTAATTATTGGCTAATTGAGTGTTTAGTGACGTAATTAATACACCACGTTTGAAAAAAATAAATAAATTTAAAACTCGGTTCGCCGACTGGAAATTTTAGTGATAATCTTCTTGATGCAAATAAATGTACACATGTAAATATATAAATAATATATTTAAATAGAACCGTAGTCCAGGCAAATTACGTGAAAAAAGATTTTATTGCTCGAATACCTTTATTGGTACTTCAATATTACTACCCTAGGTTTTACCCCAAATCTGTGTAGTGGAAATTTTTCTACGATCCTCAAAAAGAGAAAATTTCGGAGTTTTTTCAGTTTTTCTTGAATAACTCTAAAAAGGCTTATCAAATTAATATTTTTTAGATAAATTAAAACTCTTTAAATTACGCGTAAAATGATAACAATTTCATCTATTTAGTTTAAGTAGAACCGGTACTAGCGTCTGTCAAAAAACAGCCCCCGGGATCACTTTTGAATATCCCTAAAACTCGTACTTTTTTCGATTTTTCCCAATTTTGACCATGAAGAAGCACGTTTTTGACAAAGACCATTCTATACATTTTTAAACTAGATTAAATTTGCTACAATTTCTACTAAGTTACATCTTAATTTAATAATTGTAACCCGTGCCGCAATGATGTTGAAGTTTGCAGTTTTTTGCAAAAAATCGCAGTTTTTCTTTCATAAAATGAAAACCACTCATCCTAGAAACTTGATTTCTGTCTCATTCTCTAGTAAATTTTGTTGACTTAAACGTTTACTTGGACCACTTTATTGTTAAAATTCTTAGATTTATATATATCCAGCATTTTCCATTCCATTTAAATTATCAAGAGGAAAGAAAAAAAATTTTTAATATATTTTTGAAAATATGTATGAGCTTACATAAATTTTATATATATCCTCAAGTAAAAAAGTAATAATAATGAGGACGACAAAAAAGAACAAAAAAATTACATATGTAATAACCGAGGGGTGAACCGCAACCTAATATGCTGTACACCTACTTCCACTTGTACTTCCAAATATTTCCAAGTACTTCCAAAATACTTCCAAAGAGGTGTACACTTACTTCCAAACGCGGATCACCCCTCGGTATTAACATACCTAATTAAAAAAATGAGAATCAAACATTGGTAGAAAAAATTCGAATTTTTATAAAGAGGGGAAGTGGCCTAGTTCAAATTATAGAACGTTCTCTTCCCCCTCTTGTTACGAAAACAGTTCGAGTTATCGAGTGTATCAAAATACACAGAATTTTTCGATTTACCGAAGTTAACAGATGAAGAGTTCCAATTATCGAAAAATTCAAATTATCGAGAGTCGACTGTATATATTTTCTTTTCAGGGAACTGTATTTCCCGTGAAAACTTGAATTTTGCTTTTAATTGATAATAAAAAATACCCGCAAAACTGGTTCAATCAATCTTTTTTAAAAAGTCTAGTTATTCCGGGCAATAATGTGTGGAGTTAAAATCGCCCTCTTAACTCAGAGAAGAAATGAAATTTACAAAATCAACTATTATAATAATAATAATCTTTGCTAAATATAAATTCTCATAAGAGATTTCATCTCGACCTGCGTAGACATACAATTTGCTTATAAAAGTAAATAACACTTAACTAGGTTAGGTATTATTATAAACTATTATAGTTGGGGACTTTCTAATCTCTACATTTAGTTTTAGTGAAGGAGAAAGGGCTGTGGTACCCCCCCCTGTGCGGGGGTGTATGTATGCAAAAGACAACGCATGAATAAACAAACAGACAAGAATGTTCTTAGGAGCACATTAGACATTTATGACTAATATAAACTAATAATACTTCTTAACTTTAATTAAAATAAGACATCTCTCCTAAGAACAACACTTACTACTCTTTATAACGACTTATACGGAAGAGAGGAAATGCTTAAAGGTCTACTATTCTCAAAACAACCCTTCACCGAAGCACATATTTTATATTAATACCCACCCACACACACACACACACACACACACACACATACTCTAACAGACTTTACAGGCCATTGACCTACAAATTTTATTACTTAATTATAAATTATTCGAGGGGTGAACCGCGGCCTAATATCGTGTACAGTACACCTACTTCCATTTTCATTTTAATTTCCAAATATTTTCAAAAAATTCCAGAACTTTAAATACTAAAAAAATAAAACCGACTTTAAAAAAATTAAATGCAACAAATAAAATAATAAAACTCAAAAATAAAATAAAATGCACTAAAAGGTATAAAATAATTATCCAATTTAGTTACAACTAAACGACGAAATATTTACATGAAATCACTTTTTGAAGTCGGTGCCAAACATATATACATTTATACATTTAATGAATCAAACTCGACGGATTTTACTTAGTACGATTGGCGGGCACCCCCGCTTATATAGTTTGTTTAGCACCGACTTCAAAAAGTGATTTCATGTTAATATTTCGTCGTTTAGTTGTAACTAAATTAGATTATTATTTTATACCTTTTAGTGCATTTTATTTTATTTTTGAGTTTTATTATTTTATTTGTTGTATTTAATTTTTTTGAAGTCGGTTTTATTTTTTTTTATAAAAATTATTTTTATTTTTTCTCTTTTTAGTGATGTTATTATTAGTGACTTAATATAATACCTTGCATGCATCTCGTAAGAGAAAGCGTCGGGCGAATGAATCAGAAATTGATAATAAAATTAAATTCATAAATATAGAAATTCTCTAGAAACGTTTGCGGGTTTTAAATGAACGTTCTAAGATTGATTTTTTTATAAAAGATTTTATTTATTATAATTTCGATTATTTGCTCATAAGAATTGTATATTTACATTAATTCTTCATTGATCATAATCAGAACTTGACTAAATTAATATCGGACTACCTTTAAGGCACCTTCTTTCCAATATAAAAAGAATCATCGAAATCGGTTCATAAACAAAGAAGTTATGCCTAAACAAACATAGCAATAAAAAAAAAACTGGACCAATCGGAAACTAGACTGAACCCAATGCAAAAAAAAATCATTAAAATCAGTTCACAATTGGCGAAAATATCAGGTAACATAGACAAAAAAAAATCAGTCGAATTGAGAACATCCTCCTTTTTGAAGTCGGTTAAAAATACTAAAATAATTCCTCCATGTATGCAAAGTGACAATTTCCGGATCTTGAACGTAATTGTATGTATGCATTCAAACTTCTGTAATTGTTTAAAAAAAACCTGAAGAAGGAGGGAATAGCATCCGAAACGTCGGTTTTATTAATAAAAAGATAGTGTAAATTATCTTCCTCTTTTTTTGGACTGCCTCATCGATATCCACTTAATTCAATTAACAGTCCGTCTCCAAAAATTACTCCAATCTTGTTTTAAAAAAAACTGACAAAATGTTTCATTTTTTCAAATTTTAGTACTACTGAAGATGGTCAACCAGTGGTGACCGAAACTGTTTAGTGAATTAATAAAATAAATAATAATAATTAAATAAAATTATTGTCTTTTATTAGTTTGTGACTATAAAAACCTTTAAATATAAAAATAATTTAAAATAATTCCACATAATTCCAAAGACGTGTACATCTAATTCCAATCGCGGTTCACCCCTCCAAATTGTCTTAAAAAAAAAAATATTTTACATATTTCATTATTCATGTCCATGATTAATAATTAAAGGAATCGTAGGGAGTTGGGCTTGACTTTAAATTAAATACAAAGTTTTTATTTAAATAGGCCAAACGTTTCGTTGCTGGTTTGCAACTTCTTCAGTGGCTGAAATAGCGAAACAAAGCGGTTAGACATCTTTTTATTAATCAATTATTTCGTTTTTACAAAAGTACAATGGTAAATAAGGTTAGTTCTCACCTCATTCAAGAAGTTGCGAACCAGCAACAAAACGTATGGCCCATTTAAATAAACACATTGTATTCAATTTAAAGCCAAATCCAACTCCCTACAATCCCTTTAAAAATATTTTACTTTAGAGTACTTAAACAAATCTCATATTTAACATAAAAATCAAAGAAAAAAATAAATTTGTTAAAAACCGAAATCAATGAGGTCGTCGTCTGCTTGATGCATATATATGGGTCATTCATTCTATATCAATTCAACGACGTTTGGTCGGTGAGCATCTTCGATTTTTTTTATTTTCTGACATGTTATTATATATCTAGAAAGAAGTATCCATCAAGTAAATTTTTAGCTTTTATAACAAAATTTCGATTTTTGAAGAAAATAGAAAATATTCATAACTTTGCCAAGAATTAAGATATTCTAACATAATATAAGGAGTCATTTTTTTCGATTTTTAATGTACTTTTTGAAAAAATTTCAAAAATTGAGAAAAAAAAATTAATCCTTTTTTTAACCGACTTCAAAAAAGAGGAGGTTCTCTTCTATTCGACTGTTTTTTTTTTTTTGTTTTTTTTTGTGTCTATGTTACCTCATATCTCAGCCAATTGTGAACCGATTTTGAAAAAAAAATTTGCATTAGGTTCAGTCTAGCTTCCGATTGGTCCCATTTTTTATATATGGGATTTTTGAGTTTGAAAATTTTAATCTTGTTTTTGAAACTGTATGTACTCTTCGATTTTTTTTGAAAATTTTTTCTTTTTAACTTCTAGTCATTCTACAAATTTTAAGACCGGGTTGAGAGTGGTCCTATGATAATTACTATTTATTTTTTTGATTTTTTTGAAAATTTCGAAAAAATTTTATTCGCTATTAACCCTTATTATAACCCCTTTTTGGTATTTAGTTCTCTTTTTTTAGTTATTTTAAAATGTTTTTTATCGTTAACAGGTGTTTAATATAAATAATTAATATTTTACTTTATTGAAAGAAAATCAAAATCAAAAATCGAAAATCGAAAAAATTGATAAATTAATTCCTGTGAATCCATTGTAATAGACTGATGAAGAGGGCAAAGCCCTCGAAACTATAGTCTCGTTATAAATAAATAAAATTTATATTGTAATTCCAGCAGAAGACACACTCTTTTATTGTCTCCTTCAGTATTAAATATAGGTATTAAAAAATACTTTTTAACCGACTTCAAAAAAGGAGGAGGTTCTCAATTCTGCTGATTTTATTTTGTATCTATGTTACCTGATATCTTCGCCAATTGTAAACCGATTTTAATGATTTTTTTTGCATTGGGTTCAGTCTAGTTTCCGATTGGACCGTTTTTTCATTGGTATTAGACCTTTTTTGTTAGGTTTGTTCAGGCCCAACTTCTTTGTTTATTAACCGATTTCTATGATTCTTTTTTTATTGGAAAGGGGGTATCTTAGGGATGGTGCCATATTAATTTGGCCAAGTTCTGATGATAAGATCAATATTAATAACATCACTAAAAAGAGAAAAATAAAAATAATTTTTAAGAAAAAAATAAAAACCGACTTCAAAAAAATTAAATGCAACAAATAAAATACACTAAAAGGTATAAAATTATTATTATCTTATTTAATTATTACTAAACGACGAAACATTAAAAAACATTAACATTAAACAACAATTGAACAACAACATTTAACATTAAAAAACAAACATTTTGACGAAGAAAGGATTCAAATAACTTATAATTAAAAAAAAATCGATTCTCTTTTGTTCTGAGATCACAATAGTTGATTTAAATAACCTAAAATTGAAGAATTTTATCCCTTCGAAATACTTTTTTATCCTGTAAAATATACTAATTTACACCAAAATTTTTCATTCAAGTAGTCTTTAAATTTAATCATTTCATATCAATTTTGATGTAAATTATTATATTTTACAGTATAAATTCTTCGAAGGGATAAAATTCTTATTTACATCAATTTAGATCGATTTGTCTAGCCAAAAACTCCCTAATTCGTGATTTTCATCGAAATTGAACCATATTCGAGAAGCTGATTTATGTATAGGTATACAAAAATTGGCTCATTTAATAGTGTAAGATAAAATAAACAAAATCGGTTATGGTAAAGTTAGGGTTAACGGAAAAGAATATTTTTTTTTAAATCTTTTATATATTGTATATTCTTTAGGGATTTTGTTTTTTGAAACTTTATACAACTTAATTTCCGTTGTTTTATATATATATAATATATATATCGTTGGAAATGTTTATTTATGGGGTGGTGAAAGTGGAGGAAAAAACAAACAAAAAAATAACTTTAGGTAAGATAGAAAATTTAATATAGAAATGGAGAAAAAGGTGGAGGGAAAATGCGGAAAAAGTGTCATAAAGTGAGAGGGTGAGGGGGGAGTAATCTACGTGGGTAAATATTACCTTGCTTTGTTGTTGCTCTGTTATTGTTAGTCTTTTTTTTCTGCAGCGGTTATACGTAATAAGAATATCAACGAGATATGATAAGGAGATATTCTTTTTTTTTTTTTTTTAAAGGTGAAGTAGAATAAGAGAGGAGGTGATAAAAATAGTATTTATAAAATAAAAGGTAAAAGGTGGACAGGTGGCTTAGAATTTAGATCAAAAGGATGTGGGGCTCTACTATTTAGTGGTTTTCGTTTTATCACATTGGTAAAACCTATTTTTGCTTCACGTCCAGACACTATTTCAAATTCATTCAACTTTCTTACAATACACGAAGCCCGAAAAGAAACCTTGCGTAACGATTTTAGCGCCAACTGGCGACGAAAATGTAAGCTTTGGGGGATAATTTATTAAACGTCCAAGACAAAGAGACTCGCTCACGGCCCCTAGGCCTGCAGTGTTTTATCTATTATGATATAAACTATGATAGAATATTTGCCCCAATTCTCCCAAATCATTTGAATAAATAAACACAAGAGAGCGCTATCTTCGGCAGTAGTACTGCCTCTATGTTTAACGCACGGCCCCTATACGCCTTTGATTCACTTTGAGCACGTTCTTATGTACTAGTATAATATTCACAAAGGTTAATTCTATATGTACTAATGATGTGGTTTTTTTCTAAATATGAGCCGTTTTCTTTAAAAGTGGTGTAAGAGTCCATTTATTGTTATTTCGAGATATTTAAGGGTTTCCATTTGAATGTTTTGAAAAATATGTTAATACATACATTTTATGTTTTTTATTTTCACATTTATATTCTATAGAACATAGTAATGTGAAGTATTACGATCGCCTGCCTGGGTCCTGACTCATTGAGAGCTTCTATTCCAGAGATGAAAAAGTTAATTTCAATTTGTAACTTCTAGGTGGAAGGAATCGATGCCCTTAATAGATGGAAACCGGATTTAGGACATAAAACCCGATATTGTGGTTCCCAGGAGTCAAAAAGTGGCCAAAAATTTGATTTATAATATAAAATTATTTGACTTAAAAAACCTTAATTAAAAATGTATTTTTTTTTTAAAGTAAATTTTCAAAAATATATAAGTTTTGAAAAATAATTAAATGCTTTTCTAAAATAAATAAAAATGATCTACCTATTTATTTATATATAGGGGGGGGGGGGGGGAGAATACTCTGTTTAAACTAATATTTAAAATTTAACGGGACCCTATAGTGTGTTTTTCTAAAACGCCTGCTGATAGGCAACCCGTAGAGTTCATTTTAGTTTCAACTGACTCCGCTAGGGATAATGCGAAATTCCATTTTTTTTTTAATGATAATGATGAGAGAAGGAGTTACACCAAAAAGGTGTAACCCCTAAAGGCCTGGGTTGGCCCCTCCATCGTGAAAAGAAGAAGAAAGAATTTTATGGGTTGGGCGGGGGTCGAAGGTATCTGTGGATACGGGTCTTAAATAGCTGAAGGTTATAAGTCGCGGGAGAGATGGTGGCAGGGAGCGAGTTCCAGTCTCTAGAGGTCATAGGGATAAAAGAGTTGGCGAAAGCGCTTGTTCGACTTTTATCCAATTATTTTATAGACAAAATTTTATTAAAAAAAAAATAAAAAAATAATAATAATAATTTAAATTTCGTAATTTTAATAAATTTTATTTGTCATGAACTATTAGTGGGTTGTAAAATTAAAAAAAAATCACACCGTCGTCGTCACTCAAGCCTGATTTATTATTTGATATCCTCCTTTAGTAGAGTGGTTATTTATTAATATTTGTAAGAATGTGACAATCATATAACTTGTCATTAGGTGAAAAAGAATCCAATTTATACACTTTTTATTTATTTATTTATTATTTTTTATTTGCCGGTGTTTAATTTGTTTGATTCTTTTCTAAATTGACTAAATTATTTATTTATTAGTATTTTATCACTCTCTCTCTCTCTCTCTTCTTTTTTGTATAATGAACCATCAATTTATTCACTTGATAAAGATTTATATCATATACCTATAAAAGAAATAAAAATTCTGTTTTCCAATTTATAAAATAAGTACTTAAAAACATGCTAAAAATTAATCAAAAGAAGCAATTTTACTTACGTTCGTTCGTTCGTTGGTTCGTTTTTTTATTCGTCCTCGGAATCAAGAGGCCATTAAAAAAGATCAAAGGTAAGAATCTCACCTGAAACAAAAAAGAAAATCAATTCTATTAGAGAAAGGGAGAGAGACCTTGATCTGTAGGGCGGGGCGATATTTATTAAATGTATTTATTTATTAAGGCCCGGGTAATTAATGAAGAACTTGACTACTACCTTCAAAGGGAGAATTCAGAGAAAGTGAGATAAATAAATAAATAGATTCATTAATGAATAGTATTATTTAATAATTCATACTTATAATCGAGAATTGATAAAAAGGCAGCCCAAGGATAATGAAAATTAAAATTCCGAATAACAGAGTTCATCGGAGCGTCATCTTAATCCTCTAAAAATGTAACGTTTCAGAGGATCTTCTCTCCTTCTTCAGTTGGTTTTTAAGTAAATAAAAATTAAGTTCTGATAAGTTATATTATTTTTCATTATCCTTGGGCTGCCTTATAATCAGTTTTCCATTGAATCCAAGCAGTCCAAAAGCAAATACTTCTAATAGTTATATTATAGTCCAAGCAAATTAGACCGAAAAAAGTCTATACTGCCCAATAAACATGCAAAAGATGGAAATAAATTTAATCGAGGTTAGGCATCCCAAATAAGAGTTATATGAGTTTGTGATGGTTTCTTTCTGGTGCTAAATTTGCTTATAACACGAAAACCTAACTGCAAGAAATTGCAGTTTTTCCTTCATAAAATGAAAACTACTCATCCTAGAAACTTGATTCTTGTCTCATTTTCTAGGAAATTTTGGAGACTTGAAGTTTTAATTAGGCCACTTTTTGTTAAATCTATTAGATTTTAAGACATCCAACATTTTCCAAGACAGGACATGATCTGGCCTCATTTCCGCACAGATTACCGTTGTCCAATTAAGATGAAACTTTGTCATTCTCATTTTTTAGCCAATTGGAAACTATTATGGGGGATCAGCACCAAAATTCTAATAGTAGTTTCTTGTGACCTCCTAATGAGCATAATTCACTTTTCCGTCGAGTTGGTAAAAATTGTCTATATTTGACAATAGATTGTGGCTAAACGGCTATACCCATTTTAACATTTAAATGGGTTTTTCGACGCGAAATCTTATGCTCTTTCGTTTTGCTAAAAGTGAAATTTTCCGTAGGTTGCATGATTTTTTATTTATAAGCGAAAATCTAAAAAAATTTCGTGGCTTTTAGGGTTTTAAAACATTAAATTCGAGAGAAAATCTCCTTCTCTTCTTTTCACAATGGAGAGGTCAATACACGGCTTTAGGGGCTGCAGTTTCGTTAATAATATATATATATATATATATATTTATTTTATTAACGAAAATCTAAGATTTTATTTATTTTACTTCATATTTATTTATTGCGGTTTTTTTTAATTATAAATTCTTTCACTAACCATCAATTTCGATGTTTCACATCTGCCTGGCCGTCCCGTGACGGCCGAATTTTTTTTTTTATGATATTGAAGTGAGTTGAGAGTTACACCAAGAGGTACACCCCCTAAAGGTCTCTATTTTTAATAATTTTAGCATTAAAATCTAACTTTGCAAAAAATTTGCACTTTCGTCATTGGTTTCTCGGGAGGTGCGATATAATGGAAAAAAGTTATATATATGAAAATGAACTCATTCTTTCGGGATTTAATAAATGAATGGAGTGAGTTTGAAGAGAATAGCAAAATGAATTGTGTGTAGTGAGTGAGGATTGAAGTTATAGTAACAGTGTGGGGGGCGGGGTGTGGTGGGGGGTGCATTTTCATATTTTTGGTTCATTTGCAATCTTCCACAATACCTCTCTTTTTCTCTGTTTCGTGAACATATTCTTCTCTCGGTCACCAACACGTTCGAGGGTATTTTTTTTTTACTCATTACCCCAAAACATACAATGAATAGCCTACATTCACAAACACAGAGTGTTCAAAGACAGGCATTGTTTTAAACCAATGCGCTCTACCTATACAGGGGCTGGCTGGTTGACAGTAAAACTCCGCTGTCTGTTCACAAAAAACATTGTCTACTTTTATATATATATATATAAATTTTTCCCACTTTTCTTTCTTTTCCCTATCACATATTCGCTTTTGTAAAGAAGGAATATACGAACTCGTATATTATCATTAAAAATTTAATGAAAGGAGATTTTACCTGACAATATGGGTAATTTGATTTATTTAAATTTATGTATTAAATAAATGTCATATTTATTTTGTTTAATTGAATTATCAATAGCTGAAGACTGGTTTGAGGCAATTCTCTTGATTTTAATTCTCTTAATAATTTTGGCTAGGCTCTTTTTCTCCTATTCCTGGTTTCTGGCCTATAATCACTTTTTTTTATATTATTTTCTCTAATTCTTCTTCTTCTTTAAGTGCCATATCAGGTCTCCCTGACGTTTTGACTTCTCCCCACATATACCTGTGCTGAGTGTGTTTAGCTGTTTTTACACAGATACACGGGACCTAATTTTTAACTCCGGTTCCGAACGGTTAGTTGGGAAAGGTTACTAGGCAATTATACTTTTGAAGGAGAAAATAAAATAGTGTATCTTCTGCTGAAATTATAAATTTTATTTATTTATAACGAGACTATAGTCATATATTAATTCCTGTGAATCAATTGTAATGGACTGATAAAGAGAGCAAAGCCCTCTAAACTATAGTCTCGTTATAAATAAATAAAATTTATAATTCCAGCAGAAGACACACTATTTTATTGTCTCCTTCAATATATAAAAATTCTGCTACTCTCGGCACAAAAACTTTCAATTTAATTATACTCTTGGTAGGCTGCTATTACTTTCCAAGAGGAGGCGACTGCAAATATCTGCCGAGACTCGGTCTCGAACGAGTGTATTTCAGGCCAGCGTCCCGACACTCTAACCACTGACCCACAGTCGCCTTCTCTAATTAAAAAAAAATTATATCTTTGGTATTATATGGTAAATACTAGGGTGGGTCGAAAAAGTGGAATTTTTTTTCGAAAACGCTTTAGTGCGGAAAAGTTGCCTATTGTAATAAAAAGAAAAACGGCATAAAAAATTAAAATCGGTTAACATTTTCCGATCTCACATCGAACTTTAAACTTATGAAAAATAGCAAAAATCACGATATTTTTGTAATTTTTTCCTATTAGTTAAAATTTTTTTAATAAACACACTAGTTTTTTGTTTTATGGTTTAAATAACCTAAATAAATTAAATTCTGATCAATACGTTCTTAGAAAAAATAGAAGGGTCTCTTACTAGCCTCCTTTAATCCCCATCCATCCCACTGACCCAATCCTTTCCCCTTAGACCCCACTACGATCATCATTCACCTCGCCAACCCCATACATCTCCTCTGGACTCTCTCCTCTTCCCCTAACACTGATCATCTTCCGAATCCCACGAATCCGGATGGAGGATTAAAATTTGTGGACCTCCACCCATTAGAAAGCACATATTATTTAAATAGAAAAAAGTTTCACTTTTGTCGCAGATGGATTCCACGCACACATTTTTTTCTTATTTAATTCTGAATCCAAATAAAAATAGATCTTTTTACCTGAATTTTAAATTAAAAATAATATTAATATATAGCTTTTAACTGAAGCTCGGTGTTCCATGTACTTACCATTTAACAGTGAAAAAGTGAATTTCATGAAAAAAAATCTTCAAAAATGATTTTTTTTCATGAATTTTACTTTTTCACTGTTAAATGATAATATCTAAGCTTTCATTTTTCGCAATAAAAATTTTTGTAAGTTAAAAAACAGCTGAATTATTCTCATTTCAAAAACACCCTTTTTTCTGAAACACCTTATCTGTGAATATAAAAAAAGAACACCTTATTTATATCGTTTATTCAGTGTAGAATAACTCAGATTGATGATTTTTAAATTGTCTCTCTCTCTGAGTGACATAATGCGTTGTGAATAAAATTCCCACCTGAGTTTGAGAAGAAAGAGAAGAGGGAAGGTATTTTTTGAAAAACTATAGCCATGCCATCTGGTGGCAAAAAGGGAAAACTAAGCTTAATTGTGTACTCTTGCAATGGAATGGATACGAAATACCCCCTGGAGAGAAAAGCCAGAGTCATTCCAAATACCACTTGGGCAAAGAGAGAGAGAGATTAATGGTTGCATTGCCAAACATGAAATCATCTTCAAAGATCCATTAAAGCAAATCTTAATCCTATTAAGAATGTAGAAGGGGCGGGGAGGGGAGGGGATGGAATTTGCTTAAATCAAAAAATCCCCTAGGATAGATAGAAAGCTGGCTAAGTATTAAATGGAGGAATGAATGTATGAATTGTTAAATAAACATTCATTTCTTCTCTTCTATTCAAGAGAGCGTGGGTGGGGGTGAAAAGGAGTGCGGAGGGGGGTATAGTCATTTAACTTTGTTTCAAAGAATAATAGAGAAATTACTTGAAGAAAATTTAACTTTCTGGTCTCTTGAATTTTCAAAATCAAGTCTTGAATTGAAAATGAGATGGTTGTGGGTGGAAGAGGGGGGTATAGGTGGTATGGGGAGAACATTTCAAGAATTTCTCAAGAGTTTGTTAATTCAACAAGGTAGCTTGCTTGGTAGAAGCTACCATACTAGCCTCTTCTCTCTCTTTCTATCTACCTTTATCAATATTTTTTTTTTTTTTTTTTTTGGCTTTTCGGCCTCCTTCTAGCCATAAGCCTAATTACGATACTAGATATATTTTTAAAATTTGTCTCTACCCCCGGGGGTCAGATTTTGGCTGGCTGCCTCGAGTCGGATTCGAACCCGGGTCTCCTGGTTAGCTCGCTGTCACGCTACCGACTAGCCTATCGACCCCCCCTTTATCAATATTATCTTATTCTTATATTTTAGTTAATTAGATAGCTTCTATGGCAGGGGTCTCAAACACAAACCCTAGAGGACTATATTTTAGATTCTTGCAGGGCTTCAGAAAAAATAGATAATAATGTCTTATTAAAGAAATTACAATTTGGCAAGAAGTAATACTCTTTATCTATCTAACAGGTCATTCAATAAAACCGTAGTATAAGTAAGAAAAAAACAAAATTTTGACAAAACTCGATTTTATTATTTAACATAGTTGGCTTCGAGGGCGATACAACGAGTATAGCAATTTTCCAACTTTTCGATACTACATTTATAGTACGATATCTCTTTCTCGTCAAAATAGGCCTCAGTTTCAGCGATTACTTCATCATTGAACTTCTTTTGGATTCTGGTGTGTAATAATGAAGCCATGTCTCATCCATTGTTACATAGCGACGATAGAATTCCATTTTATTGCGGTTTAACAGCGCCAAACACTCCTCTGAAGCATCGATTCGTTGTTGTTTTGGTCGACTGTGAGCTCACGCGGCAACCACTTTGCACAGAGCTTTCGTATACCCAAATGTTCGTATAAAATGGTAAAAACACTACCATCTGATATCTTTACAATGTCAGCTAGCTCGTGCACCTTCAATTTGCGATCGTTCATAACCAATTTGTGGATTTTTTTTTGTTTTCTGGAATAACAGTCTTTTTTGGGCGTCCACTGCGCTCAGCATCATTTGTGCTGGTACGACCACGTTTAAATTCAGCAATCCACTTCTCTACCATTTGTCTCGATGGAGCAGAGTTTGGTATAATGTTTATCAAGCCATTGTTTGGTTTCCACTGTATTTTTTTCATAAAAAAACAATGCTTTATTAAAATTCGAAATTCACTTTTTTTCAATAACAAAAGTTGCTTCACACAAAATGCTATAACTCCCGAATCAATAGTCAGATTACTGTCAAATTTATACATGTATCGTTTGAAGGTTAGTACTAAATAAAAATCATATGGAAAAAATTCTAGTGACGCCATCTATGTGCCATCCTATGGACTTATTGGATGACCTAATATCTCCTATATTTGGGGAATTCCACCACAAATCGGACGGTTTGAAAAATTTTAATTTTTGATTTACTTCATTTTTCGACATTTTTTAGTAGGTGCCCATCAAAAAACTCTTCATGGTAAATTGTGAAATTTTTTTGATCACCGATTTAAAAGATATCGAGAGGGTCAGGTTGGTAAAGGTAAAGTACATGCCTCGTAATCAAGCTAGCCCGGGTTCAAGCCCGACTTTCGGCAATCCGGCTTTAATATGATTCCTACATATTTGAGAATAAATTAAAAATATATAGTATATCATAAAATAGCTAATGGTTGAATCCGAGAGCCAAAAAAAGATATATAATTTTGGTTTTTCGCTCATAACTTCTTCAAAATGGTCCAAATTCCAAAATATATTTTTAATTTTTGTTTTTTTACATACTTTTCTAAAAAAAATACAAAAAATTAATTTAAAGTGTTTATATATGGGATTTTAGAGTTTTTAAATTTTAATCTTGTTTTTGAAACTGTATGTACTCTTTGATTTTTTTTGAAAAATTTTTTCTTTTAAACTTCTAGTCATTCTACAAATTTTAAGACCGGGTTGAGAGTGGTCCTATGATAATTACTATTTATTTTTTTGATTTTTGAAAATTTCGAAAAATTTTATTCGCTATTAACCCTTATTATAACCACTTTTTAGTATTGAGTTCTCTTTTTTTAGTTATTTTAAAATGTTTTTTATCGTTAACAGCTGTTTAAAATAAATAAATACTATTTTATTTTATTGAAAGAAAATCAAAATCAAAAATCGAAAATCGAAAAAAATTCATAAATTAATTCCTGTGAATCCATTGTAATAGACTGATGAAGAGGGCAAAGACCTCGAAACTATAATCTCGTTATAAATAAATAAAATTTATAATTCCAGCAGAAGACACACTCTTTTATTGTCTCCTTCAGTATTAAATATAGGTATTAAAAATACTTTTTAACCGACTTCAAAAAAGGAGAAGGTTCTCAATTCGGCTGATTTTTTTTTGTGTCTATGTTACCTGATATCTTTGCAAATTGTGAACCGATTTTAATGATTTTTTTTGCATTGGGTTCAGTCTAGTTTCCGATTGGTCCCGTTTTTTTCATTTGTATTGGACCTTTTATGATATGTTTGTTCAGTCATAACTTCTTTGTTTAAGAACCGATTTCGATGATTCTTTTTTTATTGGAAAGAGAGTACCTTAGGTGGTACCATATTAATTTGGTCAAGTTCTGAAGATATGATCAATGACGAAATAACGTAAATCTTCAATTCATATGATCAAATAATCGAAATTATAATAAATAAAATCTTTAATAAATAAAATCTTAAAACATTCATTTTAAATCCACAAACGTTTCGAGAGAATTTCTATTTTTATGAATTTAATTTTATTATCATTTTTGTATTCATTCGCCTGATGTCTTCTCTTACGAGATGCATGCAAGGTATTATATTAAGTCACTATTAATAACATCACTAAAAAGAAAAAAAGAAAATAATTTAAAAAAATAAAATAAAACCGACTACAAAAAAATTAAATGGAACAAATAATATAATAATAACTTAAAAATCCAATAAAATACACTAAAAGGTATAAAATAATTATTATCATATTTAGTTATAACTAAACGACGAAATATTAACATGAAATTACTTTTTGAAGTCGGTGCCAAACATATACATTTTATGAATCGCACTCGACGGATCTTACTTAGTACTTAAAATTATTGGATAAAAAATACTTGGTAGGTTTCACATTAAGATATAAAATAATAAAACGAATTTATTTTTGGAGAATCTTTTTTAGATATTAATGTGAAACCTACCAAGTATTTTTTATCCAATAATTTAAAAAATGTTTCACCAAGTACCAAAACCAAATTCCTTAAAAACTATTAAAGATGCTAGTCAAGCAAAATTAATTTTGTTTTACAGAAGAATTCTGATCAAGTTGGAACGATGTAATAGTCATTTATGGTTTCTTCTACCTGCCATAAGCAACTTAGTACGTTTGGCGGGTACGTTCGCTTATATACATATATAGTTTGTTTAGCACCGACTTTAAAAAGTAATTTCATGTAAATATTTCGTCGTTTAGTTGTAACTAAATTAGATAATTATTTTATACCTTTTAGTGTATTTTATTTGATTTTTCAGTTATTATTATTTTATTTGTTGTATTTAATTTTTTTGAAGTCGGTTTTATTTTTTTTTTTATAAAATTTATTGAATCTAAAAAATTTAAACTAATTCATTTAACGAATGATTGAGAAATAATTAACTTTGACTTTGTGTAATTTTTTTTATGATTTCATGTTTTACAATGTGATCAATTGAGAAAGAGAGGGGTAGATTATCATTTGCTCATGACAACCCCTCAACCCTTAAGCTAGACAAGCTCACAATCCAAATATCCCCTCACTGTCACTCTCTTTGTCAGAATACATTTTTACTGGATATAATGTTGAGTGGGATGTCGTAAAAAGCTGCTCTAGTTATAAAACTTTGCAGTTTTATTATTATTATTAATATTAATACATATCCAAATGAGCTGGTGTGTAAATACGTATTTAAATTAATTAATTCGCAATTTAATTTTTTTTATTTAAGCACTATGAGTGATAAGGGATGGATTGGGATAAAAGGGGTGAGTGGGGGTGATTTTATAATAAATAAAAAAAAAAGATAAAAAAATCTAGCAAATGTTATCTTATAAATGATATTCTGACATATGTATGATTTATTATTTATTAGATAGACAAAGTTTATCATTTATGGTATACATGTATACATATTATGTATATATATATAAGGTAGAGTTTATTTTTTTCAAATATTTATTAATAAAGATTAATATCGTATTAATGATTGTAAAAAATAATAATAAAATAGAAGAGATTGATATGTGCATGAATTTATTATTTAAATAAAAATATAGGGGTAAATCACTGAGTAATTTTTAATGGGAGAAAAAGCCAGCCAATTGCAATAATAGATTGGTAATTTTTTTGTTTATTTAATCAATAATGTTTTGTTTTGATTCAACCACATGATTGTTTATTTAATCAATAATGTTTTGTTTTGATTCAACCACATGATTGGTTTTTCTACCATATATTTATGTTAATAACACTGTTCGACAAAAAATTAAACAAAAATTTCTTCTCGTAAGTTTGTACTTCAATTAGAACTCGAGTTATAGCTAAAAAACTAAGACCTTGCATTTTTATCTATGTTTATTGTCCTTTATAATCAGGTAGTTTTAGTTTTTTAGTTATAGCTCCAGTTCTAATTGAGCTAAAGAAATTGGTAATTTGAAAATCACAGAGGAAGCTGTTTTTCTTTATGTCAACAAAATATTTTGATTTCAAATATTGCTGTTTAATATTTAATGGGACTCGAATATAGGTCAAAATGGCCTTTTTCGTCATTATGACCGATAATATCTCAAAATTCTGATGTGTTGTAAAAAATCGGAAAATTACATAATAATCAGAATATAAAACTCTACTGGAATCCATTGTTAGGGTGACGGGAAAATTTTTTGTCAAACAGTGTAATTAGTTTAATTAAAAAACCTATCAAAATATGGTATTTCTCTCTCCCAAAATTTAGACCCTTTGACATAATATGTATTTCGAAATAAATTCTTACATATTTATATATTTTGTTCTATTTACCCCTAAAACGGAGATATAGTCATAATGTAAATTTTTGAAATTATAAAGTGTAGGTTCTATCTCCTTGGGTTTTCAAATTTTAGCATTCAATTTTGGTACATAGTTTTATTGATTCAAACTTTGACCCCTGAACCGAAAAATGAGGGATTTTTAATTTTGGGGTCTTGAGCACACCTACGGCACACCATTCACAGCTAGACCCTCCGGGCGGGTTGCCCTGGCGGGGAGCGTCTCGTGATAAACGAACATATTTAAAATTCGTTATTTAAATGTATTTGTTTATTTGATTGAAGCAGAGGACAACATCATTGATTTCTCTTTATGAACCAACAACCCTGCTAGTCTCGGCACCCAAATTCCTTTCATAAAGAAAAATAAATGAGGTTATCCTCTGCTTGATGCAAATAAACATATATAGTACATATATGTTATGAATTTGTATTTGTATCTCGTATGTCTATAGGTATTTATTATAATCGGCTTGCGCAACGAGGGCTACGTGATTTTATTTAATTTTAAAACTCATTACTAGTTCATGACAAATAAACTATTCAAATTGCCTCTGAAAGCGAGATATATGTACTCATTTTGGTGTAAATTTTTTAAAATTTTTCAATTGTTCTATCTCCTGGGTTTTTTAATTTTTAGCATTCAATTTTGGTATATAGATTTATTGTTAAAATATCTCGAAAGAGGCTGATTTCTATTTATTAATCAAAAACTCTGGTACCATCGGTAAAAGAAAATCGTTTCACTTACAATAGAAACACCATCATCCATTAAAAATACCTGTTTATATTATTTATTTAATTTTTTTGACTTCAATGTAATTATATATGTATATCTAGTGAACTGTTAAGAGGGGGTGGGTTGAAATGAATGTAGAGTGAGGGGGTGGTTTCGGGGGTGGCTAATTATCCGAATTGGGATGCATTTGCAGTGGCAGGGCAGTGATAATAGCTAGAGGGGTTGCATACTAATCAGATGCTAAGAATTGGCCTCGTGTTAATTGTATACTGTAGCCTGTAGGGGATTTGGTTGGTGGCTGGCTAGATGCTTGGCACACGCCACGCCAACTTCCACTTGCTCTCTTAATTGTGGTTTTTTTTGGGAAACTCAGTCAACTTGGAAGAGATATACTGTAGTTGAGATAGGATTTGATGATATGAATTCTATTACAATTATCTGTAGGCTCCGAGCTATTTTTAAATAGCTGCACTAATAGATAGGATCCTGTTTTATTTTTACTTTACTGTTTTGCTTTAAGCAAAAGGTTAATTGAGGTAAAAAGATTTTCCGAAATAACCCTTTATTTATGATCATAAATTATTTTAAAACGAGGTGACGGTGGTGATCTTGACAATTCCGAGGGGAGGGGTGATTATAAATAAATTCTTTTATAATATAAATGGGGGAGGGGGGAAGTACTGGAGTCCAGGGGGTGTAGCCCTCTGCCCAGCAAGATGACCCCCAAAGGCGGCCTTTGCATAAATATATCTTTAAGGTTATATAATACTAGCTGCAAGGCCCGTTTTCGGCGGCCCTCTTGCTAGCCAGGAGGCTACGCCCCCTGAGCCCCCACACCCACACCCCCCAAACCCAAGTACCCTCCTCCCCCCGAACCTCCACACCCCAACTTCATTATCCCCACTGTATATAAAATAATGGTCTATAATTCACAAACCACACAACAGGGACCGTGTGTCACGACTTTAGCGCCAATTGGCGACGAAAATGTAAGCTTTTTGGGATGATTTATTAAACGTTTATATCTTAGACCATGAAATATATAGACACGCCCTGGTGTCGATTTGGTGAGGCCAACATCACTCAGAGAACATGACGTCATCTGTAGGTAGGAACACCCAGAAATAGCATGGCCACTATAGGAATTATTATACATTGAGATAAATTTATCGTAGTTTAGATTATCGATATTGGATTCCAATAATCGCAAATTAATATTAAATTAATATTACCAAAATATTTATGCGAGAACGTGACGTCATCTGTAGACGATGTTGGCCTCACTTCACTCTGTGTGGAGAGTAGCAGAGGGCTTGTCTATATATTTCATGGTCTAAGGTTTATATATTTTTTGTTTTGTAAAAATAAAATAGATAAACAACTGCTTCCCAAAAAGTCTCCAAGACAAAGAAACTCGCTTAAGGCCCTCTACTCCGTGCACGTTACAATTTGTATCTTTTATCTATGATATATATTATAATTCAATATATGCCCCAATTCTCCCAAATTATTTGAATAAATAAACACAAGAGAGCGCTACCTTTGGCAGTAGTGCTGCCTCTATGTTTAACGCACGGTCCCTATACTTATTAATTTTTTAACAATAATATTATAACAATATTAATTACAAACACTATAGTACATATTATATGTGAAAAAATGTAACTGGCAATCGGAATGGATCAAAGATGGCGGCTAAGAATGCCTGTCTTTATAGAGCTCTAATTAAACATATAAACTCCCAACCAAAAATGAATTAATAAATCAATTATAGATATACGTTTAATTGTGTAATTGTGAATTGTCTATCTCAACTATTATCTACTAGAAAGCCAGAAGCTGATGAAGAGATGGACTTATCAGATTGAATATACCTTCCTATATAGTTTTCTCATCGAATCGGTAATGTATTGACTATTGAGTAAGGTCTATTGTATGATGATCTCACGGCTAAAAATAGCATTGAGGCGGAAGTGTTCGCATCGCCATTACAGGGTCAATGGAGCTAATGCAATCTTGCATGTAATTTGCTCCGTTTGGCCTCCGTTGTCCCCAACACGATGCTTATCTAGATCAGCTTTTCTCCTCTACCTTTTATTATTCTAGCCTGGAAAAATATTCTGGACATTATAAGCTCCTCTGCATATATGGTGTCTGTATAGTATACACATCCATTTTCGAGAATAAACAATTAATTGTTTATTTATTTATTTTCAATATAGGTCATGTATTTTGTTATTTTCCATTACCTACTTACATATAACAAAGGAATTTTTTTTATCTAAAAGTAATGGAAATCATGTTTTCGAATTGATAACTTTACAGGTCTATATGCTTCTAGGTACCCTGAGGCTAAAAATATGGGTTTTTAGAAAATATTCTTTTCTTTGTGTGTGTATTAGTTTATAAAACCTTTTAATTTAGAGATTTTGACTATAAAGTAAATCTTATTATATTAAATGACCAATTCTTGTATGTAACCATATATAAACATGGTTCTTGGTAATTTAATAGAAATCTTGAAAGGAGTTATAATATAGCTCTTATAATATAACAACTCATTGACTTGCCTATTGTGTGGTCCCACAGTTTCCACTGAGGAAGAGATGCTGAGAACGCTCTCGAAATATTTGGAATAACAATTTGAAAAACAAAATAAATTACTTGAAAGAAGCAAATTCAGTTTATTTATCCTAACAATAAAAAAAAAATATAGCTAATCTATATAATAAAAATGAATTTCTGTTTCTTCGTAAGCGCAGATCTCTCAAATGCTTGGACCGATTTGGCTAATTTTTTTTTAATGTTCGGAATAGTCCAGTTCAGGTTAATACGTAAAAACAAAATTGGAAAAGTTACCCGGAAAATTTAGGAAAAACTAAAAAAATATTCAGGTTAGCCAACATAGCTTGCCTAACAATAAAAGAACTAAACTAGCAAATAAAACAAGAGTTGGCGGCCCTGTTTGTAAGATTTTTGAGTGTCATTCATTCTCAATAGTTATAACCACATTATCGTTGAAGAAGAATTTAATACTTCATTTTTATAAAAGTATTTATTTAATAACATTTAGTATTTTATTTTATTTTATTTTCTCAAATTCTAAATATTTATTTTTTCCAAGTAATAAATACAATATGATAATTATTTTGTCAAAGTTTTTTTATGATAAAAAAAAAATTAGAAATGGTAATCATCGAGAAATTTTCGTTTTTTGCGAAAAAACTAATTGAAGATACGTTTGAAAAATGTTTATCTATTTTTTTTAAGTACATTTAAATTAGAGTTAAATAGAATCATAAATTATATCTATTTAAGACTTATAATAAAACAATTATATTTATTCTTTGTAAATAATAAAACATCAATAAAACAACCACGTGGGGGTCTAGGGGTCTAAGCCCTCTGGCTAGCTTCAAGGCCCGCCAAAGGCGGGCCTTGAAGCTAGTCCCCAATAAATATGAGCCTATGAACCTGAAGTCAAAAATTACTAGTTTTGGAGTTATCAGAGTTTATTTATTCATTTATTTTTAAATTTTCTGACTTTCTACGAATAACTGCTAATTGTAAAAAAAGTACTGCACTCTGAGTGCTAAAAAGACACTTTTCTAATAGCTGGTGAATAAGAGATTACTTAAAAAAAGATTCATGCCCCCAACTTACATAAACTCCGAAATAGAAGGTCAAAACTAACAAGTAATGATTTTTTTTGAAAATGTCATTTACATTCAAGACGATTACTAAAAAAAAGTCCAATACACTTGATGTAAAAAATATGGAAAAAACATCCTCGTTTTATAAACTTTAAGAATAGTTCAAAATGTAGCATGTTTCTTTTTAATATCGTATCGCCAGAGCCATTAATCTGGAATTTTTCATAATATTAAGGGGGTCAAATTAGAGCCAGATAATATTATATAATATTTAATAATTTTTTAAAATTATTGATTTTTTTTTAACTTTGTCCAGTCGATAAAGATAAGTTGAATGAAAACCTAACGGGAATTTATTCATTATTTTCTCTTTTAGTAGACGCTGAGCTCTCGGCGAGACAACTTCTTGTGGATGGGTGACCACGAAATGCTGCATCAGATTCATAACTCATCCGGGTGAGTTTAACATTTTATTTATTATAAATCTCAATTCAAAACGGTCTATATCTCCAACCTTAATATATGCGTGAGCTACTTTCGAACTTTAAACAAATTCCATTGGTAAAGGGAGAATTCCTCCCGAAACGTTTGGGTTAAAAATAAACGTTTTTTCAAGATTGTTTTAGAAAGTATATATACATTTTTTTAATATTTAAAATTAAAGTCTGGGCAGACGATCGATAACTGACCCTCGAACACCGCACATGCATCCCCACAAACCTCCACCGATCCAATGCACCATTTTTTTTAGTTATTACATTTATGTTATTTTTCTCGACAATTCCCACATTCTTCATATGTACATATAAAAAATTGAATAATAAAATAATCTATAGATCTAATAAAATAAATTAAATAAGATTTGTTTCCAAGTTATTAAAAAAGCCCTTCAACCACTTTATTTGTAAACACACCTGTAATGTTATGATACACCTGTTAATTAAAAACAAAAAAAAATCTAATTTTATAAATTATTAATATTTGCATAACCTATTGTGGTTTGAAATTAAAAACCAATTATAAATAAAAGATAATTAAATGTACAACTTTATTGAATTTTCATCTAAAATTAATTAAAAAAATAATTAATAATATAATTTAATATATCGCTTTTAAATAAAGGAAAAAATTATCGAAGAACAGTTGGTCGGACAGATACTATAGTTTTTACAGTGTTAAGTCTTTTTCTAAAACGCCTGCTGATAAGCAACCCTCCACGTTTATTTTAGTTTCAACTGACTCCGCTAGGGATAAAGCAAAATTCCATTTATTATTATATAGATAGCTAAGTGAAAATGATATTTTAGACAAAATTGTATTAAAAAAATAAATAAATAAAACCTTCGCCGGATGTTGCTTAACTGTGATTTTAACATTCCTACTGTTAGTAGAGAGAAAAGAACATAAATCGACTCTCATTATGGTTTGCTATCCCTCTTTTTACTTTTTTATAGCAATAAAAGGAAAGAATGTAAAAAATACCATTAGAATTTATATACATATTTATTATATATATATATATATACACAATTTAAATTAAATGGTCCAGAACTAAATTCATTTTTTTCTTTGTGATTAATCTAATGTTTTCCCATAGAAAAGTTTATTTTTTCAGCTACTTTACCGCCATCTATATTCAAATTACTATATATATATAGTATATATTTAAGGTATATATTTATAATAGAATAAAACATACAAAAAAAGAGGTAAATTATATTTTTAATATAAAATAATCTTTAGAAAAAAAATTATATACTCATATATATATATATATAGGTATATTTTTTTATACTTGTAGAAGTTGACATATAAATGTATAATAGAAAATGTAGTAGTAATGGCCAATTTGCCTGAGATAAAAAGCAAAGCAAAAGGGGGCCGGAAAATCAACATAAATATAACAAGTTAAGGGAGAAAAAGTTAATAAAGACAAAAAGTATGTTAGTATATTTTAGAAATTAATCGTAGACATATTGATAAATGATCTTCAAGTTTTTTTTCTTTAAATTTATCGCGTCAAGATTGGTTGCATCGGTGTATCTGGAATGCGCGGAGATAATTCAGGGGCTAGTTATATGGGTCAAAAAAAGAAAAAAGTTCATATAAACATTAAACATATAATGTCCCTAAACGCTTCTTTTAAAAGCTATCCGCCATTTTTTTTTTGTTTTTTACTTAATAATTTAGTACCTGGAGCCACCAAGCGATGCACGGTAACCCCTGACCCCCCACCTCCCGAAACCACACACCTCGCCCCCACCACTAACTGTACATCTCGAGTAATTTTGACTGTGGTTTTAAAAACGCCATCTAGTACTTTTCCACGCAAAAGCTTGATTTAAAATGATATAATATTAATAAAAAAAAAAACATGCCTGGAATCTCCTAGTCCCTTGCAGAATTTGTCAAAATGACTTCAGCCATTTCCGCTAGTATTCGGGCCATCTCGACATGACAATAAGCTCTTTATTTTTAGTATAACTAGATAGATATACAAGTTCATATTCCCGATAATAGTGGACATTAAGGTAATAATGTAATCTACTTAATCCGTGTTGTTATGAATGATTTTTATTACATGTATGAAGGGTGGCCAATAGTCTGGATTACATTTTTGGCATCCATGTTGAGTCGATGAGGTGTTAATACGACCCTTCTGGCATGTAATAAAAATTATTTAATGGCTAAAACCATCAACCACTAGAGGTGCTCTGTAACGATGATTAAAAAAACAACATATTTGTATGGGGATAAGTTATTAATCCCTGTCTGTCAATAGATGTCACTGGAGTCATTTTGCATTGAATTCGCCCTGCGTTTTATTAATTCTTTATTTCTTTAATAGATGTCACCCATATCGTGATTAATCCAAATCAAATCTCAGATTTAGTAGATGACATTAATCTCTTTTGATAGATTGATCTAGATAGATTAGCCGCATATTTATCGAAATATTATTGAATTTTATTTCTAGACAACTATCTTTAGACAAAATTCTGACGAATCTTTTTTTATCTTAAAAGAACATTTTATGAACTTTCAATAACGTTAGATAAATTTTATAAGTTTTTTTTAACCCTCTCACGTAAAAAAAACATGATGACGGTTATTCAGATTTTATAAAATTGATAAAATTTTACTTAATAAAAACATTTTATAGTATGAAGGGATAAAATAAAAAAATAATAAAACATTCTCTTCGAAAAAAAAAGTATTCAGAGGATAACTTTTGAGTGATTCAACAGAGCTTGAAAGTTTGAAAAACTCGCATGTCAAATGATAGGGGATATTGAAAGTTAGAAATCCAATAAATATTTAATAAATCTGAATAAAAATTTTATTTTTACCACTTTCACTTTTCACTTTTATTTTTATTTATTTATTCATTTATTTTCCAATTCATATACAATATTCGATTATTTTTTTTTATTGTATATCTATAAGCTATACTAGTATTAAAGGTTAACTTTAGTATAATTCTGTTATAAAAAATTAGGTGTGTGTGAAGTTAGTAAACACATTTAAAGTATAACTTCAGTACCTGACTTTTCTAATTTCAGTTTCTCTTTATATTAATAAATTATAAGGTAGAAAATAATTTAATTCAGGAAATTTTTTTAATCTCTATACCTATATAAAACAGTTTTGTGTAGGGTGTCACAGACACTGCACAGACCAAACCGCTGGACCCAAAGGACTGAAATTTTGATAGTGGATTCCTAAAATGACATAGATATTCGCAAAGAAGGGTTTGCTTTTTGAAATTTGAACCCTAAAGGAAGAAAGAGACCAAAATGTATTTTCAGAGTTTTTCAAGAACTTTTAAACCAGAATCGATATCTTATCGATATGGTAGTAGTGTGGAATGGTGAAGTATTAAAATACAATAAAATAAATCTTAGTATTTTGATCTGTTTGCCCCGGAATGGGGGATATAGTCATTTTGGGTTAAATTTTTGAAATTTTTTAAGTGCTCTAACTCCTGGGTTTTTTAAGGTTTAGCATTCAATTTTGGTACTTAGGTCTATTTTTGAAATATCTCGGGAGAATGTTTCCATTTTTTAAAAATTTGACTCCTGAACCGAAAAATGGAGGATTTTGGATTTTGGGGTCTTAAACACAAAAGGCTTCGTATCTTCTATGTTTAGGGTTAGGATTGGTGGGGTGTGGAATAATCGGAGGTGGAGGGGGAGAGGGTTCAGGGAGCGAAGTCCCTTGGAAAGCAAGAGGCCCACCGAAGGCAGGCTTTGCAGTTAGTTATATATATATATATGTTGCGGTAAAAACCCGTTTTTAGTAAGAACGGGTTCTTACTAGTTAAAACGCGTTTTACTGAATATCTTTGTGGCAACTAGAGTTTACTGATGTTGGCTGAATTTGGTTCAAAGGTCTAGAAGCTTCATTTTTGACCTTCCGCCTCATTGTGGGTGTTTATTTTCAAAAAATTTTAAACGAAAACGTAAAAAATTATTAGAAAAGTTGTAGAGGATGTAATTTTTGACATTTTAGTTTAAAAATTTTTGAAAATAAACACCCAAAATGAAGCGTAAGGTCAAAAATGACGATTCTAGACCTTTGAACCAAACTCAACCAACATCAGTAAACTCTAGTTGCCACAACGGAATTCAGTGAAACCCGTTTTAACTAGTAAGAACCCGTTCTTATTAAAAAAACGTGTTTTTACTGCAACATAATTATATATGGTATAGATTGGCAATAATTTTTATTTTCAGTTAAAGTTACATTAATTTGTTAACTTATAGATATTGCCTTAAATATATTATTATAAATACGACATTTTTATGTGTCCCAAAGGCAGAAATAACTTTAATGATAACTGAATGTCTAACTGCTCGACAATGCATCCTAAAATATTATTGTATCCCTACTTTGGCTGATATAACTCGTTCAACCCATTGAATATCATCACTCGAGTTCTAATTGAGCTAAAAACAAATGTAAATTTGAAAATCAAAGAGGAAGCTGTTTTTCTATTTCGTCAACAAAATATTTTGATTTCAAATATTGCTGTTTATTATCCAATAGGCTCAAAAATAGGTCAAAATGGCCTTTTTCGTTATTTTGACCGATAATATCTCTAAACTCTGACCTGCTGTAAAAAATTGAGAAATTGCATGATAATCACCATAGAAAACTCTAGGTACTGGAATCCATTGTTAGGTTACAAATTTTTGTCGACCAGTGATAAAATGGCATCCAAAGAAAAATGGTGGGGGGCAAAAGCTTCGAAATAATTTTTTTTAGTTTTTTTTTCTCATGTAAAGGTTGTTTTTTTCAGAGGTTCCCAACTTTAAATTAAAATAAAACAAAGAAAAATATTTTTAATATCAAAAATTGAAGAAGAACTTCAATAAAAAAACTTTGTCCAATAAACTGAATTTTTAATCTATTTTTAATATCAATGAAACTGGCTTTATTGGAAAGATAATTTTATGCCATTAATGTTTGAATATGATTTCGGCCATGTGGCCGCTGAGGTTGGCGCGTAGATGGCGCAATCTGGATTTCCATTTTTCACACACTTTTCGCAGCAATTGCGGCCGTATTTATTTATTTATTATAAAATAATGATCTGAGGTGGATACCTCGTAGAGCAGAAATAAAAAGAATACAGAAATAGTTACATGTAAATGAGCAAGTCTCTCTCAATATGTAATAATAACAAGGCCAATACCTCCCAACCCAGAGAGCAACCCAGAGCCAATAATTCGCCAAATGTTGTGTTCCAAGTGTTCAATCATCTAAGGTTTATCGGCGTAGACAAGTGGATTATTTTCTTTGGAGATGTGTCAAGTCACTTGTCTACGCCAATAAACCAGAAGCGATTGAACACTTGGAACAAGATTCGGCGAATTATTGGCGAAATACGGCCGCAATTGCTGCGAAAAGTGTGTGAAAAATGGAAATCCAGATTGTGCCATCCACGGCTGCCACATGGCCGAAATCATATTCAAACATTAATAACATAAAATTATCTTTCCAATAAAGCAAGTTTCATTGATATCTTCATAAATAAAAATGTACTGTTACGCTTAAGTGATACGTTGAAGAATCTCCGAAAGTTCTTCACCGATTTCTTTGAAATTTTTACACAACATTCCATTCAAATACACGAATGTTTTTATATATAGTGTTTTTTATAGATATCACACCTGTGGCATGCAAAAAATATATTTTTTCGAGTAAACAACGCCAGCGCCTCTCTGGGGGGGGTGAAAGCAAACAAACAAGATGACCGATTATAGATTTTTGGAAATCTTTCAACTGTCAATATTATTTTTGATTAAGGGAACAATTTTGACAAGTAATATATAATTCATTGGTATGGTGTGGGTATGCCAAATCTAAGTTTGCGTCCTCGAAAGTTATTTATATAAATTTCGAGGGGTGAACCACGAATGGAATTAGGTGTACACCTTCTTTGGAATTATTTGGAATAACTTTGGAATTCATTAGATAATCTATTGTCTTCTACTTGGAAATGAAAGTGGAAGTGGAAGTAAGTGTACACGATTTTAGGTCGCAGTTCACCCCTAAATGAATTTTAACCATAAAACGAGACGCTACCCGCCAGGGGCTAGGTGTCAGCTAGTTAAAATTAGTCAGCTAGTTAAAATTATTTTTCTTTGTTTTATTTTAATTTAAAGTTGTGAACCTCTTAAAAAAACACCCTTTAGAGATTAATACAGTACCATATACCTAGTGATTAAATACAAAAACACATATGGTATATCAAATATATCGTAGTTTAGTGATAGGCCGGGCCCATTCGCTCCCAGGTGGGGGACCCTCTTTTCCCTACTGACTCCCATGCTGGAATCAATTGCTGTCACTCAGGTGTGTCCATTTTCAGTGGCTAACCCTATTCAGCTCCCAGAGCCTCAGGCTTCATGTTCATTTTCCATGCTAGTCATATAAAAGTCAAGATAATTTTTTTTGTTCATTTCACATTGGACATATTTTCAAAATAAAATTAAAAAAAAAAAAAAAAAAAAAGTTATTTTTGATGAAGTATCACCCCCCACTTGGGAAATAAGTTACTTGCCCTTTTCTCTGCTCATTCCTGGATAATTAAAAAAAATTTCATTATAAATATGATTGATGACCAGGGGAGAATAAAATATAAAAAAAAAAAAAACAACGAGAACAAAGTTTGCTTTATTTGTCTCTCTATCTAATAAATTTTCATAAAACAAAAATAAATAAATAAAATAATAATTCTAAAATAAAGATGGATAGGTATATATATTATATAGGGTGTTCCAAAAAACTCAACTGCTATCATCAAGGCATAGAGTTTTGAACTTAATTTCAATTAAAAATCAACTGGTGTGTTCACCACACGACTTTCACATTTTCACTTATTTGAAATCATCACGACACTCCTAATTGACACTGCTTTATACACGACTAATAACTCATGACACTTGATAAGTACATCAATTTAAAAAAATCGTTAGTACCGTTTTTGAGAAAATCAAAAATAACGAAAAATCTTTCCCGTAAATGTCAACTTCCGGTGGTTCCGATTTCAACCAAAAGCTTGCTGTACTCCTTCTACCCTATATTGAGCTTAAGTTTCGAATTTCTTAGCTCTGAGACTTATTGGTTGCGAAACGCAGGGCAGTAGGTACATATGACCAATGGATTTTTGGACCCTTTTTCGCCCTTTGGGACTACAATATCCGGTTTTATCTCCTAAGTCCGGTTTCCAATTATTAAGGGCATCGATTCCTCCCATCTAGAAGCTACAAAATGACTTTGAGATTCAAGCTCTCAAATAGTCAGGATCCAGGCAGGCGATCGCAATACTTCACATTACTATATTCTATAAAATATAAATGTGAAAGTTATAATATTAATATACACGGAGGTTTCCCTCGGTGATCTTTTAAAATTTAAACCATGAAGAAGGACAGACGATCCCCCGAATCGTTGGGTTTTTGAAGAGGATTAAAATAGTGTTTTTAATTATTTTAAGGGCTTCATTTACATCAATTTAACTTTTGAATTCTAACACTACGTCTTCAATAGAAAATACTTCTAATAAATTTTTATTAAACCAATTATTTTACATGAATTAATGTATACATTGTTTTTGAGCTTCGACTCCGGAGATTACTTCTCCACCATCGACTGTCCTTGATCATCTTTTTAGTCCTTGTTTTTAATAAGAGGAAAAAACTAATTAAATAAAAAAACCCTCTTTTGTCTTCGATAATTATTCCATTCCCATTTCTCAATCGTCTCCCATTCTTATATAATTTCATTTAAATTGAATAGGTTGCAATGGTCTTGCGGTTAAACAAGCAGTTATTTAAAATAAAACAATTAAGCATCTTATTTTTATTCTGAATTAAATACACATTAATATGAGTTATTAGTTAATAGAGCAAGGAAAGCTGATGAGTCCCGGGAAAAGTAGACAATTGACCAGCAATGACAGCAATTACGAATAATGAGAGAATATTGACACCAGACGAGAGTGAGCGAGTTGAGCACAGGCAGTACACATAGACACTTCACATACTTCTATTCGAGTCTCGGCAGAGAGAATACAGGCAGTACACATATACTTCCTATTCTTCTATTCAAGTCGTGCTTACATACACACATACACTTCATATACTTCTGCTATTCAAGTCTCCGCAGAGAGAATACATACAGCGAGTACACACATACACTTCTTCTCTTCAAGTCTTCGCTTACATACACACATACCATATATTGCTAAGCATACCTTCGAGAGAGTACACCCATACACACACCCACACAATCTCACCACGGGAGCTGGACATCAAGGAAGACGCCTCAATACCTCGTCGAGCTCATTGTAGTACTTCCAGAATAAATAACATCTCATTATCTTTTATTAATTGTTGGTCAGTGTTATAATTATTTATAGAATAAGTACCAGGGAGCCCATTTCCTTACATCCTTCCTCACCATATAAACATTTCATTCTCCATTTTAGGGACGCGGCACTTGGATCAGCCACTGAGGGATACACCCACCCCATAAACAAAAAATAGCGAAGCAGATAAATATTCCATAATAATCAATAGTAATTAGTTTAACATTAAAGTAAGAAAAAATAAAGCCCAATTTCCTAGCACATAAGTAACATTTCCCCCACCCCCTCGTGAGGTAAACAATTATTTTTATAGAGAAATGTTTGTGGAATTTAACAGAACAAAGGTCACATTGATAGATACACACATACATACAGGTCAAGCTAATATATAAAGCGTGTAAAAAACAATCAAATTAAAGTTACCCGAAGTTGAGACTCTGATATATCAATTTATCGGCCCCCAAAAAATACCCATAATCCGTGATTTTCATCGAAATCGTTAAAGCCGATTTCGAGAAACGGATTCTATATAAATAAATAAATATATATAAATAGGTATATATATAATTCTCCAGTTCAATAACCACGTTCTGTTGTTGTTATTGCTAAAACGGAAATTTTATAAAAAGAGGAAATAAGCAAAAAAATGAATAAACAAGATTAAAGTGGATTATTTATTATATAGTTAAGAAAGTTTATTTATTTATTTTTTTTATGTTTAATATCTACGCATCATCCATTAAAACTTGAAAACCAGCAGAGAAACCACCCTCTCTTCTTCTTCTTCTTTCAGTGCTAACAAGCATAACCAACTTTTACCCCTTGTCTACCCCTTCTCTCGAACTCCTTTCATAACTCTTTTAAAGTTGACAATTTAAGGTTTTCGATTCTTTTAACATTTAAACGAGATTTATTTTTGTTGTTAGGAAAATATTTGAATAATCTTTTTTAATTCTTCTACTTTATGTCTATTTTATATTTTCTTCATTCGAAACGCTTCCTTAAAGATTAGATAAATAATTAAATTTGATTGACTTTTAACTTAACCTGTTGATTAATATTTAATCAGGGAAAAAGAGTTTATTACATTTTGCAATATTGAAGAGCACTAGCTGCTTGTGCTCTCGGGCCCCCTGGGAACCCCCTTTATATGGGGGGCCCCACTCAACTTGAGATCCATTACATTAGTCGGGTGTTATTTTTATTACCCAGCTTCGCTTTTAATTGAAACACTTTTCTGTATATTAAGACTTGGCTAAAGAATTTGACCCACGTGACCTGTGATTCATTCATTGATGAGCGCAAGAAGTATTTAAGAAATTGCTCTTATTAAAATAGAGATAAAAGAATCGACATGAATCATCGCGTCAGACGACGTGTATCTAAATGACATTTTTACTTTCACATTCATATTCTATAAAACATACAATATAGTAATGTGAAGTATTGCGATCGCCTGCCTGGGTCCTGGCACTTTGAGAGCTAAAAAAAGTTAATTTCATTTTGTAACTTATAGGTGGAAGGAATCGATGCCCTTAATAGTTGGAAATCGGATTTAGGACATAAAACCGGATATTTTGGACCCCAGAGGCCAAGGAGGGGCCAAAAATTCAGTCCGTACGTATGTACCCCTGCGTTTCGCAACC
Organism: Forficula auricularia; assembly: GCA_024734495.1. NCBI lineage: Eukaryota > Metazoa > Arthropoda > Insecta > Dermaptera > Forficulidae > Forficula > Forficula auricularia. Next base: position 2,614,306 of record JALMQS010000089.1, read on the forward strand.
ATAAGTCTCAGAGCTACAAAATTTGAAACTTAAGCTCGATATAGGTTAGAAGGAGTACAGCAAGCTTTTGGCTGAAATCAGAATACCGGAAGTGGACATTTACATTTTTTTCTCAAAAACGACTCAAATGTTGTTGTTTTTTTAATTGGTGTACTTATCAAGTGTCATGAATTATTAGTCGTGTATAAATTTTAATCCGATTGAAATAAAGGAAGGGAGTGTAAATTAGGAGTGTCGCGATGATTTCAAATAAATGAGAATGTGAAAGTCGTGTGGTGACCACACCAGTTGATTATACATACAGTAATTCTTCGTTTAACGTTATTTCGGTATTACCTACATTATTAAAATTTTAAATATTTTTTTACTGTAAAAAATTGAGGAAAAAAATCTATTTATTCAGTAGGCTAGTAATCTAATCAGCTCTTAACCCTTTCTGACCGTGTGATTTCACTTGGAATCGCTAACTCTCTTGGCCTTTGGAGGTCATAATTCGTGACTAATGATCCAAATTGGCTCGAAACATTATAGTATTTCCATTCTTCATCGACAGATCCAAATTTGTTGACATTTACATGGTTTTAAAAATCTTTTAAAAAAAAATCATGACAGAAAAGGTTAATAATGCAACAAAACTACCTGCGAAATTTGGTTTCGATATTTACACTTGTTTTTGAGCTAGATGGCACACAACATTTGGTAACGTACTCACTATAACTTTTACAGAAATATTGACAAAATAATTAATATCTCATAAAATATAATTTTTTCGATGCTCATTCTTTAAAACTTTTTTATAGAGGAAATCCTCAATGGTAAAATTTTTTTTATCAAAATAATTTCAGCCATTTTTGAGATATTTCTAAAAAACGAAACAAAAACAACCACTTTTTTTAATCTTCCGGGAACCCAGTGCTTATGTATACAAAATTTGGTTGAGTTTGCTCCAAGGGCCAAGATTTCCATTTTTTGAACCCCATAACTTTGGCCCCAGAAAAAAATAATAATCTTTGCGTCATTACAAGTTCACTTTATAGTATACTATTTCATTTTTCTCAGTTCTTATAGTTTGAAAATCTTATAATTTTAATTTTTAACCCCCCCCCCGCCCTTAATTTTAGGTTCGATTTCATCCAAAATCTAATTAGCACTTACTCTCAATGCACCAAAACTACAATACATGTGACAGTTCGTTTTGATATTCACAGTAGTTTTTGAGCTAATGCGTCCACAAAATTTTGGTAACGCACAGACTAACAGACATTTTGACAAAATAATTAATATCTCAAAAAATATAATTTTTTCGATTTTCACTTATTAAGGCTTTTTTGTAGACCGAAATGCCATGGTTTTTTTAATCAAAATAGTTGCAGCCGTTTTTGAGATATTTTGAAAAAAAAAAAAAAAAAAAAAACACTTTTTCCATGCACGATAACAATAATTGACCATACCAAGGATGGTAAAAAAAATAATAATAATAATATTGATTTCCTGTTTTTTAAATTGAAAATCTAAAAATATTAATTTTAAAATGTGGCTCGGAGACAAATTTCCATAACAAAATGCATTTTGAATGATTTCATCATCTTATTATTATTATTATTATTATTCGTTTTATTTAATATATATTCTTAATTAAATAAAATTATGATACCTCATCCAAAATGTATTCTATAATGGAAATTTGTTCCTTATTAATCAGCACATTATTTTTTAATCAAAATCGTTCAAGCGATATTTTTAAGAAATTAAAAAAGAAAAGAAAAAATAATTACTATGTCTTTGTTACCAAAAATGAGTAATTGTAATAAAAGAGACGAGGTGGTAATTGAAAGTCACGGGGGGTATACATTTTTTTATTTTCTCTATCTCTTACAAATTATATTATTTTTCAAAGTAATTAAAATGTCTTCCGATTAAAATTCTATAAAGGGTGTTTTATACTCCAATTTAATGTAAACTTTTTTTGTTATACTTCTCCTTTGGTGGATTTCAGATATATTCACAATGAAAAAAAAAGAAATTCTTTATTCCCCCCCCCTCCCCCCGCTGGAGTGTTCTCTTTTCTTTAAAATTAAACACGACACCCCTTTCCCTATTTTCATTTTCAAAATGACAAGAAAACCGCACCCTTATGAATAATTCATTGTCCTAAGTGTCCCCATTCAAAAAAAAAAAAAAAAAAAAAGAAAAGAAAAAACATGAAGTCAAGCTTGATATCTAGAAAAACGTTTCCATTTTTTTTTTAATTAATCAAACGACTCGACGAATAATAATCACAAAATCATACTGACTGGCTTCGAGAAATGAATTGAAAAAAAGATTCGAAAATATTTATACATATATATGTATATGGATTGCGTTTCAATTTGCGTAATGTTCATATTATTTATTATAATATTAACATTGTTCAATTCCTTTCGCATCTAGGCACGGGCATAGGAGGGGGGCTCAGACTCCCCCCCCCCCCCCATTTATCTGCTAATGAACTGAAATATTAATAAAAATTTCTCTCATATTTAAATTTAAATAATGGGTCTATACATATGAAACCGCTGTTATACACATATATACATTAGACTAGTTAAAAATTGAATTTTTTCCGACGCACCCTAAAAAGCTTCCTTTTGATGAAAAAACGCAAGGTAATTTTTTTTTATTAGAATCAACTCGTGCCGCAAGACGATCTAAGTTCATTTTTTGGTAAAATTATGTTTTTTTGGACATTTCTCATTACTTAAATATGCAATAATAATAATTTTTTGACAGTACGCATCCCTGCCGTACTCCTCTATTATAATTTATAGAGGAGTACGGCGGGATGCATACTGTCACCTTTCTTGTTTAACCCATTTTTTCACCTTTTCGGTAACTGATATCTGTCAAAGCCCCCCTGACCCAAGTTAGCTAATACCCATACGCTATAACCTACTATGGTACCCACCCATTGAAAAAATCTTCGGCTCTATACTTTCACGAAGGACTGGGGTCGCTGGGATCTTGGTCTATTAACAATATATGTACTTTTGTAATTAATAAAAAAATAAGTTTTGCTTTGAAAAACTATTTTTTACCTATAAAAAAAATAATTTGTAAACGTTTCCAATTCGGCATCTTACCCCAATCTTGGGGTTAGATGACCGATACCTTTAGGGTACGATGCTGTATGGGGAATCAATGCACAGTGTTATTAAATCAATTCCAAAAAAAAATGAAATACATTAATGATCATATTACATCCAAAGAACATTACTTTTTATTTATTTTTTTAAATGTTCCTTTTTCCTTTTAAGTAATATTTCTGTTTTTGAAAGCTTTTTGGAGGTCATTTTCGTTCCATGATCCTCGATTAAACTTTCTTATGTATGTCCATGGCATTTCTGGAAAGAAACCACCATAGTTTCCAAAAATTAATTTTAAATGTATAGTAATACAAACCACCGTCTTACACCAACTCGAAAACTACGGCATCTTACTCCCAAAAAATGTACGCCGTCTTCCCTCAAAGCATAATTTATATGTATATTATATGTATTTGTTCTAATTAGATAAGAAATTCTTTATTTTACAATTATAATTACAGATGTACATTTTTCATACATGATGAATATACATTCTTTGTCAACTTTATTTCTAATGGTGACTTCGGGCTTGCTGCCCACAATTCATCCTCCTATACAACTTTGTTTAACACTTTGTAGTTCGTTCGATTCACCAAGTAATGATATAACGAGGAAAAATTAAAAAAAAAAACTCTAAAACCAATTTAATAAAAAAAGAAAAAAAGAAAAAAACTTGAAAGAAACTTAAAGGAAAATATAACAGGAGAGCCAAAACGAGATTAATAATTATCCGAGATCGATCGATGTAATTAATGGATTCGTATGAGTAATTATCCCTTTATGGAACTTCAATGATAATTCCTGAATGTAGTCTTGGAGACTCTCAATTTCCCAGTTTCCCGCAATCCATTTGAGTTCCAGTTGATAATATTAAAAGAAGAAATGGAAGCTATTAATCTAAAATAGCTACTCCCTCCTCTAGGAGAATTTTGATCCGTTCAGCTCCAGTTTGGGCTTTAGAAAGTGATCGCAAGAGCGCTAAACATTTACCAATTATTTTTTTAATTCCTGGACTAGCCATTAGAGTTAGCAATTCCTGAATCATTCCAATTGAGCCAGTTTGGTTTTGTTCAGACGTATTTGCCTCTGTCTGGTCTTCTACAGTCTTCTTCTTCTTCTTCTTCTTATTGTTAGGCTAAAAGCCTGTTTACTCCAGAGCGTCTTTCCATCGTTTTCTTGGACGGCCCCGTCTCCTTTTCCCGGTAGGGATGTTGTCATGTACCTTCCTCACCAGCCGGTCTTCATTCATTCGCAATACGTGTCCACTCCATTCTGTTCTTCTCCTTTGGACCCATACGCTGACATTTTGTATATTGCACTTTTCCCTAATATCTTCATTTTTGAACCTGTCCATCCTTGTTTTACCCGCAATTCTACGTAGCGATTTCATCTCACAAACTTCCAATATTTTTCTTGTTTTTTCGGTGTCAGTTCTTGTTTCGGCCGCATATGTCAAAATTGGTCGCACAACGGTCTTATATATGCGAACTTTTGCTTCCGTTCCCAGAAACTTGTTTGACCAAACCGTTTCATTCTACAGTATTAGTCAAAAATATTATGTTTTGTGCTGTACATTTAATATCCAAGCCTGCATTTGTTATATCATGAGCGCGCTTGAATGTCTTAGTTGGTGAATTTAGATGTTTATGTATAATTATTGAAGGCGGTTTATGCTTCTTAGGAATCTTAACTGGAGTTCCAGTGGGATCTTCAGCATCAGATTCGTCCATATCAATATCTGATAACGCTTGAAAGCTATTTGAAATGCTTAGGCTTGGAAGTGAGCCTTGCTCACCGAGTTGTAATTGCATGTGTTTAATTTTTAGGCGTTTACTGTAATTATTATTTACAGTTTTCCATTCAGTTTCAAGGGCCGATGTAGGGCTTAACTGGCTTAACTTAGTCGATTGCGTTGACCGATTTGCCTTTCTCATTGCCGGAAGCCTGGATTTGATGGGAGGCATCTTTTACTCCGATTTGCGTTTTTCTTTCACGCTTTATATTAACTTGAAATAATATATTAAAATAAAAACAAACTTGAATAAAAGAATTATCAACAAAAACGATTAAATAAAATAAAGTTGAAACGAAAATAAAAAGAAATTTTGGAGGAAAAATTTTCCGCGTGTTTTTCGTTCTAATTAGAAACTCCTGATATATTTTATAAATTGTATTATATTAAGCTGTTTGGGTTTTAAAAAGATTAAATTTAAATTTGTAAAACAATTTCAATTAATTTTCTTATTAAAACTTGGAATAAGAATAGCAAAAAAAATTCTAAGATCCTCCTAGGACTACAAATTCACTTTTTATTAAACACACCAGTTTCTTGACCCCTCAGGAGTTTATGTTTCAAATTTCAAGTCAATCGGTTAAGCCTTTTAATCTGGAGGTCGTTGAACATAGAGATATAGAATCCCAAAACTAATTGATATTTATTTGAATCAACCTCATTGATTTCATTTTATGAATTAAAAACTCTGCTACTCTCACTAAAACAAAACATTTTCAATATTTGTGAATCATTCAAAATTACCAATTTTTCACATTCTAGATAGAATAATAAATTAACGTTTTTAATATTTTGACTTGATAATAAAATAATAAATATGCATTAGGTTTTAATGTTTAATTTTTTTCCTCTCTTTTTATAATTTCCAATTATTATTTACCCCTGATGTATAGATACATATATGCTAGATATACCCATGTATTTTTTTTATTATGTTTAATTTCTAATGTATATTCATTGAATAGTTTAAATTTTGATTTGTTTTCCATAAATCCTAAATTATTGTTACATTTATATTATGATTCCGCCTAAAAATTCATCCCGCCTTTCCAATAAAAAAAAATAACAACGTTTGTGAAATGTATAGTTTTTGTTTTGTTTTAATTAAAAAGAAAAATGTATATGGCAATAAGGGTAGATTTTGGCTGGCTTGGGTGATGGTCAGAGGGTTGGCGGGGTAAGCGGGCGGATTGCGGGGGTGGCAAATGTAATATAGTTGATGCTAACATTGTAATAGATTCAATTAATGGCGAATCAATAGGAGCAATCCAATCCAATATTTGAACAGTTAAATGGCTACGATGTATCTGTATGGATGTATGCTACGGAGTTTTATTTAATTTTTTTTTTTACTTTACCATACAGGGTATGGTCAAGTATTGTAATCGTGCATGAAAAAATGTGTTTTTTTTTGCTTCTTTTTTTCGAAATATCTCAAAAACGGCTGACACTATTTTGATTAAAAAAATTGGACAAAACTATGACATATCTGTCTACAAAAAAGCCTTAATAAGTCAACATCGAAAAAATTATATTTTTTGAGATAATAGCTGTTTTGTCAAACTTTAGTTAGTACGTTACTAAAGGGTATAGCTGGATACGCATGGGAAATCTTCCCCGCGGCGATTTCTTAGCACTTTGGGGATCGTTTTGGTACCAAATAAAATAATTTCAGCCAAATTTTCAGCTTATAATCTTAAACAGTTTTCGAGATATTTGAAAAAAAAAACATTTTTCCGATTTTTTTTCAAATAGTTAAATTGAAAATTAACAAATGGCGATTTTTATTATTTTTACTTAATTTGCTTCGTATTTCTGTAGTGCGGTATGTATTTTCGGTTGAAAAATTATTTTTTATATATTATTCTACCAGCAAAAGAGTATTAATTCGTTTAAATGCGAGGTTATAAAAAAAACTCGTTTTTATTGAGGTGCGTGCAAAAGTTCGTGCGGAGTTTCAAAAGTTGGAGCTATGAGCGTCGTAACTTGTTGTCATTAATGCCTACTCATACATATTATATATCCTTGGGAAGGTGACGTATTCAGCTTTCATTAAAAAAAAATCGTTTTTTTTCATACAAACTGCCTCGATAAATATCACTTTAAAAATGAATATCGATAAAGTGCATTTACGGCATGTTATGCTTTACGAGTTTCGGAAGGGAATAAACGTTGCCGCAGCCGTGAAAAACATTCAAGATGTTTATCAGGATCAAGCACGAGCTAAACGAACTGTGGAAAAATGGTTTGCTAAATTTCGGCTCGGAGAATTTAACCTTGAAGACGAGCCACGCTCTGGTCGACCTTCTGACATTGATGACGATGTTTTGCGTACTTTAGTGCTCAATAACCCGCGAATTTCAACAGAAGAAGTTGCTACAGCACTAAACATTGACAGATCAACCGCTTTTCGGCGTTTAAAAAAGATGGGATTCGATTTGAAGCTCGATTTATTGGTGCTCCATTTACTGACCGAGAAGAACGAAATCGAAATTTCTGCGTACGTTTCTTTACTCGGGCGGCTCAATAATGATTCGTTTTTGGATCGATTAGTGACGGTCAAAATTTGATGATGGACACATTTCAAAAACGCTGTCAAAAAAAGAATTTTAGTTTTATTTATTTTCTTAAAATTCGGCTTTCCATCTGGGAATAATAAAGGTATCGAATTTCGGTTTTTTGCTCAACACTTCTTCAAAAATGATCGAAATTCAAATTTTTTTTTTTTGAAATTTTAGTTTTTTACTTACTAGAAAAAATATTAATTGTCATAAGATCACTATCATCCCAATTTTAAAATTTGTAGAATGAATAGAAGTTTAAAATAAAAAATTATCAAAAAAAAATCGAAGAGTACATACTGTTACAAAAACAAGATTAAAATTTTCAAACTCAAAAATCGAATATGAAAACTCATTAAATAATTTTTTAAATGTTTTTTGGACCATTTTTGAAGAAGTTATGAGCGAAAAACCGAAATTCGATGTCTTTTAAACCGGTGATCAAAAAAATTTCAAAATTTACCAGGAAGAGTTTTTTTGATGGGTACTAAAAAATGTCCAAAAATGAAGGAAATCAAAAATCAAAATTTTTCAACCGAGGCGAGGAATGCCCCATTATATATATGAATTATTATATTTTCTCAAGAGATGATTAATAAAAACAAGTCCTATCTTGTTTGTTTGAAATGAAATAAAAATGTTCCAATTGGATTATTATAAGAATTCCCTTATAACGATATTAAGAATATGTACAATAACTGTTCCTTTATTAATTTTTGCAGGGTTCAGAGTCCAGTTCCCACCAGCAGGCCAGCGACCCCATTGGGACCATGCAACTGGACGTGTGAGTCCTGGTCGAAAAGACGCTCTCAGTAGCAACTGGCCAGGTACAGCGCTCGCACCCACGCGTCTTACAGGTAAGATTTATTAGATTCTTTTTTCGATATTTTTATTCTATAGGTACATTGTCATTCATTGATTAAAAAAATTTAACAAAACCATGGCATTTTGGTCTACAAAAAAGCTTATTTATTAATAATATCTCATTTTACCGAAAGTATTAGAATATTCTATAATAATATTGATTTTAAGTCGATTCTTCCACGTTTTCAGTAGAGGTTGCCATTAATAGTCAAAACATCAAAAATGGTATGCAATAAGGTTATTCCTCTAGTATTAGATAAGAATCGATCGTTATTTTTGATTTTAAGTCGATTCCTTCATGTCTTCAGCAATGGTTACTAATAATAATCGAAACGTCAAAAATCTAATGTATAATTATTATTCCTCAAGTATTAGATGGGAATCGATTGCTATTTTTGATTTTATGTCGAATCCTCGATATCTTCACCAATGGCTACCAATAAAAACCGAAACGTCAAAAATGTAGAATGGTTATTCCTCGACTGTTAAATGAGAATCGATCATTATTTTTGAATTAAAGTCAACATGAACTAGAAATTGCAAGTGATATCTGATTAATAATAAAGAAATAAACATATTAATATTTCAAATGAATTTGGATAAAGTTTAGCAACGATCCGTTGCAGTTTTTTTTAATTTTTGTTTTTAAATGTAATTTAAAAAAAATAGATAGTTTTTTAAATCTTTGTTGCATTATTAAATTCTTCTTCAACGATAATGTGGTTAGAACTATTATGAATGAATGACACTCAAAAATCTGACAAACAGGGCCGCCAACACATGCTTAGTTTGCTAGTTTAGTTCTTTTATTCTTTGGCAAGCTATGTTGGCTAACCTGAATTTTTTTAGTTTTTCCTGAATTTTCCAATTTTCCGGTCAACTTTTCCAATTTTTTTTTACGTATTAACCTGAATTGAACTATTACAAACATTTAAAAAAAAATTAGCCAAACCGTCTAGGCATTTGAGAGATCTGCGCTTACAAAGAAACAGAAATTCATTTTTATGATATAGATATCAGCTTTCTTCGATTTTTGTTTGGAAATTTTATTATTTTAAATTAATTTTGAGCCTTCTTAGCTTAATTTTTTCCCCGAGAAAATAATGACTCTTTTTTTTATTATAGACCCCTTTTATAGTAAGTGAATTCCATTTTTTTTTTGTTTTTTAGTTTGAAAACTTTATAATTTAAATTTTTTAATTTTCCCCTCCCAAACCTTAATTTTTAGTTCCATTTCAACCAAAATTTACTCAGCTCTTAATCTCAATATACAGAATCTACATGGCAAATTTAGTTTTGATATTCACACTAGATTTTGAGCTAGAGCTTACATAGAAAATTTGGTAATTAACTACATAGCCTGCCGGAAAATCAAAATCACATTCACCAAAAGCAAATAAACTCAATTACACACTTATAGACTTTCACTTATCCCTCTTTTATGGTAAAATTACATATAACTTTATAAATACATTTTTTTTACTTTACCATACAGGGTATCGTCAAGTATTCAAATCGTGAATGAAAAAGTGGTTTTTTGATTCTTTTTTTCAAAATATTTCAAAAACGGCTGAAACTATTTTGATTAGAAAAATTGGGCGAAACCATGGAATTTCGGACTACAAAAAAGCCCTTATAAGTAAACATCGAAAAAATTATATTTTTCGTGATATTAATTAGTTTGTCAAAATGTCTTTTTGTACGTTGGTTACCAAATTTTTGTGGACGCACTAGCTCATAAACTAGTGTGATTTTCAAAACGAAATTTCATATGTAGTTTAGGTGCATTAAGATTAAGAGCTGATTGGATTTTGGTTGAAATTGAACTCAAAATTAAGGGGGGAGGGCGGGGAGTAAAATTAAAATTATAAGATATTTAAACTAAAAAACAAGAAAAATGAAATATCCAGAATCTACATGGTAAATTTCATTTTGATATTCACACAAGATTTTGAGCTAGAACGTACACAATATTTGGTAAAGTATTAACTAACGAAGTTTGTAGACTAAAAAGTCATGGTTTTTCTCATTTTTTTGGGACTATATTTTTTTTCAATCATTATTTGACTTTAATTTGAATACGTTTTCAATTGTTTATCAAATTGTAGTTTCGGTGCCTGAAACCACCAGAGTTTAGACATTTTTTGACTGGCAGTATATATTTATACTAATATATTTATTAATTTGGAAATCATATATGGGTTAAAAAAACAAATTATTAAATTTTTTTAAAACACTGTTCTTAATTTAATATGCCCTGAAGATGAACTAATAAAGGATTGAAAGCTCTGAAATAAGCAATTAAAGTGTTATTTTCAACCGAAAACTTAATACATCCTCAACATTTTCATAATTTTTACAATTAATCCCCAAATTCAAACAAAAATAAAATAAAAGTTATTTTATTCACTGTGGAAACATAAAAAGACAAAAAAAGTATTTTTTTTCTTCTTTGATTATTACATTAGGAAAGTTTATTAACATAAAAAAAGCGTTAACTTTATAAAATTACTTTTTTTTGTGTTGAAATGGGCCCCTTAAGACCTGCGCTTGGTGCACTCTCATTGCTCCACTTCCCCCTTTTGGTTCTGATTTACTCCATGAAAAAAAAGAGCTTTAACTTGTAACTTAGAATCCCTGTCCGCCAAAATACAGATTTAATGTTTTTGATTTAACAACAGGGCTTGTTTATTAGCTTAGTCTCCCCAAAAATGTAATTTTAAAAATTTTACTTTTAAAAACTTAATCTTCTTTCGTCTCTTCTAATATCTAATGTTATACAGGGTGTCCCAAAACTCAACAATAAATCAATTTATGATGGTCCAGAATCTAAAAATAAATTTAAGAAAAGTCTCATACTTTTCGAGTTATAGGCATTTTTTTGAAAATCGTAAAAATGCTATCCTGCACTAAATATCTTGATTTAATCAATCTTTGGCTATTAAAACCATTAATGCTATAAGACCTGGTCAAAAAATTTTAACACATGAATCTGGGAAAAAATCATTTTCTTTATTCAAAATTATAGTACTTTTTGTTTAATTTGGAATTGTAGTCAATAGGGTTATTCAGGATTGCGTTACAAAAGAATAGTAAATTTATAAAAAAATTAATGATATTTTAATTATGAAAAACTCTCCCCATGTGAACCGGGGCTAGAATAGGTTCACAGTATCCCCTGCTTGTCGTAAGAGGCGACTAAAAGGGGTTAAGCTTGGTAGTGATAAATCCACCTAAAAAAAAAAATCGGCTTTTTAAGGATCTTTGTGGCAATACTAAGACAAATAAATAAATAAATAATGATGATAAAAATATAAAATATGTTCTTAGATAATTCTACATACCTAATAATCTAAAATTTTTCATTCGAGTTTGTATTATAAGCTTCACTTTTGGCCTATATGTTTAAACTTTATAGCTTCCGCCCATATATTTAAAAAATTATTTGTTAAATCGCCAAAGTTTTCAGAGACTGTAACTGAAAAGAATTAAATTTAAGTTCAATATCTATCAATTTTTAATTTAGCTACGTTTTTTAGAGGAAAATACTGAAAAGTTTAGTGACTCTACTTGAAATCTACTTTAAAAATATAAATTCAAATAAATAAAATTGGAATTTAAATTTCGGTAAAGGTGAAGTACTGAAGCTGTTGAAGATTTTATTTTTGTGATTGATTTGATTTACAGTTTTGTTAAAATCACACATAGTTAATTATAATTATTTATTGAACACGATTAAATAATACAATAAAACTACGACGTTTCGAACGACTCATTCTGCGATCGTTTTTAAATATAACTGGGGCTCATTTGGGTGGTCCTTATTTTGGGTATTTTCGAATTTTTACGCTGACAGAGGTTCATGTTGTTCGAAATTAATAAAAAATAATATCCCCTAAGTTTCAAGCCCCAGTCTCAATTTTAATCTTTACCGAACAGCGATGCAAGTTTACCATCTAAATAACATAAGGTTTTTGGCATTGAACGATCACTTTTTTATTCTGGCCAAAGTAATACTTCAAAAAATTTGAAACTCTGTAGACTTTATCGGTATAATACTTGCTATCTTTCAGAACTTTTATAGATTATTGTGTATTATAATTTTGGAGTTACAGATAGATAAAATAATGCTATATCTTAGTGTTAGTAAGTTATAGACTTCAAAATTATAATAGCTAAAAATCTGTTAATATTCTGACGATTAGGTATTATTATAAGGATAAAGTCTACATAGTTTCAAATTTTTTGTACCATTACTTTGGCCGGAATAAAAAATTGATCGTTCAATGCCAAAAAACTTATATTATCTACTCTTATTAGACGAGCAAAAATTGATTTGTATATAGGTATTTGTTTATATATTTGTATCTTAGTTCTATTTTGAAAACGACTCTACGGATTTTGATGAAACAAATTCTATTAACAAGTTTTTAGGATGTGAAAGCGATCTGGACAGGTCTGGACCTCGGCAAATTTAATCTTAATTGATCTTTTCTTAATTAAAGTAATTATTGATAGATGAAAATCTCAATAAAATAGTTTGTTTATATTTTTTTCAATTATGTTTTATTTTTAATTGGATTTTTAATTTTAAAATCCACTAATGGGTTATAGCAAATATTAATATATTATATTTTTTTTTTTTTTTTTTTTTTGGCTTTCGGCCTTTCTAGCCATAAGCCTAATTACGATACTAGTTATATATTTTTTTTAAAATTTGTCTCTACCCCCGAGGGTCAGATTTCAGCTGGATGCCTCGAGTCGGATTCGAACCCGGGTCCCCGTATGGAAATAAATAGATTTTCGAAATATGTTTTTTATATATTTTTTGAAAATATATTAAAAATATAAAATTTTGTGTTAAATTTATGTAAAGTTTATGTTTTCTATATATTCTTAAAATATAATTATTTTTGTCTCTCTAGTCCCTGGTTAGCTCGCTGTCACGCCTACCGCCTAGCCTATCTGACCTCCCCTATTATATTAAAATCATGAATTTTTTGTTTGTTTTTAATTAACAGGTGTCTAAATCATAACATTACAGGTGTGTTTACAAATAAAGTGGTTGAAATAGCTTTTTTTATATAACTTGGAAACAAATCTTATTTAATTTTATGTTTTTATTTCTACGATTATTTTTTTTACTTTATTTATTATTATTTTCCTATTTATTTTTTATAATGTTTATCAATATGAATGAATGTGGACAAATTGGTGTACGAGTAAACAAATATACACATAATATGTAGACCATTAGAAAGCTAGAAATGCGGGGTGGGGTGGATGTGGGAGGTGCAGGAGGTGGGGTGCAGTTGTGGGGGATCCGGGTGTGGGAGGCGCGGTTGGGGTGGGGTGGGGCGGAGTGGGGGTGCAGTGGTGGGGGCGAGGTGTGTGGTTTTGGGAGGGGGGAGGCTCAGGGGTTTCCGTGCATCGCTCGGTGGCTCCAGATACTGTTATTTAGATGGGAAACTTACATCGCTGTGGGACAAAGGCTAAAATTGAGATAGAGGCTTGAAACTTAAGGGATATTTTTTTATTCATTTCGAACCATATTTTAGCGTAAAAAAATAATACTCAAAATAAGGATCACCCTAGTGCTTATATTTGAGAACGATAGCAGAATGAGTCGATCGAAACGTCATAGTTTTATTAAATTATTTATTCGTGTTCAATAATTAATTATGTGTAATTTTAACAAAATTTCAATTGTAAGTACTATTTTAATTTTACCCAAAAATGAATCTTGTCTAGGAGAATAAATAATAATACACTTTGTATATACTTCTATACTATTTTAAGACACCCTCTTAATTTATCCATTTCTAGATTTATTTTTCTTTTCTAATTTATATTTTCTTCTTTCATATACAATATTTGAAATGTATTTTTGAATCGTAAAGATTTTCATACTCGAAATTTTGTAAAAATAAATAGACCCAGGTTATGATTTTCTGAATGATACACCGAGAGTTGATGATTTGATACAATATTTCTATCAGTGAATTAACAAGGAGTAAATATTATCAACTGGAATTCCATCGAATACACAGTACAACCCTACCCGGTTACAATTACCCGTGGGGTAATCCCCTCTGGGCTTATGTATATTGCTTTTAATTCTATTTTAAGAAGCTAAACAAATATACATGAATCGTTTTTTTTGGCCTAAAACGAGAGATAGACAACACCCACCCACACACACATACACCTACAAGGAAGAGATTGGAATTTTAATTGTAGATTAATGAACAGAACAGACCCGTCACGTGACAGGAGAGAGTAGCGTAGCTAAATATAGAAATTGATCAATTATTTTTCATTCAGTTAATTCGGGTATTAATAGACAAGCGATTAATAAATAGATTGCAGCACAATGGACTGGAGATAAGAGGATAAATAAATGATGCTGTGTGTGGGGGGGGGGGGCATCACCGAAACAATTCTAAAAACACCAAGTCTCTTAATACAACTCAAAATAATGAAAAATTGATAAAAAATAAATAAAAAAGTAAAAATTTTCAAAAAATTTGAATTTTTGGAGGGATTTTAAAATAAAATGGTGGAAAAAAGTGAAACTTGTGTAGGACTTGGTATAGTGTTCATGTATATGTTGCAGTAAAAACACATTTTTAGTAAGAATGGGTTCTTTTACTAGTTAAAACGCGATTCACTGAATACCTTTGTGGCAACTAGAATTTACTGATGTTGGTTTTGAGTTTGTTCGAAAGGTCTAGAAACTTCATTTTTGACCTTACGCCTCATTTCAAGTGGTTATTTTCAAAAATTTTTAAACGAAAATGTCAAAAATTGCATCCTCTACAACTTTGCATCTAATGAGGATGTAATTTTTAACATTTTTGTTTAGAAAATGAGGCGGAATGTCGAAAATGAAGATTCTAAATCTTTGATCCAAACTCAACCAACATCAGTAAATTCCACAAAGTTATTCAGTAAAACGCGTTTTAACTAGTAAAATTTTCTGTTTTTACTGCAACATTTACACAAATAGTATACCGAGTCCTACACAAGTTTCAATTTTTTCCTCCATTTTGTTTTAATATCCTTCCAAAAATTAAAATTTTCGTCATCTACCATAACTACTTCGCTGAAAAAATAAACTGATGTGGCCATCCACATGACTTTTCCATACACCTGGCCCCTTTCTTATATTTAATATTCAATTAAAATAATTTATAATTAACCCCTCCCCCTTAATTTTGGGCCCATTATCAATTAATAATATCTCCTTTTAATTATGAGGCTATTTTATTAGAAATAGCACATTTCTTCGATTTTTGTTTGAAAATATTTTTATTCTACCTTCCCCCCACCCCTCTCAAATTCACATAGTAGGTCATTTTCATAAAATCGTTTAGGTTTCATGTGTAAAATTTCGTCTTCCATTAAAGACTCTAAAACTTATTACATTGATAGTTCTAATTTTTTGAACCCCTCCAATTTTGGCTCCCCAAAAAATAATAACTCTCTTTTTTATTATATGTCCATTTTATGGGATATTTTATTTTCCTCAGCTTTTTTTTTTAGTTTGAAAATCTTATTATTTTACTTTTTAAGGTCCCTCCTCCCTTAATTTTTGATCCTATTTCAACCAAAATCTAATTAGCTCTTAATCTCAATGTACTATAACTGCATGTTAAATTTTGTTTTGATATTTACCAGTATTTTTGCAATTATTATTATCTTATTTTTCTTTTAATATTAATTGCATAAGAATTTGATAGTCATTATCAATATCGGAAAGAAAATATGTTTTCATCAGAGTAGAGATAATTCTCTATAAGAGCTTTTTTACTTGAAATATAAAATTATCGATTTCAGGGAATTTGAACCGATCGCTGTTTACAATCACACACACACACAGATACACGCATTTTGTTAATTTCTTCCAAATTATCAAATTATTTATTCATTTTATTAGAATCTTAAATTTTTAACTGATTTAATAAAAAAATCCTAATAAAAAAGAAATGTTAAATCTTTATATATACGCAATATTCTTTAGAAATTCTTTATCTATATTATATATATATATATAAAATTAAGGTTTTGTCTGTACATTGCTCCAAATCACGCCAAATTTTGGTTGTACACGTTTCAAACAAACTTATGAACGAAAACACTCTCAACAAAATTTCTGTATGTATGTCTGTATGTTTCCGTGGTTACCGCGAAAAGTTGCTCACGATTCACGTCAAAACGGCTAAAGGGATTATTATGAAATTTCATATTTACATCAGATGTCTTCTAACTTACGTTTATAGCTATATAATGTTTTGATATTTTGACCCCAAAAGGGGGTTTGGAGGGGGGAGGGGCGCACGAATGAAAATTATCAAATAACTCTTAAACTATTAACTCTACGGCAAATTATACTATAATGAGCAAAGGGGATGTGATTTCTGACAACTTTTGTTTAAAAAAATTCCCCCAAAAACCACCCAAAAAGGGGGAGGGTGAAAAATATGTAAATTCTTGCCCTTGGAGCTAACTCAACCAAATTTTGTATACATAATCTGTGGGCCTCTAGAGAGCTAGAAATGCAAAAACTAACCACCTAAAATGGGGGGGAGGGTCAAAAAATGAAAATTCTTGCTCTTGGTCCAAACTCAACCAAATTTTGTATACATAATCTGTGGGTCACTAGAAGGCTAGAAATGCAAAAACTGGGTGCGGGGGTGGAGTGGGGAGGGGGGTTAGGGCATGGGGTGCGCGGGGTGGAATGGGGTGGAGTAAGGGAGTAAGGCGGAGTAGGGGGTACAGGGGGTAGAGCAGGAGGTCCAGGGTGCGTAGTTTGGGGTGGGGTCCAGGGGGCTAGGCGGAGGTGGAGGGCACGGTGGATGCAGGGTTGGTGGAGTGGAGGGTTCAGGTGAGGGTCCAGTGGCGTAGTGGGGTGGTACGGGGGTGGGGGTCCGATGTGGTGGGTTCAGGATGGAGTGATGGGGTGGTGGTGTGAGGGCGGGGATTGGGCACGGGTGCATGGTGCGGGGGTGCTGGATGGGTTTCGGGGGGGGAGTGTAATGTGAGGGTGGGGGACCAGGGTGTGTGTCTCCTGGCTAGCAAGAGGGCTGCCGAAGGCGGGCCTTGCACCTAGTCTTAAATAATACAGATTCAAATCTATTTATTAATTGTTTTTTTTCTTCTTTTTTTCTAGTAAAGTGTGTTGACTCTAGTGCTGGATTTATTTATCCCTACGTCGCCCAATACGAGCAAGAAGGCTCCTTAATTCGACCCACGAGGTATGTATCTAGATATTTAACATTCTAATTGAATTTTATTCTTTATTTGATTAGTATTTTTATTTTATAATGCGCTGAGAACGTCATTTAGCATAACTATTTATTATAGTACAAAAATATATTTAAGGTCATTTCAGATATTGAATATTCTTCGCTAATCCCAAGCCAAAATTCATTCAATGATCTACCACGATTAATTTTTAGTCACTGCACATTATAATTTTTTCATTAAAAATGACGTTTTATGTTTTTGTGACCCCAAAATTTCATTACATTACTCCAAATGAGGTCGCAACTCATAGTTTATGAAGTACTGTATTAGATCAATTTACAAATTTTCAATAAAAATATTAATAATAATAATACAACTCAACAAAATAAAAAAATAATCTTATTTCCTGACGCTTTTGGAGTGTTGGTTTTGAAAATTGCATTGGATAGACGGTATCAGCTGTAGTTTTTAAAATACATTTGATCAAATCTGTTGAAAATACGATTTTTGCCTATATTAAGGCGTATTAATTCAGAACAATACCAACGATACATGAAATTAAAATATTTAGCTTTATTAATTTAAATGAAGCTTCATCGATCAATTACAATATAACTCCTATTCTTAGCTCATTGTGAATTTGATTTATAGTACAAACAAACAAACTAAAACTATATTTTTTTGAATTAGAAAAAAACATTAAAATGTAATTTAGTTTTTGTCTAATTATTATTATTAATATTATTAATCTAATTCTCATTGAGATAAATACACGTGTAATATTGGAAATCATCGTCTATTAATTTCCTGGATCAATACACCTTTAAAATAAGCAAATTTTGACCAAATATAAATCAAATTGAAGAAAAAAGTGAAACTTTTTAAGACTTTCTATCATGCTTGCAGCTTCCTTGAATTAATTTATTTATTAAATGCTAATTCAATATACCCCTGTTAGGTTTTTCTTTAATATAGAAACGGATAAACTCTCTGTCTGTCTTTATTCAAATACCCACATTAGCTTAAGAACTAAAAGTCGTAGAAAGTTCGTTCTTGTGCTAAAATATTTGTATTACCAATGCAAAGAAGTGACTGGATTTTTGTAAAAATTGGACCAAAAATTGACTTGGTGACAGGAGTTGTTTGTTTTTTTTTTTTATCTGAACATTTTTTCTAATATTTTTCCAAAGTATTTAATCCTTTGAGGTCTTAGGGAACTATAATGAAAAAATAAACTTCCTAAAATGACCAGGATGAGAGCGCAGGTTTATGGTAAAGTCATTACGTAATGAGCCACTTGACATATTTTATTATTTATAGGTAAATTTAAAAGAATTAATAGTTATTTTTCTTTTACTAATATAGAAAAACATACTATATTTATTAAATATTAATCTATAGTTTGAAAATTTTACGTAATTTTTCAATTTTTAATCGAAATTTTTTTCTGTTTTATTTTCCATGGTGTTTCGTCCATGCCTTCTTCATGTCTTCTTCTTCTTCTCATCTCGGCTTCATTCTACTCTTCATTTGAATCTGCACATCATAGCTTCGCATTCAATATAAGTACAAAATCTTTTTTTTTTACAAGCATGGCGTTTCATTTATTATATAGGGATCAAATACTTTAAAAAATTAGGGATTTTCGCAATAGGATAATATGTTTTTTATTTCAGTTTTTCGTACTATAACTTTTAATTTTATATTAGAGAATTTATTAATAAAAACAAAATTAATTTAACGTTTTAAATTGAAAATTGCTTTTCATAAATTTTTCATTTTCATTTGATAAATTCGTAGTAAAAATAATTCAATTTTTTCTTTTTTCAATGCTTTTTGTAATTAAAATTTAAAATTAGTAAATTAGTAATTTTTAAGAAAAATTAAAATGACATCCTAATAAATTGTTCTATTCGAAATTTCTGTTATTTATTTTGGCCTTTTCATCAAAATTCATCATTAATATTTTTACTTCAATAAACTTTTCTAAATTTTTGCATAGAATTCAGTCTAATTATTTTTTTGGTCTATATTTTTTATAAGAATTTAAATTCAGATAGGATAGCAAATGATAGATTTCCAGCATTCCTTTCAATGGATGGATCAACTGGTCCATAGGATCAAAGGAGGATGGATCTTCAGAGGGCGGATTTATCGTCACAAAGTAAGACACTCTCCTTAGAATTGGTAGTTTTCTGGGTCTAAGATTATCGAATGTTATTTTATTAGTCGTTAGGGCTTTCAGGTTCATCGCCTCACCCTCCGTGGGATCCGATACAAAAAACCACTGTTCATCGCCTCGCCCTCCGTGGGATCCGCTACAAAACCACTATAAATGATTGCATGATTTTAAAGAATTATGTTAAGCTCAAAAAAGAGGGGTAGAATTAGCAATAAGTGTAGGAGGGTGGGAGGAATTCGCCATGCCAGCGTAAGGATGCTAATCAGTTTTCGAGATGTTTCTAGAGACAACCGTCTCCGAGAACAGAGAGATGGCTTCTGGGTCTTCAGAATCGGCCGTTGCAATTTGGTATTCAAGGTGAATATTATACTTAATTTTTTTTTAATTTTATTGAAAATATTGAGGTTCTCATCCGCTTGATGCAAATAAATATATATCTATATAATAAAATAGTTTCGGACAGACAATATTTAATGATTTTTTTTTAATGAAAAATGTAAGATTTCTGGAGAATTAACATAATAGAAATTATTTACTAATTTGGCCGCTATAAAATTAGTAGATGGCAGCACTTGGTGGCAACGCCTGTATTTAGACAACCAGATTAGACGAAAAATTGAATTTTTCAGGGTTTGTTTAAAGACTACAACTATCAGCCAGCTACGATCGATATAGCTAGTAGCTAGCTTGCTATAAAAATAAAACGTATTTTTCCTATATCCAATCGGGAAATTAAGCCATACGAAATAACATTCAAATTAAAAAGACTGATAATGAAGGCCAAACCTTCGAAACTCTAGTCTCTAATGCTATGTAACGAATTGTTTTTTCGATCATTAATGTGTATATACATTTCTAAAACGTGGAGAAAAACCATTATCAACCATCATTTCTTTTCCCTACTAGCAAAATAGCTGTATAATTTTAGGTTATATAACTGTTATGTTTTGTTGATGTTTTATAAGCGTTATTAATAACTGAGGAGCACTTATAAAACAGCAACAAAACATAACAGTTATATAACCTAAAATTATAAAGCTAGTCTGCTAGTTGGGTTCTAACTACATATTTATGTTTGTGTCTAGATCTAGATCATATTCTCATTAAAAAATTAGACTCACGAAAATATCTCTACCCTCGCTCAAAATAACCACCCGCGAAAATTTTCCATTCGCTTTGTAGTTAACTTAATTTATCACTTAAGTTTATATTATAAATACTTTGCATTATAATTTCAATAAAATCATAGAAAATATAATGTTTTCTCCAATTTTGAATCCCAAGTTGATTTCCATCTTTATTTCAGAATTCTCAATTGATTACAAAACTTTTGAGCTATAGATAAGTTTCAGTTTTCAATCTAAGACAGTTTATTGATAAAAACCTTTCCAAAATATACAGAAAGCGTAAAAAAAAGTGTTGGAAAAAGTTTTCACTTTTTCATTGAATATTTTACAATAGAATTGAATCACCTATACACCTCCTTCCATTTTTGACATGTTATTTGATACGATGAATGGCTTTGGCAATTATTTTCTATTTATGAATTATTATTTACTATCTATTAAAATATACTCCAATAAAACGATAAAAATGCTTCACACCTACAGGGATTTTTTAAATATATTATTTTTGATTTTGCATTAAAATAATATGCTTTTAAGATGCTCACCAAAAATCAGCTCTATTCAAAAATTTAAAGAGGTCCCTCAAGATTTTTAAAAATTTCCAATATGGTACAAAATTGATTTATTTATTATTTATTTTTAAAATTTTGTGGACGATATATCATTTTATAGAGATCGCTCAAGATGTTTTTAATTTTTAAGTAGTGTACTTTCGAGGTTTTCGAGTGACTTGTAAAAATTAATATAAAATTTTTTTCTTCTTGTTGACATCTTAACGAATAGAAATGAAGAACGAGACACGAAAACAATTATTACTACCCGAAAAATGTTAATATTTATGTCACTCTAAAACATCTAAAGTACATTATTTTAAAAATTAAAAAAATCTTCACCACTAAATTCATATATCGACTAGAAATTTTCAGAATATTTTAATTTTTAACGTAGGCAATAAGAACATGAGGAGAAAAAAAATTCAATTTCCTCCCGCTTTAGAAATTTTTTAAATTCTTGAGGGACCTTTTAGAATTTGTTAATCGAACTGATTTTAGCTGAAAATTTTAAAAACATGTTAATATTTTCATGCGAGATCAAAAATAAAAAATAATCATTTTTTGGTCACTCTTTTTTACATGTATACATAATTTATACTCTAGTTTTTATCAGGGTATGAAGAGAAACTCTTACCTTTTACCATGAGTTTCTATAAGAGTTGTATGTGCAATAATTTCAAGATTATAGAAAACATAGTTGGAGGATATCGGTGTACGGATTTAAAGAAAAATAATATTGATTTATATAATAATAACAATAATAATAAATAAATTAAATATTTAAAAATAATAAAAATTAAATAAAAAAAAAATGGTATCGTATGCGTACTAACAGACATTTTGACAATACATTTAATATCTCGAATAATATAATTTTTTCGGTGTTCATTTATTAGGGCTTTTTTATAGACCGAAACGCCATGGTTTTGTTCAATTTTTCAATCATAATAATTTCAGCCGTTTTTGAGATATTTCGAAAAAACGAAGCAAAGTAACAAACAATTTTTTCATGCACGATTACAATACTTGACCATATCCTGTATGGTAAAGTACAAAATCAGCTGGTGTAGACACTATTCGACTTTCACATTAGTTTCCTCCTTATTTGAAATCATTATACCAATTTTCTTCATTCAAATAACTTCAATTTGGGTTTCTCCCAAGCCGTTTTGAGAAAACTGAGAAAAAGCCAAAAAAACGAAATTATAAAACATCAACAATTTTCAAGTAAACATGTACTTTTGATCTCTTGATTTTTTCTATACTTTTAGTCTCTTTATTTTAACTTAAATCTTGGGGTATTTCTTCTAAACTTTAATCAGCTTAAGTTTCACATAGTAAAGTTAATTTTTTTCTGATTAATATATAGTTATAATTCTGTACTTTCCTAAAGATGAGCTTAGAGCTCGAAATATATATATATTGAAAAAAATTTTACATCTTTTAATTTTTTAATTTTAATGTGGAACAAGGACAAGAATCCCTAACTCATAGTACATGAATATTACATATAATATTTATTTACTCTTATCTTGATTAATATATCAAAGAATAATTAACACATTAGTGAGAATTGTTTTTGATCGCGCTTTTTGAAAAAGATATATATCGCGAGGCTACTGCTGGTTGAAGCTATTGGAGTCTGCTGAGTCTTAAGTCTGGACCAAGAGAGAATGAATAAAAAATTTTAAGAAAAAAATAAAAACCGACTTCAACAAATAAAATACACTAAAAGGTATAAAATATTTATTATCTTATTTAGTTACAACTAAACGACGAAATATTAACACGAAATTACTTTTTGAAGTCGGTGCCAAACATATACCTTTTATGAATCGCACTCGACGGATCTTACTTAGTACGTTTGGAGGATATGCTCGCTTATAGGTATAGTTTGTTTGGTACCGACTTTAAAAAGTAATTTCGTGTTAATATTTCGTCGTTTAGTTGTAACTAAATAAGATAATAATTATTTTATACCTTTTAGTGTATTTTATTTGTTGCATTTAATTTTTTGAAGTCGGTTTTTATTTTTTTCTTAAAATTTTTTATTTTTCTCTTTTTAGTGATGTTATTAATAGTGATCATATCATCAGAACTTAACCAAATTAATATGACACCATCCCTAAGACACCCCCTTTCGGATAAAAAAAGAACCATCGAAATCGGTTCATAAACAAAGAGGTTAGGTCTAAACAAACCTAATAAAAAAGGTCTAATACCTATGAAAAAAATCGAAAAAAATGGGACCAATCGGAAGCTAGACTGGACCCAATGCAAAAAAATTTTCAAAATCGGTTGACAATTGGCGGAGATATGAGGTAACATAGGCACAAAAAAAAAAAAAAAAAAAAAAAATTCAGTCGAATAGAGAACCTCCTCCTTTTTTGAAGTCGGTTAAAAAGATGTGATTCATTTGGCTATTATCCAGCATCATTTCGTGATTGGCCCGCATGACACTTTTTATATCAAACACTGATATGGATCACCAAATGAATTTGAAATCTGAGATGTTATATATTCAATCTCCCAGTCCAGAGCGCCTGATCTGTTATCACCTGTGTTAGGTGTTTGCCATTAAGGGCCAGTTTCATAAAAAAAAACTAATCCTCGGCTTACTCAACTCTAGGTTGAGAGTTACCCTGGAGTTCCAAACAATATTAATTTCATAAAACAAAATAGAATCGAGTTAGCTCAACCTGAGTCAAGGCTAGGAAAATAGGTTGGCAACGGCCAAATTCCCTACATTTTAGTTATTTTTTAGAAAAAAATACAATTACGTTTAGATTTTTTTTTTGTTTTGTATTCATTAAATAAATGAATGTCTTGTATTCTTTTATTATTTAAAAACAATCAAATTTTTTTATTTAATCATATAAAAATAAAGTGGTAAAAAGTAAATAAATAGATACAACAAAACTGAGACAAATCATGTAATTTTAAAAATTTGAAATGTATAGAATAAGTGAATATTAAATTTTAGAAATAATATGGACCAATCTTGAATTAAGAGTAAATGAACTCCCAATTTCACAATAGAAGAGGAGAAACAGTCTTGTTTTTCTAGTTAATAAATATAAAGATGTGTTAGAATCTAAGCGTTCAGATTCCGATGCTAATTTAAAGAATAAAAAAATTCGGGATGATTTTGGCATCAGAATTTAATGCTGACTCCAATCGTTTCCGATCTAATTTTATTCTACGAAATAAATATAAAAATTTAACTATTTTATTAGAAATATCTGCTTTCTTCGATTTTAGTTAGAAATTTTTTTAATTTAATTTATTAGATATTTACTTTTAAAAAATATACCTATAAAATATAATGAATTCTTTTGTTTTATTCTAATTCCGTGTTAACATAAATTAAAATTCTATATACATGTATATAGGTATATTTGGCTATATTTAATATTATATAAAAATAATAATAATAATATTATAAAAATAAATAATATAACGATTTGTTTTGAATTCTTTTGATTTGAAACTCTAACCTATAAAATGTTTTTCTAATGTAAATAAACACAGGGTTATCCCCAGGATAAAGGTTAACTCATCAAGCTCGGAGAGTTAAAGATAGAGGGGTTAAGTCTGCATCACCCTATGTTTTTTTATGAAACATATTTCGAGATCTAACCCCAGGGTCTTCCCTAGCATAGGATTATCTTAGTTTTATGAAACTGGCCCTAAGTTTCACATCTCAAAACTCGGTGACTCCTAATTTACAGCCTTTTTTTTAATTCAATTAAATTAAAACTTCTTCACAACTAACTTGATAAGTACACTGATTTAAAAAAAAATCGTTAGTAGTTAGAAAAAACACAAAAAACCTGTCTTTTAAACTTCAGCTCATTTTATATTACAACCTTTTTGATAGCATATTACAATTCCATTTTATTCTTGAGTCCTGAAACGAAATATTCTCAAATCGAGTTATTATTATTTTTTTTTTGTTTTAACCTCGTTTATTCCTCATTATGTTATTTTTTCATCTATCTTAAATCTGCCTACCCAATGTAACGTTTCTCTGCTTATCAGTGAATGACTCAGAATCTATTCAAAGATATGGATCATAATGAGAATAACTTTATCGAATTACTGTCCCCTATTTTAATATGATATAATTTGATCAATCTGATATGTAAAGAAACTAATAGGAGGGTTGTGTGTGTTTGTGTGTATTTCCAATGTGGCTGTTTCACTAGAGAACCTGCTTGATAATGACTAAACTAGAATGGTCCACATTTCTAGGGGGAATAAGAATTGAGAAAATGCTGGAGTATTAAAAATATCGGCCCTCGAGTCCCTGAGGTGTTGTTTGGGTTCCCTCTGGAATTGAGTGGAAATGAGGCCTCAGGGGGGGTTCCGGATGATTTCGAGCTTGAGCTTCTTCGTCTCCCTTGCGAGTGCCCAAAACATTAGCTGATTAAACAAATGATGCTCCGCATACATTTAAATAATTCAATTATATGGCACTGATGGGAATTCATTATATTATTATTAAAAAACACACAATGTTGGTTTTTGTAATTTCCTATTTATAACAGCTAGATGGCAGGCCGAGCGTAATTCGACGGGGGAGGGGAAATATTCTGTACGCTCGGCGAGCTGAGTCTAAGTTTACTTTAAAATCGACTGGTGTGGTCACCTCACGACTTTCATATTCTCACTTATTTGAAATCATCTCGACACTCCTAATTTACACCCCCTTCCGTTATTTCAATCGGATAAAAATTTATACACGAATAATATCATAGTACCTGGAGCCACCGAGCGATGCACGGTAACCCCTGACCCCCCCCTTCCGAAACCACACACCTCGCCCCCACCAATGCACCCCCACCCCACCCCACCCCAACCGCGCCTCCCACGACCGGATCCCCCACAACTGCACCCCACCTCCTGCATCTCCCACATCACACCCCACCCCGTACCCAGTTTTTGCATTTCAAGCTTTCTAATAGTCCACATATATATTATGTGTATATTTGTTTACTCGTACACCAATTTTCCCACATTCGTTCATATTGATAAACATTATAAAAAATAAATAGGAAAAAAATAATCGTATAGGATCTGAAATAAAAACATAAAATTAAATAACACTTGTTTCCAAGTTAAATAAAAAAAAGCCACTTGAACCAATTTATTTGTAAACAAACCTGTTTTGTTATGATTTAGACACCTGTTAATTAAAAACAAACAAAATTTTTTTTTTTTTTTATAAATTTTATTAAACCAATTATTTTACATTAATTAATGTATACATTGTATTTTAGCTTCGATTCCGGAGATTACTTCTCCACCATCGAGTGTCCTTATTCATCTTTAGTCCTTGTTTTTAATAAGAGGAAAAATCTAATTAGATAAAATAAACTCTTTTCCGATAATTATTTCAATTCCATTATTGCCCAATCAAGTCGATTGGTCTCTCTCATATCCCATTCTCTCAGATTCATACATCCAAACAAAAAATTCCTAATTTTAATATAATATATTAATATTTGCTATAACCTATTAGTGGGTTTTAAAATTAAAAAACCAATTAAAAATAAAACATAATTGAAAAAAATGTAAACAAACTTTTTTATTGAGATTTTCATCTGTCAATAATTACTTTAATTAAGAAAAGATCAATTAAGATTAAATTTGTCGAGGTCCAGACCTAGCCAGATCGCTTTCTCATCCTCAAAACTTGTTAATAGAATTTGTTTCATCAAAATCGGTAAAGCCGTTTTCAAAATAGAACAATGATACAAATATATATATATATATAATTATATATATATATATAAATATACAAACAATTTTTGCTCGTTTAATAAGAGTAGATAACACTTGATATGTACAACACTTTTTAATGATATAGATTATAAATGTGAAAGTAAAAATGTCACTAAAATGATTTACTTTATTGAGAGTAGCAGAGTTGATGATTTATAATGGAAAATTAATGAGGTTGCCCTCTGCGTGATTTGATCCAAATAAATACATATAGTTGAAGTATTATTCATCAAACCAAAGCATTCACAATTGTCAATTTTTTTTTTTTGTCTCTCAGGTGCTGATGAAGGTTCAAAAAAACATTTTATTCGAACTACTATAAATTTAATTCTCTAATTCAATTCCACTTCTTATTTCACATCTAGTAAACAAAAATTTCGAAACACCTCAAAAAAACTTTCCAACTATTATTTTATAAATTCTACAAAAGTATCAACTCCGGTTTTTTGTTAAATCAGGACTCGTTATAAGCGGATTTGATTGTACCTATATATATTTGTTATATACAGGGTGGTCGAAAAATAGAGGTCACGGATTTAAAGGTGGGTAATGCATCTCAAAACAATAAAAAAAAGTTCATATGAATATATATATATCTCCGGGAATTTCTAGTTTCAGACCTATAGCGATTTTAATATTTTATTTCTGTCATACTACAACTCATACTTTTAACATTACAATAAAATCATAGTGGCCATCTACAAGGGAGAACAGTCAATTATAATCAACAACAATGAAAAACAATTGAAGATAATCTTTTGTTTTTCCTTATTTGTCATAATTATTGGTATTATTTGTTACAAACACAATTTTATCATAAATAATTTCACTTTTTCCGAATTAGCCGATATGTATTTAATGTTCGGTCGTGCTCACGGTGATTCGGCAGAAGATAGACGTTTGTACGAGGAGAATTTTCCAAATCGAAGGATATCAAATAGAAGATTCTTCGGGTCAATTGATTGTCGCCTAAGAGAATTTGGGAACTTTACGATTCATTTAGGAAGACCTAGAAGAGTTTTAACACTCCAGATGGAAACAGATATTTTCAATAGCGATGAATTTCGAACGTATTTGTTAGTCCATGAGACGAAGATTAGAGTATTGTAATGAAGTTCAAGGTAGACATTTTGAACATTTTATATAATTTATAATTGGCTGTTTTCCATTGTACACGACCATCACTATGATTTTATTTAATGTTAAAAGTATGAGTTGTACTATGACAGAAATAAAATATTAAAACCATTATAGGTCTGAAACTAGGCATGTCTGACAGCTGACCCCCTGGGAATTTGTCTACGGGATCAAGGGGATCAGTGGATCTCCTAAAGAAAGAAATTTTACCGTTACTTTACCCAAAAATAACTTTATTTTATTACCTTTTGAAACCAAACTCAACCATTATAACTACAAACAAAAATTTGAAATCTTTTTTTTCATTCAGTATTCAATACAACCAGCTATAAACTGCTTAAAAATGGGTTAAATTGCACCATTTTGCTTCAAAATTTTCTGGAGGAGGGCCCCAGACCCACCGGTGGGCCTACATCAATTTCCAAGATAATTCCCCTGTTCTAAAATCGTTCCGTCGTGCTTGTTATCGGACATATGTATATATAATCTTTTTTTATTGTTTTGAGATATGTTATCCACCTTTAAATCCGTGATCTATATTTTTGGAACACCCTGTATATATATGATTATTTTCAGCAGAGGATAACCTCATTGATTTCTCTTTATACTCTTCTGAGTAAAACAAAATCTTTTCAATTAATACATTTTAAAATAAGAATTTTTTGATAGAACCATTCATAGTCTATTAAAACGCCTTTGTCAAAAAATAATACTTGATTAATATGTTTAAATTTTTCTCCGTTACCCTGTTGGAATTTACTTTGCACTTTATATAACCCCCCTCCCCCCTCCCGCCGTCACTGCATCATTGTTTAGTAATTACTGTGCAGCCACTCGCTAATGTAACTTTTTCGTTGTAGTTCATGACCCTAGGTAAGTGTTTTCGCTCGCTAAAAGGAAAGATCCCGTGGTTAGGGGCAGAGGGGAGGGCTGAATCACCCTCACACACACACACCCTCACTATTGATGTCCATATACACTAACACGCTTGCCTTTACCGGGCTAACAACCAACTAGTAGTAGCCTGAATGCATTTCGTATTGGGTTGTTATATTAATAAAAATAAAAATAAATATAATAATATTAGAAGGCTTTAATAAGAACCATAGTTATGCATTGTTAAATATAAATCTCACCCAAAACATTCTGTGAAAAAACACTGTACTCAACCAACTCCAAACCATTATAATATCTAAAATTGTTTCATGATGAAAAAAACAAAAACAATAAACTGATGTGGCCATCCACATGACTTTAACATACTCCTGGCCCCTCTTTTATATGTAATATCTAAGAAAATCATTTTCAATCATTTAAGGAGGGGGGGAGGGTCAAAAAAATGAAAATCTAGCCCCATTGACCAAACTCAACCAAATATTGTATACATACTCAATGGGCTCTGAGAAGTCTATAAGTGCAAAGATTAACTGATTATGTATACAAAATTTGGTTGACTTTGGACTAGATTTTAATTTTTTGATCCCCCCCCAACATTGGCCACAGGAAACTATAATAATCTCCCGAATAAAAATAAATTGATTGGATTTTTTCTCCTTCTTGAAAATTAATTAAAAAAATAAATAAATATACTGATGTGGCCATCCACATGACTTTACCATATTATGGTACACCTGGCTCCTCTCTTATATTTAATTTTGAATTAAAATAATTTATAATTATTTACGAAAGAAACCATAAGACTATTTTATTAGAAATATCAGTTTTCTTCGATTTTTTGAAAATATTTTTACCCCCACCCCCTCACCTTTTTTTGGTCACTGTCAATTTCACATAGTGAGTCATTTTCATAAGGTTATATAGGGTGCATATTGGAAATTTCGTACGAATCGATTAAACGATCTACAACTTATATTGATAGATTTATTATTTGTACCCCTCCCCAATTTTGGCTCCCGTAAAAAAATAATAACTATCTTTTTTATTATAAGTTCATTTTATAGTATATTCCTAGTCAATGGTTTGACTCATATACCTCAGAGTATTATAGTGCTTAAATATTTAATAACGAGTCCTTGTCAGTTTACTACAATTTTACTGTAACAATAAATAATATATTTCGTTTTTCTTATTTTTTTTATTATAGTTTGAAAATCTTATAATATTAATTTTTTACCACTCCCCCTCCCCCCCTTAATTTTTTGTTTGATTTCAACCAGTGCATCTACAAAATTTTGATAACGCATGCACATACTAACGTATTAACAGACATTTTGACAAAATAATTAATATCTCAAAAAATATAATTTTTTCTATGTGCACTTATTAAAGCTTTTTTGTAGAGTAAAAATGGCATGGTTTTGCTCAATTTTTCTAATCAAAATAGTTTCAGCCGTTTTTGAGATATTTTGAAAAAAATAACCTTTTTCATGCACGATTACAATAATTGACCTGTATACAAAATTTCTAGAGAGCGTACCAAATCTTGAAAATCTGTTAATTTTTTCCTCTATTCTTGATTTGTATTAGATATTAGCTGCTATTTTTTTTTTTTTTTGTTTTAATTTTGAGCTCGAACGTTTGGAGAATTAAAATTAACAAAAGAACATTTTGTTTTTATTTAAAATATATCTATTTATACGGAACTGAAGTCCCGGAATGGTGGCGGGTATGAGGGTACGTTTTCCGAAATACATTTGAATCCAGAAATAATAATAATAATCGTAAAATTCTCTCCTTCCCTTTCATCTATTTTGCATACAGACGATATAGATATTGCTATTGCTATTTCGGAAATTCGGAAATTCAATACAATATCATTGTCATCCGTTTTGGGGTTGTCTTTTCTGCGGTTCGCCCCCCCCCCCCTCCCTTCTAAATTTAAATCTAACCACTCACCCTACTACTTCCTATATATCTATATATGTATTTCTATTTGGAATTTTTAATACATTTAGCACAATCTGCTGGCCATATTGACCAACCTAACCAGATTATAATGATTGTATTTTTTTTTATTTGTTTTTGTTTATTTATGGAAATTGCACCCTTTTGTTTTTTCCTCTATTATTTAACAAAAATAAAAAGCCTCGCTTATATATATTTAGAGGTAGAAAGAAAAATGTACTCCAAAGCATGTGTTCATGCATTGGTATTGAAAATGATGAATAATAATATTTTTTATTCAGAGATATATCTATATGGATTAAATGTTTGTGTACAGGAGCAGAAGCTAGAAAGCTGAAACTTGGTGTGTTTAGGGTAAATACAGTCGAATCCCGAAAAAAAAAAAACGTTTATTTAAAATCCAAACGTTTCGGGAGAATTTCCCTCTTTACCAATGAAATTTTAAGAATCATAAAAATAAGCTGACGTGTTCTGATTTGGCCATCCACATGTTGTATGGTAAAATACAACCTGGCACCTCACTTATATTTAATTTTTAATAAAATTATTTATAATCATGTAGGGGAGGAGGTTAGTTTTTGCATTTTTAGACTTCTGGGGTCCCACTGATTATATATACAAAATTTGGTTGAGTGTGCTAAAATCGCCTAGATTTTTAATTTTTAACCCCCCCTCAACCACCCTTAATTTTGGGTCGATATGCACTAAAATCTAATCAGCTCTTAATCTCAATAGACGTAAACTACCTGTGAAATTTGGTTTCGATATTCACACTAGAGCTAGCTCGTCCACAAAAATTTGGTAACGCACAGACTAACTAACAGAGTAACAGAATAACAGACTAACTAACAGACATTTTGACAAAACAATTATTATCTCGAAAAATATAATTTTTTCGATGTTCACTTATTAAAGATTTTTTGTAGAGCGAAATGCCATGATTTCGCACAATTTTTTTAATTAAAATAGTTTCAGTCGTTTTTGAGATATTTCGAAAAAAAGATGGAAAAAAACACTTTTTTCATGCACGATGGTAAAGTAATAAATTAACGAGGTTATCCTCCGCAAGTTAATCGTTTATGTGCCTAGCTTTTATAGAGTTGTACAAAATTTTATTTAGTTCTCACAAACCAAGATTAGTTGAGGTAGAGAGAGGTCATACCATCCCTTTTGACTGACCTTAATAACTTAGGGCAAATGCCGGGGTGGCCAATGCGTCGTTTGCTACTGGTATCGGTTTTTCGCGCGAAATTTTTAAATTACTTTTTGTCCTTCGATGGAAATTTATGTTTATGTTATTTGTTAATGAGCATAGATTTCTATTTTTTTCTTACAATATTATGTGTTAAATTTTTGTAGTTAGTTTGTATTGATGTTTGGAGGACCTAGCCCCTAAGCAGTTCGAGAAAAAATATTTATTTATTTATTTATTTATTTATTTCTCTGATTAATTTTATTAAGAGTTATTATCCACATACCTGAGAACGATCGCAGAATATTTCGATCGAAAGGTCATAGTTTTATTGAATTATTTATTTGTTTACAATAAATAATTATAATTAAGTAATTATGTGTGATTTTAATAAAATTTCAAATCTTCTCATTTGTAAAATTTTGCGGTCTAGTGATTCTAAATTTGAATACATAGCCAAAAAAAGAAAAAAAAATTGATTCCTTCACGGATCTAGTAGTTGACAACCTGATTTTCTTAAAATTCATAGTCTATTTCAAAATTGGCAATTTGAACTATTATTTTAATTATTTTTAAAGTTTTGAGTTTTATTGTGGGCAAGTTATTTAGAAATAAAAAATCTCGGACTTATAAGCAAAAATCTTTAAATATAATTATATACAGGTAGCCTTCCTATAGCACGGTATCTTAGAACACGATTTTGCTCTAACACAATAAAAAAATTGCGAAAACCTGTACTTCTACAGCACTAGAAGAAATTTGATTTATTTTAAATTTTCATTCTTTTTTTGTAACTTAGGTATAATTATAATTTGTTCTCCCCAAAAGTGTTTAAACTATCCAGCCCAGGATATACATATCATCAGAGAAATTATCAATAGTTCAGATACCATTGAAGAAAATGTCGATAAAAAGTGAATGAATTAATCATTTATCTCTTCTTGACCTTTATACTATATATGTTTGTCTAGATTAATTTGTAACAACGCTTAGAGAAATTTCTCTAAAAAAATTACCCTCTTGTCAAGAATCGAACCGACGAACTCTTGAACTATGGTCATCAGCTCTAACTACTAGACCAATGTCACATTAATATTTATATCTTGATTTCTTTTACTAAAACTATATATTTTTGATTTAGACTTTGTGTCTAGATAATATTGTATTCATTTGAACTCGAATGAAAATGAAAAAACACCAATAGATTTTAAATTAAGAAACATTAAATATATATTAATTAACGAGGCAAATTTGAAATATAATTCTCAGCTAGGATTTTAAACTGATGGCTCCAATCGATTTTCATTAACCAGGCAAATTTGAAATATATATATTCGAATTTTGAAATGAAAGACTCCAATTCATTTTAAATTAAGAAACATTAAATATATTGATAATTGCCCCCCCCCCCCTCGCCACTCAAAAATTAAAGATGCGAAACTTTTAAGAGACGATGTATTTTCGGTAGTTTACGGTTATACATTTGGAGTGTGGTTTTTTAAGAGGAATAACATTTTTGGACCGAGACGCTGCCCGCCAGGGCACCAGCCCGGAGGGCTGAGCTTCGAGGCCGTGCCGAAGGCACGCACGAAAAGCTCGTTAGTAAATAGTAATAGTCCATATGTATTTGGACCGGAAAGTAGCAAATCAAAAAATTATCATCGATATACGCGACGTTTCGCCAATTTTATTTCGGCTTCATCAGCCGTCTAAAAACACAAAAAAACGAGAGTTTTAGAGAAATTACAAAAATTTAATCATTTTTTTTCTTTCTTTTCTGACTAAATCATCAAATGATATTACACATAACATACCTAAATGATTATAATTAATTGTAAGATATAATAGATAGGCACAAATTTCTGATTATTTAATTTATTTATAAGAAAGATTCAAATGACTGGATTATTATAACATTATCCTTTCCCGTCAAAATTCCTCCAAACATACTTGATTAAATAAATATTAATATTTTGTTGTTGTTAGGGAGTAACTAGATTATTTATTTATTTAACTCATAATAATTTATTTAATATAATAATGTTGATATTTCTATTTTCAGGAGGACAATTCAACGAGGGGGCCAATCATTCAGTGGATCACTTTCTGCCCCTATGGACTGACGATATCACAGCGCTAAGCAGCAAGGTAAGCTCTTGCTCTACTGTTAATTAGTAAAATTAATATTTTCAATAGAATGATTTTATCCCAATAAAAAAACGTTTTCGTTTGATTGTACGGGTCAGTGATGAGGAAGAAATTTATTACATTAAGGTCGCATTAAATGAAAATATGATTTTTTTGTTTCTTTTCGTTTTTTTGTTATAAACACAGATTTATATTTTTATTAAAAATTAGATTGCTTATATGGTATTAAAAAATTTAATAAGTTTTCGGAACGTAGCCCCCCTTTTTGTACTGGCTCTGGGTCTCATATAACACGGTTTCACACATCACGGCATTTTCTAGGAACCTATCTACCGTGTTATAGGATAGGTTACCTGTATATATATATATATATATAGTATTGGATATTTGAACCAAAAGCTAGAGAGACCAAAATCTAACCAGTTCTCTGTATTGGTAATACCGAGAGGTGAACCGTGTCCTAATATCTATCGTGTACACCTACTTCCACTTTCATTTCCAAGTAGAAGCAATATATGAAGGGGCATTATCTAATGAATTCCAAAATAATTCCAAATAATTCCAAAAAGAGTGTACACCTAATTCCAATCGGGGTTCACCCCTCGGGTAATACAAACATTTTTGCACCAGGATAATTTTTTTTCTTCTGTCCTTTGTTGAACTTTTTTGGAATCCAAATACAGACCAACAGACAGACAAATAGACAGAAAAAAATTATAGTCGAAAATTAATTTTCTCTACGATTTGGACATTTTTAAATGCCTACTACGAGATTTGAGTGAATTTAAAACATACTCCGTGTAATATTTTTAATTTTATCAATGATTTATAATTAAATATGGCTAAGTAAAAGTCTTTTATTTTCCAATCGTTTGATTTTGAAAAGACGAAATAGTATAAGAAAGGGAGAAATTGAAATGAAGTGGATCGACAATGATAGATGGCGCCACGATACAGGCACGGCGCCCAACTACGCTACGGGGAAACCAATATTAATTAAATACGTGTCTCTCTTTTTGGATATAATAATATTATTTAATTTACGTATTCAAGTAGTTTTTTTTTTGGTTTGTATTTTTGAAATATCACATCTCAATAACAGCTTAAACTTTTTTGTTAAAAAAATTCAGCGAATTAACGATGTTTCGGTCCACAATATAAGCCTAGCAGCTGCGAAACCTGCCTCTTCCTGGCCAACAGGCTACTAAATTTTATGTGTCGTGAACTATTAGTGGATTTTAAAATAGTAATTTAAATTCTCTAACGAACTACGTCTTATTTAATATAAAAATCTGAAATTAATTTATTTATCCAATTTCTTACGAAATTGTAAAATAATTGAATTACAAATACGATCAGGGCCGGATAAAGGGCGATTGGAGCGATTGGGCCCAATCGGGTCCCGCATTTGAAAGGGCCCCGCGTTACCATCAAAATGAACAAAAAAAATTTCGAAATTTA
Source organism: Forficula auricularia (assembly GCA_024734495.1). Classification (NCBI taxonomy): domain Eukaryota; kingdom Metazoa; phylum Arthropoda; class Insecta; order Dermaptera; family Forficulidae; genus Forficula; species Forficula auricularia. The sequence goes on from JALMQS010000089.1 coordinate 2,650,347, forward strand.
AAGCAAATTGCTTTTGACGATAATGGATAAATTATAAATTATTCAAATAATTAAAAATATATTTATTTTACGTTCGCATTGCTGGATGAAATTTATTAATGTGTTTATTATTATATAATATATACTTTATAATATAGAAAACTGATATCCGTAAAAGTTCATGTCAAATGTATTGAATTTAATCGGGATAGTCCTATATTAGAGAGATTTTGCACTACGTACGTAAACTATTATGCACTACTATATAATATATACTGAATTTGAATTTTATTTAAATATTTAATATATAGAGAGGGCCCCGCAAAAAAAATCCAATCGGGCCCCGCACCTATTCGATCCGGGCCTGGACACGATTAATCAAACTTAAATTTTATATTTAGATATTTTATATAGAAAAGAAAAAAAAATGTTATTGATTGTTTGTGTAAATGAAAAAAATACAAATCTTTTATAAAAAACAATCTAGAACTCGTTTATTTAAAAGCCAAACGTTTCGGGAGAATTTCTCCCTTTTTCAATGATCATTTTTTTGCAACGAAAGGAGGAAGGATTCCAAATAATTACACCTTATTTGATATGTGTTAATTTTTTTTTCCTCACTACCCCTGGACTGCCTTCCATTATATTCAATTAATATTTTATATATTAAGATTAAAAGCTGATTGGTTTTGGTTGAAATCAGAGCAAAAACTTGGTATAAATTTGAATCTTTAGACTAAATTTTTCACTTAACGTCTTGAGAACTATAATATCAATGCAAAAATTAATTTCCTAAAATGGCCACATATATATTTTTCTATTTTTGTTTTGAAATTAATTTTTCCCTTCATCTGTGAACAGTAAAAATAACTTGGATATTTTTTCTATTTAGGTAATATAATTTAATAAATAAAATAAAATATGGAATTGAATAAGAACTCTCCTAGGGGAAAATTATAATGGAAAAATATATTTAGATACAAATATTCATAAGATATTAAAAAAATAAATAAAAACAAAACAAGTTTAAATCTATAGGTATAATTTAAGTATATAAATATCTAACTGAGATTTTCATCAGAATAAAATCCCCTTAACATTTTGATAAAGAGAAACAAAAACAATCTAAACATTTCTTGACAACGAATGAAGGATAAGAAAATAATTGAAAATTGTTTTTTTTTCTTTTACTATAAAAAAAAGTAAACGAAAATGTACTTAATGTGTATTGTATAAATAATATTTGTTGGTAGATTTCTTTGTTTTGTGATATTGATTAAACCAAAAAAGAGAGAGCGCTCTCAAGTTCTATTACATTTAAATTTATTTCACTGTTTTATTGAAAACAAAAAAAATAGAGGGAAAAAAACGTACCTAATTCGTAAAAAATAATGGGTAAATAAAATAAATAAATAAATAACTGGTGTGGTCACAACACGACTTTCACATTCTCTTTTATTTAAAATTATTGCTACACTCTGATCCGCGATTGGAAGTAGGTGTACACCTCTTTGGAAGTATTTTGGAAGTACTTGGAAATATTTGGAAGTACTTGGAAATATTTGGAAGTACTTGGAAATATTTGGAATTACTTGGAAATATTTGGAAGTACAAGTGGAAGTAGGTGTACAGCATATTAGGTCGCGGTTCACCCCTCGCTCCTAATTTACAACACCTTCTTTTATTTCTATAGGAATAAAATTTATACACGAATAATAACTCATGACACTTGATAAGTACACTAATTTTAAAAAAAATCGTTAGAGCCGTTTTTGAGAAAATAAAAAAAAAAACGAAAAATCTTTCATATAAATCTCCAATTTCGGTTTTCCGATTTCAGCCAAAAGCTTGCTTCTTCCTCTTCTAGCATTTCTAGCTTACCTTTCGAATTTCGTAGCTCTGAGACTTATGGTTGCGAAATGCAGGGGAGGTACATACATACGTACATACGCACTGACCAATGAATTTTTGGCCTCTGGGGACCACAATATCCGATCTTAGGTCCTAAATCCGATTTCCAACTAATAAGGACATCGATTACTTCCACCTAGAAGTTACGCAATGAAATTAACTTTTTTGATCTCTGAGATAGAGGCTCTCAAAGAATCAGGACCCAGGCAGGCGATCCACATTATATTCTATAGAATATAAATGTGAAAGCAAAAAATCGAGAAATACTTAAATACTGATAAATATTTAATTAAAATAGTTTTTGTGATTTATTCTATCATCATGAAAAAAAAATCATTTATGTTGTCGTCTGCTTGGTATAAATATGTTAAATATCTCCATATATAATTATGTGTACCTATCCGTAGTGGACGGTGACATTTCAACCAGTGGATGGTGTCCAAAATATAACCCTTTAATTTTTAACATTTCATTTCATTTTTCCCTTACTCAAAGAGAATTTCGAAACAAACGAGAATTTTGAATTGGTTGAATTAAATAAAATTACGATGAGACACCAATTATTTACAACATAGTATAGTTAGTATTTTGAAATACAACGTAAGTTTCAAGTTCGACGGTATGTCTGCTGAAAAAAAGAATCCCTATCGACAATACATAAGCGAAAGCGAAACCCTACCATACAGCTTTCCAAGATTCTCACCTGTATCAGCCGACTAGGATCATATAACTTGTACTATAGGTTTTCAAATGAAATAATTTTGTAATTGTCTTTCGACAAATATATAAGTCAAACACACACTCACTTTTTTGTAACACGGTATGAAAATACTCTTGACGTTTTGAAATTTTAGGGATGCACAGTATACATGGACCGCAGGCCACTGATACCTATATGTATAAATAATTTGTTTGAAACTATAGTTTCGAAGGTTTGAACTTCATCATCAGTCTCTCAATTAGAAATATTTCATCATTTATTTCTCATGGGGTCGTTGCCCGATTGAATATAGAAAATTCGTTTTGTTATTATAGCAAGTTAGCTACACAAACGATTCCTATGATATAAAAACGAATCTTCTGACGACCACGTGAGAAATAATTTGGATAAAATATTTCTAATTATAAAGACTGATGATGAAAGTCAAACCGCCGAAACTATAGTCTCTATAAAATAAATCATATTTATACATTGTTATAATATATTTGTACAAAGTTTTATTATGATAAATAAATTAATTAATTTATAAAGAGAATTTTCAATTTTATAATTAATTAGTTTATTTATTATAAAACCCACTAATAAATCATTACAAATATTTTAAAAATTAGAAATTAAATTAAATGGGTAGCTTGGAGAGGAATGAGAGATAACCAATCGACTTGATTGGGGAATAATGGAATTGAAATAATTATCGGAAAGAGGTTTTTTTATCTAATTAGATTTTTCCTCTTATTAAAAACAAGGACTAAAGATGAATAAGGACACTCGATGGTGGAGAAGTAATCTCGGAATCGAAGCAAAAAATACAATGTATACATTAATTAATGTAAAATAATTGGTTTAATAAAATTTATAAAAAAAAAAAAAAAAATGGGTAAGCTTTGGCATAGATGGAGGATGAATAAACCAATCGACTTGATTGGGGAATAATGGAATTGAAATAATTATCGGAAAAGAGGTTTTTTTATCTAATTAGATTTTTCCTCTTATTAAAAACAAGGACTAAAGATGAATAAGGACACTCGATGGTGGAGAAGTAATCTCCGGAATCGAAGCAAAAAATACAATGTATACATTAATTAATGTAAAATAATTGGTTTAATAAAATTTATATAAAAAAAAAAAAAAAAAATGGGTAGCTTATTAAATTTCAATTTTTTTTTTTTTTATCGAATTCGAAACTATAGTCTCAAATTATATATATTCATATTTATATTTGGTGTATATATATATATATATGTGTGTATATGTTAAAAAATACAAATCTTTAAAAAAACAATCAAGAACAGGTTTATTCTTTACCAAACGTTTCGGGAGAATTTCTCCCTTTTTCAATGGTAAATTAGCAAAAAAAAGAAAAAAAGTTGCTTCTTAATTGTTGATTGTTTTTTAAAAGATTTTCATTTTTTAATATTTGATATATAATCCAATCAATAAATAATTTTTTCTTCGATATATGTAGATGTTTTTGCATCAAGCAGACGAAAACCTCATTGATTTCTCTTTATGAATCAATAACTCTGTTATTCTGGGAAAATAAAAAAAAATATTTTCTATCATCGATTAATCCTTTTTATATGATATATTTTGATAAAATTTCAGGATTTAGAAATTTCGACTTAATTTTTAATTCTCTAACCTACTTTTTTAGGGTTCTGTTCAAAAGTAAAACAGCACTCTAATTAATGTCGCTAAAATAATTCTAAACTAATATAAATATATATAATATATAAATAAGATACAAACTTGAAATTTATTAGTTATATTATGTACCTATTTATTTTCCCTGAAATCATAAATTGTATTAAAATTTCAAATCATATTGTAGAGTGATATAATTTGGGGCTATTTGGCTTCAGAATTTTTGTTGAAAAATGCAGATAAAACCTTTATTTCAAATTATTTTATTGATATTTTAAGATGTTGTTATGATATTTTAATCTTTGAAAAAGGTGTTTAATATATATTTTTAATTTAGTATCTATAAAATATAATTTTATTTCTTAGAGGAAAAATTAAAAATGTGGACATTATTTACCGAACTTGTGATTATATTTAGTCATTATACGAATTTCTTAAATAAAAATTTTGAATACGCTAAGCGAGGGCGTAAGCCTGGACTGGGAAAGCCCATGTAAAAATGGCTCTGAATTACCTTCCAAAGGCAGGGAGAATTCTCAGAAAGAATATTAGAGGAAAAATTCTTTTAAAAAAGAATAAAGAAAAAGATTCTCTGGACTAGATTTAACGTTTCAATTTATTAAAAGGTCATACTCAACTCAATATATCCAATCTATATTCATGGATTATTTATAAGTTAATAGTTTTAGGTCGGATATATATATAAGTTATATGTATAATTATATTATATCCTTAATATAGATTTTTTAAATTACTCGGTTCGTTTGCCTCCCGGGCGACCTTAGTATTGATTTCACTCAAAATTGAAAAAAAATTGCTCATTGTGTTTAAAAAAGTCTGAAACATAAAGAAAAATAATTTATTTTCTATCTTGTGTGTTTAGATTCAAATTCGTTTTTGGCTAAAATGTTTGTATTTGTAAGTGAAGAATTGAATAGATTTTGAGCTTTCTAACTTTAGGTCTTCTGGTTCACAAATGCAGAAAACATTTTTTTTTTAATGATTTTATTGAGATTTTAAAGCTATGTTATAATATAGGCAATTTATATTTAAGTTTATTATTAATTCGTTATAAGGGGGCGTCGTTTTAACTTTTTTTATTATTCAATAAATATGCGGGCGAGCGATTCTTTCATTAGAATCTAATCGAGGAAAATGAGTAAAAAGGGCGCGGGTAGAATGATCTCTATTCCTTTAGAGCTAAGACATTGCAAGGATGCCAAATTCAAGCCCAGACCTGAATTCTTACTTTCTCCTATACTTACTTGAAACGGTCTTTTGACTTTAGCTAAGAAAATATGAAATTGACATGTATATCCTTTTAACAATACTTCGGGCTATAACATGTGTTCTATTAAGTAAGGTTGTCTTCATTAAGATTTTTCCACAATCCACTATAAAAATTCGAAAATTAACTTAAAAAAGTATATATTATGTTTTTTTAAGGCCATTCACTTTAACGTAATTTTTAAAATAGATATACCTATATATAAATGTTATAAGTAATTAAAAACTTATTAGTATCTTTGAATTCTCAAAATTTTTTGAAATTCCAAAGTGGACTTTCAATGGAGGTAAGACATTGCAAGGATGCAATCTCACAATTAAAAACACATTTAATATAATAGCTTTTAAGTTCTTTTTATTTCTATCTACATAATAAGCTGTTGTTATACTATGAAATCCCAAAAGCTTTAATATTTTCGAAAAAATTTTAAAACTAACATTATTTAAGTTTTATCTCGAATTATCGTAGATATGGGTATACCTAGGTATATAAAATAGATACCTAGTATATATTGAATAATCACATAAGTCTGATTTCCAATAAAAAAATGAATACAATATTTTGAAAATCACCTATGTCTTATGAAAAAATGAACTTTGGAAATCACATAATTTTGAAAAAAAAATCTATAGATAATAGTTAAATCACAAAATTTTTATTTATTTATTTATTGTAACCGGGAACACAGCCCATATAGCCGGCACACATAAGTTATAGGAGTGAGGGAGGTGAGTTTTAGCCGGTCGAAATTTTTAGAAAGGCCCGAACCTGGGCCTCACGCTTGAACATCGACATCAAGTACAGTGACTTAGCCATCTCAGAAAACCGACTCCCCAACAAAAATTTGATAATTAAAAAAAAAAATGCTTTTTTTTAATCTTATAATTTTGAAAAAAATACTTGAACTAGTTTTTTATAATTCTCGATGTTTAGAAAAATATAATTTCTTTGAAAAATCCCATAAAGCTAAATCAATTACATTTTTTTTTTTTTGGAATACACATTAATTTTTTAGTGGTTAAATAAATAAATATAATAAAAAAATAAATAAGAAATATAGAAAATGTTTTTCAAAAATCGCATAATGTAAAATATACTTTTTTTTAAAAAAAATCCCATAATTTTGGAAAAAAATATACCTACCTAATACCTACTTTATTGAAAATTATTTTGAAAATCCCATTTAGTCTAATTTCGAACGAAAAATTCACCTTTTTTTTTTTGTTAAGGGAGAATATTGTAGGTTCTTGGTGAAACGTGTTTAAATAAAGAAAATTAAAATTTTTTTAAAAAAATAAGATTCTAGGTAGGTTTCACAAAAATAAAAGACAACCACGTTAGCACACTTGGTCTAGAATATATTTTCTAGATACTTAGAGATCTTCTAGATATCTTAATGACTTCTTAAAGACTATAAGAGCTGAATTAGACATCTTCTAGATCGGGTGTGCTATCTGGGAAGACGCTTGACTCTATAAATTATATTTCGGAGTAATCTTTAGGAGTTCACAGAGAAAACTCCTGGAGATGGGCTCGTACCCCGAAATATAATATAGGTATAGCAGGAGGGGTGGCCACTAACCTTAACTTTGGGAGCCACAAATTTATAAAACTGTTTCAAAGCGAGCCACATTGTTTGGAGATTAATTAATGGTTTATTAAAAAAAGACACCTTTTTTTTATTTTATAAAATATAAATGAAGTAACATATATTTTTTGCTCTACTTATAATATACAAATTACATATTAATTTCATTTTTGTATTATTATTTTTTAGATTTAATTATTATACAGGGTGGGCCATAAGATCTACCACATTTTGAAGAGATATAAAAAAATGAAAAAATTTAACTAGAAAAAACTAAATATATTTTTGACAAGAAAATAAATAAATTTTTTTTTAAATGTATTTTAAACATTATCAAAAAAAAAGGGGGCGGAGGGCGGGGGTAAAAAAAATTCTAGCTCTTTTGACCAAACTCAACCAAATTTTGTATATTGGTCGAAAGGGCTAGAATTTTCATTTTTGACCCTCCCCCATTTTGAGTGGTTAGTTTTTGCATTTCTAGCCCTCTAGGGGTCCACAGAATATGTATACAAAATCTGGTTGATTTTGGTGTAAAGGGCTAGAATTTTCATTTTTGACCATCCCCCCCCCCCCTATTTGGGTATAAGTTTTTGCATTTCTAGCCTTCTGGGAGTCCACAGAATATGTACTAGTATATAAAAAAATTTTAAGTTTGGTCGAAAGGGCTAGAATTTTCATGTTTGACCCCCTCCCTCCCCACACTTTTTTTTCGTCTGATATAATGTTTAAAACACATTAAAAAAAAAATATTTTATGCTCTTTTCAAAAATATATTCAGTTTTTTATTCTAGTTAAATTTTTTCATTTTTTTTATACCTCTTCAAAATGTGGTAGATCTTTATGACACACCCTGTACTTTTTAAAATCAGTATTATTCAAGAGGGTTCAAGAGCCGCACGAGATTGACTGAAAAGCCGCATGCGGCTCGCGAGCCACATTGTGGCCACCTCTGATATATAGAGTCATGCTAATAACCATCTTGTCTATTATGTTTTTAAAACCTAAGTAGAATTAAATTTTTTTAAACATTTATGAAAAAACCGCCTTTAAATTCCGCATATAAGCTTAAGATCCCAAAAAATTAAGAAAATTCACATGAGCTTAATTGGGTGAAAAAAATACGTTGCGCTATTATCTTATTATTTACCTATTTTTTAAATTGCCCTTCCTTGTTTAATCACTATCTTTTTTTAATATATATATATGAGGGAATCCACGCCAAATCGGACGGTTTGAAAAAATTAAATTTTTGATTTTCTTCATTTTTTGACATTTTTTAGTACCTATCCATCAAAAAACTCTTCCTGATAGATCCTGAAATTTTTCTGATCACCGGTTTAAAAGATAAAGATATTTCGCTCATAATTTCTTCAAAAATGGTCCAAATTTTCAAAAATTTTGTTTTTTTACATACATTCTAGAAAAAAATACAAAAAATTATTTAAAATGTTTTTATAAGAGATTTTTAAGTTTTTGAAACTGTATGTACTCTTCGATTTTTTTGATAATTTTTTATTTTAATCTTCTATTCATTCTACAAATTTGATAACCAGGTTGATAGTGGGCATATGATAATTACTATTTATTTTTCGATTTTTGAAAATTTCGAAAAATTCTTATTCGCTATTAACCATTATTAAAACTACTTTTTGATAAGTATTGAGTTCACTTTTTTTAGTTATTTTGTATTGATTTTTATACATTTTTATCGTTAATAGGTGTTTAAAATAAATAATTAGTATTTAAGTTTGTTGAAAGAAAATCAAAATCAAAAATCGAAAAAAATAGTAATTGTCATAGGCCCACCATCAACCCGGTCTTAAAATTTGTAGAATGAATAGAAGTTTAAAATAAAAAATTATCAAAAAAATCAAAGACTACATAACAGTTTCAAAAACAAGATTAAAATTTTCAAACTCAAAAATTGCATATAAAAACACTTTAAATAATTTTTTGTATTTTATTTCTAAAAAGTATGTAAAAATACAAAAATTTCAACAAAAAAAAAAAAATTGAATTTGGACCATTTTTGAAGAAGTTATGAATGAAAAACCGAAATTTGTTATATTTTAAACCGGTGATCCAAAAAATTTCAAAATTTACCAGGAAGAGTTTTTTGATGGATACTAAAAAGGAAATCAAAAATTAAAATTTTTCAAACCGTGTGACCTGACGTGGAATGCCCCATATATTTTTTTTATAAATTACCAAATTTAGATAGGATTTTTTTTTCCCTTTAAACGGACATAAATATAAAAATTCGCTTGTTTCGCAAAAAAAAAAAGAATAAACGCGAATGATAAATAAGATTGGATTGCGATTGGGCGGTGAAGCGTTCAAGTCTTTATTGCTGGCTGCTCCCGGGTGGGATTCCCTGGGCCCAGGGGCAGGGGACGGGGGGGATGGTGATTTTTACCTTGTATTTTCGTGGCTGATGCGACCGCGGCGATGACCAGAATCAGCCACCAGCAGGAGGACATGATTGACGGTAGGCAGCCAGCCAGGCGGGCGGGTATACAGTAGCCGAAATCAAAAAACAAACCCTCAGCTGTCAATTATTTCACCCTTAGCACTTCTCCATTCACTGTCACTGTCTGAACACACAATATTATTTTTTAATTAAAAAATATATAAATAAATTAAAAAAAAAAAAATGAAGGAAAATAAATAAATCACTGTTTCACAATTGGAATTGTTGGGTGAGTGTGATTAGGGTATCACCATTGGGACGGTCCGAGATAACGAAAACGCGAGTCGGGTTAGCACAGCGGCGGGTTCACAGTCGAAATACAGAGACAGACTAGCTTGGTTCGTGGTAAGGAGGAGCGAAGCGGCTGACGGCTGCCACACAACTAACCGAGCGCCGCCGAGCGGAGAAGCGCGCAAGCTGCGCGCGGCGCACCCCTCCGACCCCTACCCCCACCCCGACCTGAAGCAACAACCCCCCTTCGAAACTACCAACCCCTGTGACACCCTTAACAGCAGGCTCGCGATTTTTTCTCTACTCAATTTTGACCGTTTTCAACTGTTATCAATTCCCTGTAACACACAATAATCCTTGATGATTTTCAATCATTCAATAGATACATCCGGAAGAGACCTGCCTCACGGACGACCCTAGTATTGAATTCACTCCTGGAGAAAAATAATATTTAAACAATAAAGTGTTTGGGGCTCGATAATGGCCTTCGTGCTGTTGCCAGTGTTTCCGTATTAATTAATAGTAGAGATGGAACTTTTCTTTGATGTGTTGCGGAAATTGATTATTTACTTGTTGGTGAATAATAAGAAAACAGTCTTAAGTGTAGGACTTAAAACATCAATGTGTGATGGTGTTTATTGGTGAACAAAATATACATATTTTTGTTTCTGGCTGTTGCCCCTTCTTCAGCACCTAAGGAGTACAGAAATTTGTTTAGTGTGTGATTTGTTGTCTTTTTACATTATAATTTATTGTCATGGTAACAATTTTTCAGCAAAATTCCCTTTGGCATGTTTCTAATTATGAGAAAAAGAGAGAAGAACACAAAATGACATTTAATTCTACTTTATCAGCACTCTATGTTACACATTTTTGGCCTTTTCGAAAATAGAAATAAATAATATTTAAACATGATTTTTCTCTCTATGTTTCTGAATTCAGATAGGTACCCACGATAACTTAAAAATAAATAAATTGCCATCCACTTGACTTTAGCATTTACCCCGGACCCTCACTTATATTTAATATTTAATAAAATTATTTATAATCATGTAGGGGGGTTAGTTTTTGCATTTTTAGACTTCTGGAGGCCCATTAATTATGTATACGAAATTTGGTTGAGTTTGGCACAACGGTAAAAGGGCCTAAATTGAGATATTTCGAAAAAAAGAAGCAAAAAAAAACAATTTTTCATGCACGATTACAATAATTGAACATACCATGTATGGCAAAGTAAAAATCATAAAAAGGTCTTTCTTGTGCTAAAATATTTGTATTTACAATGCGGGAAAATCATTATGTATCATGTTTTCTTACACCCTTTATATTAGCTTCACCTGTATGTATGTATGTATGTATGTATTTATCTATGAATGTACTAGTATCATTGTGACTTTTGTTCTGTTAAATTCCGCAAACATTTCTCTATAAAAATAATTTTTTACCTACTCAATTTAAATGAAATTATATTAGATGATGGAGGAAGGATACCAATCGATTTGATTGGGGAATAATGGAATTTAAATAATTATCGGAAAAGAGGTTTTTTTATCTAATTAGATTTTTCCTCTTACTAAAAACAAGGACTAAAGATGATCAAGGACACTCGATGGTGGAGAAGTTATCTCCGGAATCGAAGCAAAAGATACAATGTATACATTAATTAATGTAAAATAATTGGTTTAATAAAATTTATAAAAAAAAAATTTATATGAAATTATATTAAGGGACGATCGGGAGGATAATGGAATTGGAATAATTATCGGAAAAGAGGTTTTTTTCTTAAATTAGTTTTTTCCTCTTATTAAGAACAAGGACCAAAAAGATGATCAAGGACACTCGATGGTGGAGAAGTAATCTCCGGAGTCAAAGCTAAAATACAATATATACATTAATTCATGTAAAATAATTGGTTTAATAAATTTATGAAATTATATTTATAAATAAGACTAAAAAGTAAAAAAATAAATTGTATTTAAAAAAAGTAAAAAAAAAACGCTTCTAAAAAGTACAAAATAATGTAATTTTTTTTTTTTACTTAGGTAAAGTGGTGTATGTTTTAGGTGAAACCTGATATTAATTAATAAAGTAAAGGGTGTGTAGTTTCACATCGAATGAAATAAAACTCAAAGAGGTTTATACAAGCTCTCTACATATACAAACTTATACAACCTCTTTGAGTTTTATTTCATTCACTATGAAACTACACACCCTTTACTTTATTAATTAATAATCTAATACTTAATCAAAAAGTGTGAAACACTTTGTCGAAATTAATTATAAGTACATGTTTCTGCGTCCCACACTTTTTGATTATTACATTATTTTGTACTTTTTAGTAGTGTTTTTTACTTTTTTTTTTAATATAATTTATTTATCTATGTTTTTTGAATTTTATTGTATTACTCACTCATTTTATATAGCCAAGAATTAAAAGTTACGAAACTTAGTTCTGTCAAAATATGTTTGTATTTCCTATATGGAAAAGAAATAAGATTTTGGGCCCTTTAGCTTTAGGACATACTGATTAAAAATGCAGAAATCCTATTTTTACTTTACCATACAGGGTATGGTCAAGTATTGTAATCGTGCATGAAAAAAGTGGTTTTTTTTCCTTTTTTTTCAAAATATCTAAAAAACGACTGAAACTATTTCAATTAAAATAAACTGCAACGGATCGTTGCTAAACTTTATCCAAATTCATTTGAAATATTATATGTTTGTTCCTTTATTATTAATCAGATATCACTTGCAATTTGTAGTTCATATTGACATTAATTCAAAAATAATTCTCATTTAATAGTCGAGGAATAACCATTCCACATTGGATTTTTGACATTTCGGTTATTATTGTAACCATTGCTGAAGACATGGAGGAATCGACTTAAAATCAAAAATAGCCATCGATTCTCATCTAATACTTGAGGAATAACAATTCTACATTAGGTTTTTGACGTTTAGATTATTATTGGTAACCATTGCTGAAGACATGGAAGAATCGACTTAAAATCAAAAATAACGATCGATTCTTATCTAATACTAGAGGAATAACCTTATTGCATTCCATTTTTGATGTTTTGACTATTAATGGCAACCTCTACTGAAAACGTGGAAGAATAGACTTAAAATCAAAAAGACTAAATTCTTTTTGGTAAACAACTCAAGTTTGAGTTTTGGTAAACAACTCAAGTTTGAGTTGTTTGCCATAAAAGAATTTAGTCTTTTAGATTTTAAGTCTATTCTTCCACGTTTTCAGTAGAGGTTGCCATTAATAGTCAAAACATCAAAAATGGAATGCAATAAGGTTATTCCTCTAGTATTAGATAAGAATCGATCGTTATTTTTGATTTTAAGTCGATTCCTCCTTGTCTTCAGCAATGGTTACCAATAATAATCGAAACGTCAAAAACCTAATGTAGAATTGTTATTCCTCAAGTATTAGATGAGAATCGATGGCTATTTTTGATTTTAAGTCGATTCCTCCATGACTTCAGCAATGGTTACCAATAAAAACCGAAACGTCAAAAATCCAATATAGAATGGTTATTCCTCAAGTACTAGATGAGAATCAATCGCTATTTTTGGTTTAAAGTCGATACCTCTATGTCTTCAGCAATGGTTACCAATAAAAACCGAAACGTCAAAAATCCAATATAGAATTGTTATTCCTCAAGTATTTGATGAGAATCAATCTCTATTTTTGGTTTAAAGTCGATTCCTCTATGTCTTCAGAAATGGTCACCAATAAAAACCGAAACGTCAAAAATCCAATATAGAATGGTTATTCCTCAAGTACTAGATGAGAATCAATCGCTATTTTTGGTTTAAAGTCAATTCCTCTATGTCTTCAGCAATGGTTACCAATAAAAACCGAAACGTCAAAAATCCAATATAGAATGGTTATTCCTCAAGTACTAGATGAGAATCAATCGCTATTTTTGGTTTAAAGTCGATTCCTCTATGTCTTCAGCAATGGTCACCAATAAAAACCGAAACGTCAAAAATCCAATATAGAATGGTTATTCCTCAAGTATTTGATGAGAATCAATCGCTATTTTTGGTTTAAAGTCGATTCCTCTATGTCTTCTGCAAAGGTAAGGGATAAGAAAACAACGCAGTTGCTATGGTTACTTATAAAATTTCCTCCCAAATTTTTAGCATTTCACAGAGAGAAGCCTATCCATTCTTATTTAAGCACGGCTAAATGAGCTATATTAAAAGGTTCAAATGAATAAATTCTAAAGAATTTAAAAAATTAAAAAAGTACTCTCTTACTCTAGAGTAAAGTACTTTAAAATATAATTTTACTAAAAACTTTATTTATCCTTTTTTGTGGTCCCCAAGGTACTTAATTAGGATATTAAATTTCATCAAAATTGGTTAAGTCATTTTCAAGATATTTAGAAAAAACTAAAAAAGTACTGAAATAAAGTACTAATGTTTGTGGGTCGATATGTACCAAAAACTAATCAGCGCTTCATTTTGTTAAAAGAATGCTAGGTTTTCAATTTCATTTCAATCGGTGCAACGGTGTGGAAAAAATCGTGGGCCAAAAAAACGATAACATACATACATCCATCCATCCATACATACATACATACATACATCCATCCGCACGCACTAAATGAAAAAATCGCACTTTTTGGCCTCTCGACGAGACCCCATGTAATTTTTGGCAAAACCGTCACGTGCTAAAATTCAACCTAATTGAATACTACAATTTGTGACTTTAATTGAGTCCATGGGTTCCGTAGTCTTTACCTGAGGACCCTTTGAAGCCACGCTTGCCCCGAGAGCGATTACAATACTTTACCCATGCTTTGCATTGGATAAAGTAAAAATTGAGCGAAACCATGGCATTTTTTTTTCTACAAAAAAGTTCTAATAAGTGAACATCGAAAAAATTATATTTTTCGAGATAATAATTGTTTTGTCAAAATGTCTGTTTGTTAGTTAGTTAGTTAGTTAGTTAGTTAGTTAGTTAGTCTGTGCGTTACCAATTTTGTGTACGAGCTAGCTCAAAAACTAGTGTGAATATTGAGATTAAGAGCTGATTAGATTTTGGTGCATATCGACCCAAAATTAAGCGGGGTCGAGGGGGTTAAAAATTAAAAATCTAGGTCGTTTGAGCAAACTCAACCAAATTTTGTATACATAATCAGTGGGCCCCCAGAAGTCTAAAAATGCAAAAACTAACCGCCCGAAATGGGGGGGGGGTCAAAAAATGAAAATCTTTGCCATTTACCAAACTCAACCAAATTTTGTATACATAATCAGTGGGTCCCAGGAGTTTAAAAATGCAAAAACTCTCTCCCCTACATGATTATAAATAATTTTATTAAATATTAAATACCATATAAGTGAGAGGCCAGGTTGTATGGTAAAGTCACGTGGATGGCCACATCAGAACACGTCAGCTTATTTTGAATGATTTTATTGAAAGTTTAAGGCGTTGTTAGGATAAAATCCGGCGTTCTCGTCTCGCAGAAATGCTGGCCAATCATATTAATACTAGACTACGCGATAGGCGCCCTCTTGGGTCTGCTGCACTCAGACACCAACTCACTAGCCCTGCCTAGTGAAGACCCTACCCTTGAAATCCAAGCCCTAGTGTTAGATTACTCGGTACGCCAGGAAGATAGGATTCGTTGCCTCCCTGTCCTCAGCATATTATGAAAGTATAGTAAAGTTATCACTTTTTCATCAACTTTTAATCTTTCACTATAAAAGTAAAAATTAACTCGAGAATTGCTCAAACTAAAATTTGAGTTTAATTCAAATAAAAAATTGGACGATAATAGAAGATTTTCCTCCAGAGACGGGCTGGTAGATTCATGACTGAGGATTTAATCGATAAATACAAAGAATATTTTCAATAAAAGAGTATTTATTGGAGGTTTTTCTCATTATAAATTAAGAAACTGATGTTTCGAAGGATTCCCCTCCTTTATCAGGGTTCAAAGTGTCAATGAAGTAAGCATTTAATATTTAGCCTTTCTGTCTCTTTTAAGCAATAAAGAAGGATAAATAACGGGTGGGGAGCACCAAGATCTCCACATTTTGAAGAGGTATAAAACATGAAAAATTTAACTAGAAAAAACTGAATATATTTTTGAAAATAACATAAACTAATTTTTTTTTATGTGTTTTAAACTTATATCAGACGGAGGAGGGAGGGAGCCAATAAAAATTCTAATCCTTCGACCAAACTCAATCATTTCGATACATATTCTGTGGGCGCAGAAAGCTAGAAATGCAAAAACTATAACCACCCAAAGTTTGAGCTTGGTCGAAAAGGCTATAATTTTCAGTTTTGATCCTCCCCCCATTTTGCGTGGTTAGTTTTTGCATTTCTATCCTCTTGGGGTCCACAGAATATGTATATATAATTTGGTTGAGTTTGGTCGAAAGGGCTAGAATTTTCATTTATGACCCCCCCCCTTTTTTTGTCTAGTATAATGCTTAAAACAGATTAAAAAAAATATTTTATGTTCTTTTCAAAAATTTATTCAGTTTTTTTCTAGTTAAATTTTTTCACTTTTTTTTTTTTTTACCTCTTCAAAATGTGGAGATCTTATGCTCCACACTTTATAACATGCTATCTTCATTGACCTTTTAAACTCTGATGAAGGAAGTTCCTTCGAAACGTCGGTTTCTTAAGCTTTAAAGAAAAAACCTCCAATAAATACTCTTTGTATTTATTCCTAGACTGCCTTCCATTAAATCCTCAGTTATTGGATGATAAATTGAAAATTTTACAGATGTTTATGCGAAAGAGGAGTCAACCACTGTTCTGAATCTGTATTCAGCTTAATCCGGGAAAATATGTTAGGAAATAAAAGACTGTTGACAGAACTAGCCCCGAGCGTGTCAATAAGCTCGTTTCTAAGATGGGATTGGTTTAGAGTTCAGGGCAAAATTAAAAATAGAACTGGATCAGATCTCTTGTTTATTTAGCTTATTGGTTAATCCAGATCAGATATATACCTACCTGCAATAACTTAAATAGAACAAAATTTTAGGAAAAAGTTCGTTCTAGACGTAAATGTTTGTATCACAACCGCATTGATTTCTTTATTAATCAATAACTCTGTTAGTCTTCTCGGTAAAACAAAATATTTTCAATTAACTGTATATTTCTAATGAAGGTTCCTGAAAAAGTTCGGTTATAATTTTCTCATGGGTTGAAATACCTGAAGGAATATAGGTAATATAAATTTGTTTTGTTGAGTAACCAGCTTACTATTACAACAAAATCATATTAACTATATCCAATCGGGCATTTCAAACCATGACAAATAACAAATAACTACAATATTTATAATTAAAAAGAACTGATCATGGAAGCTAAACATTCAAAAATTTAGTCTGTTTCTAAACCTTTTTAACCGACTTCAAAAAAAGGAGGAGGTTCTCTATTCGACCGAATTTTTTTTTTGTGCCTATGTTACGTCATATCTCCGCCAATTGTGAACCGATTTTGAAAAAAAAAATTGCGTTGGGTTCAGTCTAGCTTCCGATTGGTCCCATTTTTTTCATTGGTATTAGACCTTTTTTGTTAGGTTTGTTCAGGCCTAACTTCTTTGTTTATGAACCGATTTCGATGATTCTTTTTTATTGGAAAGGGGGTATCTTAGGGATGGTGCCATATTAATTTGGTCAAGTTCTGATGATATGATCACTATTGAATAACATCATTAAAAAGAGAAAAATAAAAATAATTTTTAAGAAAAAAATAAAAACCGACTTCAAAAAAATTAAATGCAACAAATAAAAATACACTAAAAAGCGTATAAAATAATTATTATCTTATTTAGTTATAACTAAACGACGAAATATTAACATGAAATTACTTTTTGAAGTCGGTGCCAAACAAACTATATCTATAAGCGAGCGTACCCGCCAAACGTACTAAGTAAGATCCGTCGAATGCGATTCATAAAAGGTATATGTTTGGCACCGACTTCAAAAAGTAATTCATGTTAATATTTCGTCGTTTAGTTGTAACTAAATAAGATAATAATTATTTTTATACCTTTGGTGTATTTAGAGTTATAATGCAAACTGTTTCAAACAGGTTGTCGCCAACATTTTTGTCACCGATTTGTGTTCAGTACATAATTAAATATCTTGATGATTAATATAATGAATAATTACACAATTTTTAATAATATACAATAATCAACATTATATATATTTGATTATTGTATATTATTAAAGAATTGTGTAATTATTCATTATATTAATCAAATCAAAGAAATATTTAATTATAAATAAACAGTTGCAAATCGGTGCCAAAAATGTTGGCGACAACCTGTTTGGAACGGTTGCATTATAATCTTTGCGACTATAATTTAACGATAATACAACAGTTGCAAAACGGAAAAAACGAGACATAACTACCGTTTAGAAACCGTAATTCAACCTAATTAAAACTATATAATGACTATAATTCAACCAATCAAAAAAGTTGCATTTCGGTTTTATTTTGGTCTCTGTGCTTTACGGGTTTTTATAAACACGTTCATTGAAAGAGAATCAATAATATACCAAATTACGCAAACTATTATACTTGATTTACATGGATCAATGCTTCTGGGCCATTTTACCATCTTTAATACGCCTGTATAAATTATTATTAATAATATATTACCAATCTTTCAATATAAATATATATTTTTCCCGAATACTTATATTATCTTTAATCTCTAATCTGTGTCTATAGGTGGGCTGTTCATTCAAAAGAAATCGAGAAAGTGTGTGTGTGTGTGAGTGATGGTTGTCCTGAGGTTCAGTATTGAACGTGCGGGGCGGGGGTGGTTTAGATGAATAGGCTTTTGAGTTGTAAATAAAAGCTTTTCATTTTTCGGCACGCATATAGATATATACCTAAGAAAACGAGTGAAAGGTTTTGAGGGGTGAATTTCGGGGTGAAGGGTGAGGGTGCGGGGGTGCAGTAACCTCAGTCGGGTCGAGGGGGGGTTGCCTGAAGAAGGTCACTCGGTCAATTGACTTTTTAATTCAATATTTAATCCTTCATTTGCCTTGCAACTTCGTGTGCTGGTCATCGTTGTATTTTTGTATTTTTAATTGAATATTCGATTCTTTTTTTTTTAAAGCGAACCTGCAATGACCTTGGCATGTTCAAAGCACCCGCTTTTGAAAGGTGGGCAATATTTAAAAAAAAACTTGGCACGTGTAAGTAATTATTCATCAATTACTTATTACAATGGTTTTCAGCTTTATTTTAACCCTTCTAAACATCTTACATATATTTTAGGAACTCATATTAGCTAATTTATATTATCTATACTTACAACTTAATTACACTGCTCGACAAAAATTAAACAAAAAGTTTGTTCTCGTAAACCTAACAATGGATTCCAGTAGAGTTTTATACGCTGATTATCAAGTCTCATGAGTTATTAGTTGTGTCAAATTTTTAATCCGATTGAAATAAAGGAAGCGGTTGTAAATTAGGAGTGTCGTAAAATAAATAATTTAATCTTTTATATCTCGTCTTTGGTAAGTCGCAGAGCCTTAAGCTATCTAGAGCAGTGGTTCCCAACCTTTTGTGGCCCTTTCTGGAGGTTGACTAACACCTATCGCCCCCTTTTCATTTTCATTCTATGCCTAATTTTAATTTGAAGTAAAGTGAAAATAATAAAGCGCAAACTCGAAATTTAGAAAAACCCCAATCAATGAATTTATTATTGACACCTGGTGTTTCCTTCACTTAAAAAGCCTTCCGAAAGGACTTAATATCTTAACCCAAAATATGAAAACATAAATTAAATTTATTGAGGTTCAAAAAGTGGGAATTGTAAAGTCCCATCATCCTATTGTCAAATAAGGCATGTTTTATTCTGTTATTTGTCCATGTTCAATAAATAATTATAATTAATTATCTGTGATTTTAATAAAATTTCAACACTTAATAAAATTAATTAAAAAAATAAAATAAAAGCTTTAACAGCTACATTTCTAATAAATATAAATATTTATTTGTATAAAATTAGTGAATTTCACACGGAACCCCTAAGTTTTTTGGCCGAACCCTAGTATTCCACGGAAAATCATTTGAGAACCACTAATTTAACTTCGCCTTTCTTTGTCGAAAGGACTGATTGTTTTCCGTCTAGTCGTGTTACTTGCATCCCAAAGTAGGTCCTTTTAAAATTAAATATTTTATTGAGTTTTTAGGATTCCATCCCGTTTTATTATAAAAGAAGAACCCGCTTATAACGAGCGAACGATGTTTGCTCGTTATAACCAAGTGCTTGCAAAAAACGGGTTCGTTTTTAACTTAACATTTTACCAACCAAGTGTTTCTAATTTCCTAGTTAAATCAGGGCTCGTTATAAGCGAGTTCGACTGTAATATGACCCCTTTTTTCGACTTAAAGAACAAAGCCTATTTAGTCAGCTGCTTATATGATAATTTTTCTTTTTATTTATGTGTATATGTGTGAGTATACGGGTGTGTGTAATTTGGTGTAGGGGTCAGATTATTATAGCCGGCCATATGTGTGCAGCGAGCCGAGTGTGAACCGGGTCTTCTGGTCAGTAGATTAGCAAGAATACTACCTATTAGCGTCGATAGAATTTAAGTCATATACCTATACCTATATATTCATTTTTCCGTGAAATCAAAAATCATATTAAAATTTTAATCCGATTAATAAATATTTTATGGAAGATCTATCTTTTTGCGATCAAAAATAAAAAATAATTCAAATTTAGGGAACGAAGAAAAGATCATTTTTATTACAGACAAAAGGATCAGCCGGGGCTCGAACCCGGGATCTTTGCATATGTACTGCAATGCTTTGTCATAAGAGGTTTACCTCCTATATCCACTAAGCTACTGATCCCCGAACCCAAACTAATACCTTTTGTCTATATGAATTATGGAATTTCTTTTCAAAAATAATATTTCTCGTAATTTGTGAGGTATACATATAAATGTAAAGATGTCGTTAAGAATAAATAATAAGGATATTTTTTTTAAATTTAATTCTCATTGAAATGACGCTGCGAGATAGTCTTAAATATGTAGGTAGATCATTTTCAGATGATTATTGTATCTACTTAAATTAAAATTCCGATTTTTTTTAATTAGTTAATTCTTTCATTATGAATGTCAAGGGAGCATCAATAAATTACGTCACACAGTAAGGGGGCATCTCAGATTTGTGACAAAATGTGACTGGACAGGGTAGCCCGGGGATCTTTAAAATTGTGATGTCACAAGAATTCAAATTAAAAAATTATAAGGTATAAAAGTGATAGTCAGAAGTCACAATTTAGGGCGAGCTCAATGAAAATGTGACAGAATGTGACACAGGGCGGGGAGGGGTATAAAAAAATCTTCACTTTCGGGTGACGTAATTTATAGACAGCCTGCCCCCAAGCAAAAATTAATTGAATACCTCAATATTTGAAGATATACTCATTTTTCTATTGTCTGTTTGCCCTCTGATAGGGCGAAGTATTGAATTCATGGTCTCAATCATCTATCTAGCTATATTATGTATTTTAGACACGGAACCCACAATATGCTAGAACCTACGACTCGCTTTTGGCCGGCTTATTTTGAAATTTTCAGGAGGTGTCATGATAAAGGCATAAATCAATTCAATTGCACTTTAATGAATAAATTTATTTATTTTAGTAGTCATTAATAATTTACTACACATATAATAGATTTTTAAATATCTATTAATTAAATAGATGAATTTATGTTGTGTTAATTATAAAATACTGTATTAGTATATTAAAATTTATTACTAGGGCGGTTCTAACTGAGAGTCCGCCGTGTATTGAAAAAGCTTTCACTTTTTCCTCCAAATTTCTCTTCAATCATTTATAATGATGTTGGTTGTTAGTGTTGCTGTTCATAAATAAATAATCACTATAGGTATTGTGAGTATGTGGTCATGAATCCAGTGCATTTTTTCAAATAGAAGCTGACACAGGACTTACACATGACTGGGTTGAGGATAAATAAATTATCTATTAATGACAAATCTTGTTTTGTCTGAATAAAATCCATTTTATAATTAGACTCATATACCTTCAATTTATTGTCTGTGTCTGTAAGTATGTTCGTGTGAGACCTATAGAAAATTAACTAAAGTTATGTTTCCAAACGATATTTATAAAAAAAATAATAAAATGGTTATTAATAACTGAAACTTTTCAGGGGAAAATAATATATTAATTTATAATTAATGTAAAGATTTAAGCATCTTTTTTGAGTTTCTTTTTTTGAAAAAAGATTGAATTTTTCAAAAATCAACCCAATTGTATATTATTGAAAAAGTGAATTTATTTTTATTTAGGAAACAAATCAAAGATTTTAGTAGAAATATTTTTACATTGCATATCAGAGGGTTTCGTCCCCTTGAGAATCGAACCCAAGCGCTAACTAAGCTTGCCGGGCTGTTAGCCAAGCCCTTAAGACAAATCTCTCTCCGATATGCAACATATATAAGAAATAAAGCTACAAATTTTTCACTCCTTTCAACTCGAATGGAATAGTAAAAAATCAGGCTAAACTGAAAAAAGTTTTCTGTGTCGGTTCCTATATTTAAATGATTAATGTAAAGATTTAAGCATCTTTTTTGAGTTTCTTTTTTTGAAAAAAGATTGAATTTTTCAAAAATCAACCCAATTGTATATTATTGAAAAGTGAATTTATTTTATAAAAATATTTCTACTAAAATCTTTGATTTGTTTCCTAAATAAAAATAAATTCACTTTTCAATAATATACAATTGGGTTGATTTTTGAAAAATTCAATCTTTTTTCAAAAAAGAAACTCAAAAAAGATGCTTAAATCTTTACA
This sequence comes from Forficula auricularia, assembly GCA_024734495.1. Taxonomy (NCBI): domain Eukaryota; kingdom Metazoa; phylum Arthropoda; class Insecta; order Dermaptera; family Forficulidae; genus Forficula; species Forficula auricularia. The sequence goes on from JALMQS010000089.1 coordinate 2,673,028, forward strand.
TTAATCATTTAAATATAGGAACCGACACTGAAAACTTTTTTCAGTTTAGCCTGATTTTTTACTATTCCATTCGAGTTGAAAGGAGTGAAAAATTTGTAGCTTTATTTCTTATATATGTTGCATATCGGAGAGAGATTTGTCTTAAGGGTTTGACTAACAGCCCGGCAAGCTTAGTTAGCGCTTGGGTTCGATTCCCAAGGGACGAAACCCTCTGATATGCAATGTAAAAATATTTCTACTAAAATCTTTGACTTGTTTCCTAAATAAAAATAAATTCACTTTTCATTAATTTATAATATTTATCGAAAAGACTGAACGGTTAAGAATTACCTGGTTAACTGCCCACAATACCTCTCCAAGATCTTGAAAGAAATGACCTCACCCAGGCAAAAAAATTTTACCGATACATATTTTGATTTATTTCTAATTAAAGTTGTTTCGAAAAGTTCTTTATATAAAAAAAACAATAAATAAATAATAATAAAACGTTTATTAATAACTCGAAGTTTTCGGGGCAAAATAATATATTAATTTATAATTTTTATCGAAAAGACAGGACGGTTAAAAATTATCTGGATAACTACCCACAATACCTCAACAAGATCTTTGAGAGTAATGACCTGACCAAGCCAAAAAAATTTTACCTAAACACATTTTTATTTATTTCTAATTTAATTTATCAAATTTAATTAAATTTACTAAATAAGTATTTTAATTCTAAATATCTATCTATACCTACTTACAGTGGCGTAGCAAGAAAATTTTCATGGGTCGGGGGGGGGGGGGGGTCAATCCACAAAGCAAATTATTTAGTGGGAATTTTTTTTATTTAAAACAAATAGTCCAGTTAAATTGTATTTTTAGCCGGAAAGTTTTGGGGTAGTTGTAATTTTTCTGACCCTTTATGTTTTTTTGTGTGCTGAATCCGAATCTGAGATTTGGTAACAAAATTTCGTGACGGAACATTGTCAAAAATGCAAAAAAATGTGAAAAAATCTCTTTTTGTGGCCGTTTTTTGATAAAAAACTATCAAGTTTTCGTAAATAACCTTCCTTTACAAAATGAAATTTCATAAAAATTCCTACAAATTTCATTATTTGGGTTTTTCTCCGACCAACTGTTCGGGCTCAAGCACTAGTTGAAAATTGGCGTATTTTTACTGTTTCCTCAAATCCCAAAAACTCGCACTTTTTTCGTTTTTTTCGCATTTCGGCCATGAAAAAGCATATTTTCGACAAAAACCACTCTATACATTTTTAAACTAAATTAAATTTTCTTTAATTAAAACAAAATTTTATTTTAATTGGATAATGGTAACTCGTGTCGCAAAAAGGTTGACTTTTTGAACAACTGCAATTTTTTGCAAAAAATCACAGTTTTTCCTTCATAAACTGAAAAACACTCATCCTACAAACTTGATTTTTATCTCATTCACTAGGAAATTTTAGTGACTTGAACGTTTACTTTTTGTTAAAACTCTTAGATTTATAGATATCCAGCATTTTCGATGACGCTTTTGAAGATTCGGATCATAACCTGTCATGAAAAATGCTAGATATCTATAAATCTAAGAGTTTTAACAAAGAAGTAATCTAAGTAAACGAAAAGTTGATGGTTTTCGAGTTATAAGTAAAAAACCGCCAAAAAATGAGATTTTTTTTACATGTTTGACAACATTTCGTCACGAAATTTTCTTAGCAAACCTCAGATTCCTATTCAGCACACAAAAAAACATATAGGAATCAAAACTACCCCAAAACTTTCCCGCGAGGGGCCCTTTAGAGAACAATTTAAGTGGACTCAAAAGATACTTCAAGAAATTAAAAAAGAACATACTTCTTGATTAAACATATGAAATATATTCAATTAGTGATAGTTTGTCATAAGAAACGGTTTGTCGTTCCCGTCAATCATTCCATGAGCCCTGCCCTTGGGGGGGGGGCTCTGACCCCCCCCCCTGTGGCTACGCCTCAGCCTACTTATCATAATCGGCTTGCGCAACGACGCTGAGGTGATTTTTTTTTTAATTTTAAAACCCACTAATAGCTCATAACAAATTAAATTTAATAAAACTATGAAATTAAAATTATTATTTTGAGAATGAGAATGAGGATTGATGGGTATTTAAAACCAATCGACTTGATTGGGGAATAATGGAATTGAAATAATTATCGGAAAAGAGGTTTTTTATCTAATTAGATTTTTCCTCTTATTAAAAACAAGGACTAAAGATGAATAAGGACACTCGATGGTGGAGAAGTAATCTCCGGAATCGAAGCAAAAATACAATGTATACATTAATTAATGTAAAATAATTGGTTTAATAAAAAAAACAAAAAATAAAGTAAAAAAAATTATTATTTTAAAACCCACTACTTCTCAACTGGATATAATGTATATAACTCGAATACAAAATCTACAAAATAAATAAATCTATACCTACTTATTCAAATATATCATATAAATTAGAACGAATTACTTTTACAAAAAAATCACAACCATTAGGGTAGTCCTACTTTTGGGTATTTTTGAATTTTTACGCTGACAGAGGCTCATATGGTTCGAAATGAATAAAAAAATATCCCCCAAGTTTCAAGTCTCTATCTCAATTTTAATCTTTGCCTCAAAGCGATGCAAGTTTTCTAACTAAATATTTGGGATTGAAAGATCAATTTTTTATTCCGGCCAAAGTAATGGTTCAAAAAATTTGAAACTTAGTAGACTTTATCCTTATATTAGTAGCTATCCTTCAGAATTTTTACAGATTTTTAGCTATTATGATTTTGGAGTTTATAACTTACTAACGCTAAGATAATGCAGTGTTTTATCTAGCCTTAACTCCAAAATTATAAGAGCTAAAAATCTGTAAAAATTCTGATGGATAGATAGTATTATAAGGTTAAACTCTACAGAGTTTCAAATTTTTTGAAGCATTACTTTGGCCGGAATAAAAAATTGATCATTCAATGCCAAAACCCTTATGTTATTTAAATGTGAAACTTGCATCGCTGTACGGCAAAGGTTAAAATTGAGATAGAGACTTGAAACTTGGGGAGATATTATTTTTTTATTCATTTCAAACCATATGAGCCTCTGTCAACGTAAAAATTCGAAAATACCCAAAATAAGTACCACCCTCTATAGTGACCATCTATTAGATCCAAGGCGGTGGAGCAGCCAGCGCCTCTAAAAATTAAGTTTTTGAAGCTCGGGTTTATAAAAAAATTAAGTGTTCAATTAAAATTGTGTTGGTTTTGATATGGATAATTAGTGTACTGTAAAATAATAATAATTAACTATCTTTCAAAGGTGATAAATGAATATGTTTAGATTATCAGGTAAAGAAATTAAAAAGAAAGCAATTTGAGTTTAAATGTTTTTATTAATAAATGGAAAAACAAGTAAAGTTTGAAGAAAAGATAACAAATTTAGTGAAATTGATTCTTAAGATAAAGGTCTTCGTTGTGTGTGGGTAGGCAAAATCCCGGTTTGCGACGAAAGCCTGGGGGACACCATTTGGTAACGAGCTTTTCGTGCGTGCCTTCGGCACGCCCTCGAAGCTCGGCCCTCCGGGCTGGTGCCCTGGCGGGCAGCGTCTCGGTCCAAAAATTCTATTCCTCTTAAAAAACCACGTTTAAAATAAAATCAAAAAATGTACTTGCTTTTGTATAATGGTGTATTAAATTATTTGACCACGGCACTGTAGTTATAACTCTTGATTATTAATGATATACTTTTGATTATTAATGATATATTCAAAACAGAATCAATGAAGAAAATCGTGTAAAGAGTAAATATATGATAGGGATCCCCAAATCCAGATGGTAAAAATCAGAGTCGCCAAGACTTGATTTTTTTTGCTTAGGTTTTTTTGTGTGTCATTTAATATAAAAAATTAAATAATAGTGCAAATTATTAAAAAATAAACAAATAATATATAAAATATAATATATAAAATATAAATCAAATAAGATGTGAATAATTTCTTCTGTGCGCAAAGAAAAGCGAATTGAATATTAAATTTTTGAGTGGCAGGGCGGGGGGGGGGGGGTGAGGAATAATTATCGATATATTTAATGTTTCTTAATTTAAAGTCTTTTAGAGTCTTTCATTTCAAAATTTGAGTGCAAATTAAAATTATATTTCAAATTTGCCTGGTTAATGAAAATCCATTGGAGCTGTCAGTTTAAAATCCTAGCTGACAATTATATTTCAAATTTGCCTTGTTAATTAATATATATTCAATGTTTTTTAATTTAAAATCAATTGGTGTTTTTTCATTTTCATTCGAGTTCAAATGAATACAATATTATCTCGACACAAAGTCTAAATCAAAAATTTATAGTTTTAGTAACTGAAATCATGGTATAAATATTAATCTTACATTGGTCTAGTGGATAAAGCAGAGGACCTTAGTTCAAGAGTTCGTAGGTTCGATTCTAGTCAAGAGGGAAATTTTTTAGAGAAATTTCTCTTAGCGTTGTTACAAATTAATCTAGATCAATATATATAGTATTATCCCTGAAGACTTGATGGTGATGCGCTTATGGAGATGATCCCTCGTAGATATTTTAATTCGGGTTTATCATCGCGGTAAGACGTCGGACCTTATACACAAAACATTTATAAGAAAAGATTACAATATAAAAAGTTTCCAAACACAAGTAATATCAATTAAAAGCCTACCTTATCGTCCGATCATTATGCTCAAAAAAACTCGTACAATCTAAAGGCAACGCGACAAAATTATGGTCCACATATAGGACATTTGTACACGGAAATACTGGGTTTGAGCAAGAGGCTTGGTCGGAGTGGGATCTCGGCTTAAATAGGTTTCGGGTAGTCAAAATAAATATTTGAATAATCATTTGATATTCCCGGTCAATGTTTTTAATTGAATTTATTATATTAAATGATTTTAGAAATGATTATATCGAATTTAAGACCGAATAAATGTTTAAATATATTAATAAAGCTTAAATATATGTTTAATTTTTGGATTAAGAATTCGCGCGGGGTCTTTCGAATTTTGAAAATCTTTGGACTTTATTAAATGAATGTTTTTAAATATATATATAAAAAAAAGAAAGCTGTAATTTATGCAGCTCCAGGCGGAATGAATTATTTTTAATTTTATGTCAGAAGGATTATTTTTACTCTCTTGGGAATCGAGAATTCAAGTATATCAAAATTCAATCCGGGCCAAAAGACTACCCTGTATCGCGCTAAATATTTCACTCAATATTCATTTGTTCATTCTAAATTTAAACACACATAGCCATCCATCCCTAAATAAATAGTTTAAAAAAAGAAAAAAAAACATTCATATATATAATTAAAAATAATTAATTCCATCTCGTATCTAGTAGATGACTGCTTCTTATAATTTTCTTAATCGGCAATTTGTACTCTTATTTTAATTATTTTTAAAGATTTGTGTTTTATTTACAAAAAATATTAGAATTATAAGCAAAAAGAATTAAATATACAAGTTTGAACAAGAAAACTCTGACGTCAGCACTAATAAAATGTGTATAAGATCTGATGCTTTTAACATGTCAAGGTCGTTGAGTATAAATAAAACACTCGTTTAAATAAATAACTGAATTATCTAATTGAACTAAAAGTCAGTCGATATAACAGATTTTTTTCTATAAATTTTTTATTTGAATCATAATATTTACTTTAATCATGTATAATAGTGAAAAAATAAGTAGGAAGATTGGAATGGGGTCTTTTAACACTTGTTGTTTTTGTTGGTTGTCTGTACTTATAGAAAGGGCGGTTTACTTTTTTCACTGTTGCTTTAGATATTATTCATGTCTGGGCGACGTATTTTGTTTGTCTTTCAAGGAATTCACTTAAATAAATAAATAAACGAATCTATTTGCCGATTAGATGGTAGAGAAGAATATTATTAGTGTGTCAGGTCAGCCCAGGAAAACTAGAAATCATTTATGCTTGATGATGACAAACAAATTATACTAAGATGAATGAAACCTATACCATCTACCTATCGAAAGAAAAATAAGCTGACGTGTTCTGATGTGGGCATCCTCTTGGCTTTACCATACAACCTGGCCTCTCACTTATATTTAATAAAATTATCTATAATCATGTAGGGGGGGGGGTTAGTTTTTGCATTTTTAGATTACTGTATTAGCATCATACAAAGGTTCCAAAACAAAATGTTGCTGGTCATCGCAGAGGCGCCTTATTACGTCCCTAACAAAATAATCCATCATGACATCCCTTTGGAAAGTGTTAAGGAGGCCATACTTCGCTTCAGTGAAAAATACACCAAAAGAGTGTTAGTGCATCCTAATGTGTTAGCCAACAGACTAAATGTGCCCAGCAGTGAAGTGCGCAGATTGAAACTCCTGATGACATCCGACCTGATAGCCCAAGAGCCCACGACGGCCACACCTTCGTTATTTTATAAAAGCTGAAAGTTTTTCTGTGCATGTCCCCTATACAGGTAAGAACGACCAGCGACTATAGAGTTTGGGTTGTGGTTACTGATGCGTACAAAGCTTACTTGATGTATTGTTAATCGTTCTATTGTTTATATTTATATTTATATGTTGATATTGTTGTTAAATAAATGTTTTTTAATGAGATTACGAGTTCTTAATTAAAATGATCGTAATATTGGCGCCCGAACAATGTGAAAATGATAAAAAGACCTAGTGGACCACTGGCGAAGAGGAATAAGAAAAATGATTTTTCGAATATGGAAATAACGAGGGAGGAGATATCGAAGATCAAGGATGATATAAAAAAAGGTGAGCATAGAGTAATGGATTTGGGAGAGGAGGTGAATAAATTAAAAAATAATTTTGAAGAAATAATAAAAAAATTAAATTAGTTGAATAAAAGATTTCACTGTCGATGGTAACAGAATTGTTTTTATTTTAGGTTAAAAATAAAATAAAATGAGAGTCTAAAAAAAAAAAAAAAAAAAAAAAAAAAAAAAAAAAAATTAAAGGATGATTTGGAAGAGGAAAGAAACAAGAGGATAGAGTTGGAAGAAATAATAAAAAGGAAGGAAAATTCGGAAAAGGAAGTGATTTCGAGATTAATAGGAATATTCAATTAGCAGACGTGGGAAAATTCCTTCCGGTGTTTAGAGCTCTCCCAGAGGAAGATCCGAAGTTATTTTTAAAAAAGGTCGAGAATACTCTATTAAAATATAAAGTACCGGAAGATGTTTGGCTCATGGTGGTTTCGGATCAGTTGTTAGATAAGGCCAAGACATGGTGGCGGGTGGTCAATCAATTTCCAGCGTTGGATTGGAAAGATTTTAAAATGAAATTTCTCCGAGAATACGATAGTTTAATCGTAGTCTCAAAGTTAAAGGTTATGTTTTATGAGGAGAAACAGAGAGGGGACGAACCTATAAGGTTATTTATTGAGAATAAGATGGCTTTATATAAGAGAGTTTTTCCGGACGAAGATGCTGGTTCAATCCTTCAAGTTTTAGTGGAGATGATTACTCCACGTGTTAGATCGTCCATTAGGGGAATGAAATTCACTGATATTGAAGGGTTTATGCAGACGGTAGAAGAAATAGAAAGGGATTTAAAGGATATGGATAAAGAAGAAATAGAAAGGGATTTAAAGGATATGGATAAAGAAGAGAAGACAAGTCCCACTCAGGATAGAAGTTGCATTCAGGATAGACGTTTTTGTGGATTCTGTAGGCGGGAAGGACATGGGGAAGACACTTGCTTCAAGAAGGGAAACGAGTGGAGGGGCAAGGAAAAAGGGAGTTCCTTGTCCAAAAAGCAGTAGGATTCCCTAAGAAAGTAGGAATAGAAAGTGAGATCGCTAGTCATATTATTTGTTGTGTGAATAAATTTTCGGAAATCATTAGGCCATCAATGAAATTACAAATAGAGGAAAGTAGAAGGGCATTAACTAATGAAGATGATTTAATTCCGTACTGGTTGAAGGAAGTCAAGGAGGATGAGTTGAATATAATGGAAGAGGAGAAACTGGATGCTGGTCAGATGAAATTAAATCAAAATAAGGAAGAGTTACTTCATCAAATAAAATTATATTTAGAAGAATCGATGGATGGAGCAAAAATTATTGAAAATGGTCAAGAAAGGGGAAGGTTAGTTAAATATCATTCGAGTTATTTTAAACCTAGGAAGAAAGAAGAATGATCCTGTGGGAAGCTGCGTCCGCGTTCTAAGGAGGGGAGAATTGATGCGTACAAAGCTTACTTGATGTATTGTTAATCGTTCTATTGTTTATATTTATATTTATATGTTGATATTGTTGTTAAATAAATGTTTTTTAATGAGATTACGAGTTCTTAATTAAAATGACCGTAATATTACTTTGGCAGGTAACATGTAATAAAGGTGTATAAAATAGTACTTTAAATTCGTTTAAGTATAAAGCTCAATTTTTTTATATTTTCTTCGGGATAACTTTAGAAATCTCGTCATCCATTGCCGGACACTTATGACAGTTGCTACCCCCTGCCAGACATCCCTAAACTGTAACAAATTATAATTATACTTTCGTTATAATATAAAAGATAAATTTTATATATGTTACTTGGGGACCTATAAAAAAATGTTACCTAAATAGCCGGACAGTTTTAATGGTTGTTACATCTTGCCAGACACATTGAAAGTCCGCTGTAGGTGCTTAGTCGATTGCGATCTTTTAAAATATCCAATAATAAAATAATTTAATTACGTTCATAGCCATGTTATATAAAGTAAAAAATGTTATTTTAATATTATAAAATACAAAACAAAATATTATTACATGAAAAAAAAATATTTAATCGTTTTTATAAATTTCATTATTGTCGTCGATATTTTCATTTTCTTCGTCAGGTAACAACTGTTCAAGCGGGTGCGAGTGAGATAGGGCACTTAGTCTACTGTGATCTTTTACTACGCATCATCTGTCATTTAGTGATGTATTAAACCAGGGGTTTCCAACCGGTGGTACGCGGGAACGTTTCAGGTGGTACGAGTGAGTGAGCAACATTCTATTAATGTGCTTATTAATTATGTTTTTAAGTGAAAAAATCATGACATGAAAAAATTGTTTGCTGATGAAGAATGGTTGTCAAGATTGGCTTATCTAGCCGACATTTTTGGCAAACTCAACACACTGAACTTGGGAATTCAGGGAGCAAACACAACAGCCTTCACAGCCAGTGACAAAATAAACTCCTTCAAGAGAAAGTTAATCCTGTTTTGTTCACAAATACAGGAGGAGAATTTATTTGCATTTCCCACTCTATCATCATTTTTTGAAGAAAATGAAAAAAAAAACATCTTTAATATTATTCAGAGATTTATATGCAATGTTTACAAGGTCCCTAATGTAATTGATGTTGATGCCGCTAGACTTCAAATATTCATCGACTCGTATACAGTCTCCGATGTAAATGAAGCTTTTGACCGAAAGAAGTTGCGAAATTTTGACGCTAGCAATCTACCACCTTGTAAAAGCGAGCTATTGCAGCAATTTCTGCGAGCAAATTATATTTATTTATTTAATTTATTTATTTATTTATTTTTCACAAAGTATACAAACATAGGACCTTAGGTCCCACCTAGTGTTTATACATAATTTAGAAATAATATTTTACAATGTTGGCAAAAGATTTCACAAATACACAGATTTTGGAGGGAAGAAGAAAAAAAGTAGAGAAAGATTAGAAGACATAAAGGAAATAAGAGTAAGGAGTATCAGTTATTGGGATCCATAAAGAACGAAGACCTGAGAGCACCAAGAGTCGGGTTTGCATGAAATTTGGATGGAAGTTCATTCCAAAGCCTTGCACCCGCCAATTTGAAGGAATGAAAGAAGTGTTTAGTTTTACAGTGCACCTGCAATAGCGTTGTCTTCCTGGTAGAATGTATATATGTACCATTTGGAATAATGCTCATCTGAAAAATCCAACCACATATCAACCAGACAATAACGGCTGGGTATTGAGAGATGATAAATACCAAATGGTTTGAAGGGGATCAACTACCAAGTTATGTTAGTGATTCGCTCAAAACTCAATCAGGTATGTAATTATTATGACAAATTATTGTACATAATTTTTTAATTATTCATAATTGTATAAACTTGCTTATTTTTTTCAGAAACTGACGAAGAAGGCGATATTGACGACGATCATGCCATCGACTGGAGTGACGAAGAAAATGAAAATATCGACGACAATAATGAAATTTATAAAAACGATTAAATATTTTTTTTCATGTAATAATATTTTGTTTTGTATTTTATAATATTAAAATAACATTTTTTACTTTATATAACATGGCTATGAACGTAATTAAATTATTTTATTATTGGATATTTTAAAAGATCGCAATCGACTAAGCACTCGCGCTCGCACCTCCAGCGGACTTTCAATGTGTCTGGCAAGATGTAACAACCATTAAAACTGTCCGGCTATTTAGGTAACATTTTTTTATAGGTCCCCAAGTAACATATATAAAATTTAGCTTTTATATTATAACGAAAGTATAATTATAATTTGTTACAGTTTAGGGGTGTCTGGCAGGGGGTAGCAACTGTCATAAGTGTCCGGCAATGGATGACGAGATTTCTAAAGTTATCCCGAAGAAAATATAAAAAAATTGAGCTTTATACTTTAACGAATTTAAAGTACTATTTTATACACCTTTATTACCTGTTACCTGCCAAAGTAACCACAACCCAAACTCTATAGTCGCTGGTCGTTTTTACCTGTATAGGGGACATGCACAGAAAAACTTTCAGCTTTTATAAAATAACGAAGGTCTGGCCGTCGTGGGCTCTTACTCTTGAATTCAGGACTTAGATAAAAAAACCATGAACTCTATTATATAATAAGATTTTGTAAGAGAGATCCCTCACTGGAGGGATACTCTACATGCCAGTAAATTTAAAATTATTATTATTTTTGTTTTTAATTCTTAATTGTTTTATATAATTGTAATAATAATAAGTCATAACAAACGCTTATTGCCTTTTCAGGCAGATTGCTGAACTCACTAAGAGTTAATAAAAAAAAAATAAACTGCAACGGATCGTTGCTAAACTTTATCCAAATTCATTTGAAATATTAATATGTTCTAGAGTAAAGTACTTTAAAATATAATTTTACTAAAAACTTTATTTAACCTTTTTTGTGGTCCCCAAGGTACTTAATTAGGATATTAAATTTCATCAAAATTGGTTAAGTCATTTTCAAGATATTTAGAAAAAACTAAAAAAGTACTGAAATAAAGTACTAATGTTTGTAGACCGATATGTACGAAAAACTAATCCGCGCTTCATTTTGTTAAACTAATGGTAGGTTTTCAATTTCAATTCAATCGGTGCAACGGTGTGGAAAAATCCGTGGACGAAAAAAACGATAACACACATACATCCATCCATCCCCACGCACTTCCAAAAAAAATGGCACTTTTTGGCCTCTCGACGAGATTCCAGGTAATTTTTGGCAAAACCGTCACGTGCTAAAATTCGATCTCATTGAATACTTCAATTTGTGACCTTAATTGAGTCCATGGGTTCCGTAGTCTTTACCTGAGGACCCTTTGAAGTCGCGCTTGCCGCGCGACCGATTGCAATACTTTCTCCCATGCTTCGCATTGGATAAAGTAAAAAAAAGATTACTGTGTGCCCACTGATTATGTCTACAAAATTTGGTTGAGTTTCGAACAAGAGCCGATATTTTCATTTTTTGAGGCCCCATCCATTTTCGGCGGTTAGTTTTTCCATTTTTAGATTTCTGGGGTCGCACTGATTATGTATACAAAATTTGGTTGAGTTTGGTACAAGAGTCTATATTTTCATTTTTTGACCTTACACCCCCTCCCCCCACCAATTTTGGGCGGTTAGTTTTTGCATTTTTAGATTTCTGGGGGTCGCACTGATTATGTATACAAAATTTGGTTGAGTTTGGTACAAGAGTCTATATTTTCATTTTTTGACCCTACACCCCCTCTCCCCCCACCAATTTTGGGCGGTTAGTTTTTGCATTTTTAGACTTCTGGGATCCCACTGATTATGTATACAAAATTTGGTTGAGTTTGGAACAAGAGCCTATATTTTCATTTTTTGTCCCTACACCCCCCCCTCCCCCACCAATTTTGGGCGGTTAGTTTTTGCATTTTTAGACTTCTGGGGTCCCACTGATTATGTATACAAAATTTGGTTGAGTTTGGAACAAGAGCCTATATTTTCATTTTTTGACCCTACACCCCCCTCCCCCCACCAATTTTGGGCGGTTAGTTTTTGCATTTTTAGACTTCTGGGGTCCCACTGATTATGTATACAAAATTTGGTTGAGTTTGCTCAAATAGCCCATATTTTTAATTTTTATCCCCCCTCCACCCCCTTAATTTTGGGTCGATATGCACGAAAATCTAATCAGCTCTTAATCTCAATGGACCAAAACTACTTGTGAAATTTGGTTTCGATATTCCCACTAGTTTTTGAGCTAGCTCGTCCACAAAAATTTGGTAAAGCATAGACTAACGGACAGACAATATCCAAAATAAGCGCCACCCTAATATATAGGTATTTATTCCATTTATTACTATAAGATTTTTAGAATAATTTTATTGAAATAATTTAAAAACAAATATTCCAACAATATCCTTGGGTGTATAATATAAGGGCCTGAATACACTACGCTCTATCTAGAGTGGACTGTTCGCCAATCAGAATGAATTAAGCATCTTCTTCTCTCGAGTGCCATACCCGAAACGGGTGTCGGCTCCTCTCCACATATACCTGTGCTGAGTGTGTTTTAGTTGTTTTACACAGATATACGGGACCTACTTTTTAACGCCGGTTCCGAACGGCTAATTTGGAAAGGTTACTAGGCAATTATACACTTGGTAGGTTGCCATTACTTCAAGAGGAGGCGACTGCAAATATCTATCTGCCGAGACTCGGTCTCGAACCAGCGATCTTCGATTCAGCGAGCCAGCACTCTACCCACTGACCCACAGTCGCCTCGAATTAAGCATAAGTGTCGCTTATTTCAAAACAATTGGACTAAGCTGCACTTGTGGCCAGGTCCTATTTAATCTGATTAGCAGACAGTCCCCTCTAGCTAGCGTAGTGTATTCGGACCTTACGAGAGAATTGTTTAGGGGGCCATCCCAGGTAACCACAATATCCTAAGAATATTCTAAGGATATTCTAAGGACATTTAAATCTTCTTAGAATATTCTGAGGATATTGTGTGTTACCTGGGATTATAATATTCTAAGAAAATCTCCAGAATATTTAAGGAAATTGTGAGGTCATTCAAGGGATATTCCAATGCCCAAAAAACATATTTTTAGAATACAAATCGATTTATTCAATCGTCAAACTAAATATACAATTTTAATTATTATTCAATTTATAGATAAATACATGTATTTGAAAATAGATTTGTGATCATCCTAATCAATTTAATTAACGCCATACAATTAAAATAGACCTAATTAGCTAATAAATACATAAATAGATAAATAATTAAACTGTAATTAAATAGAAATCTCTATTTAAATTTCTCTATTCATATAAAATAATACAAATTGGCGATCACACGCCTAAGCCCAATGAAATCAATTAATATCTAGTACCTATATAGGAAATTTAGAACATAAAATAAAAATAATAAAATTCTTCATAGATAGTAAATAACATTATGGACAATATCGGGGTGTAATATATTTTATTAGCCTTCAGATCCTCATCTGTATCCTTCTTCAGGGCCTTTACATATTTCTGTATTTTTTCCAAAAATAGAATCGTAGCGATAATGAAAATCAGAAATTTTGAATAAAGAAAGTATGATAAAAAAATAAATAATATGTAAAGGACCTAAGGAAGGATACCGTTGAGGATTCGAAACGTCGGCGGAAGGCTTATAAAATATATTGCACCGGGTTGTTGTCCACAATTTTATTTAGCATATCTTAGAAGAATATTTCATTATTATTATTATTATTCATACCTATATTATTTTATATATAGATATAGGTATAAAATTCTTATTATTGACAGAACCAGATTCGATCACATGTATAATTGTAAATATTACTATATGTGTATAATTTCCAATAACTGAGGATGGTCCATTAAAATTTAGGCCGAAACGTCTCATTCTGGATGTGTTATTGTACCAGGTGCAAAAATTTGACTGATAGTTCCATCATCCTCCTAGAATTTGTATAATTCCATGAAGTATATTTTAAAAATTCAGTCGTAAATTATTAACATTTAATAGAGAGAAATTTCTAGATCAGAGCATAATTTTTATTATATTTTTAGTAAAAAACATCAACGACAACATGTGAAATTACACATTTCAAATGTCGATTTTCAACATTTGAAATAGTAGAATTTAATGTTAAAGTTGAATATTTATTAAAGTCACTGGTAGTTTTTACCATTAAAAACTAAAAATTCGATCTTTTCTTGTTATTATTTCTCTCACAACAAAGTATATATTACCATTTTCAACTCTTTTCATATTTTTACTTAGTAATACTTCACAATTTGCGTTCTTGGTTCCGAGTTACTATTTGAAATAGTAAAAAGTAACCAAAATCTGAGCATAATTTGACATTTATTTTTTTCCGTGTATATATTAGAGTGGCCTCAAAATAAAGTAATATTTTTTTTATTTTTGATCTGGAATGAAAATATGTTAATTTTACATTATGTTAAAATGCTCACCAAAAATCAGCTTGATTAAAAAATTTTAAGAGGTCAGTCAAAATTTTTAAAATTTTTCAAAATGATAGAAAACTGTTGACATCTTAAAGAATAGACTTCATTTCTATTCGTTAAGTTGTCAATAAAAAGAAAAAAATTATATACCTATAAATACCTATTTATATTTGCAGGTCCGTCGAAAACATCTAAATGTATACTAAAATCTTGAAAATTTAAATTGATATATAATCGACTTGAAATTTTAGGAATATTTATCATTTTCAACATAGGCAATAATAACACGATGAGAAATAAAAATTCAATTTTCTACCATTTTTGGAAATTTTTAAAAATCTTCAGTGACCATTTAAAATTTTTCAATCGAGCTGATTTTTGGTGAGCATTTTAAAAACATGTAAAATTAGCATATTTTCATGTGAGATTAAAAATAAAAAAAAATATTCGTTTTTTTTTGGGGGGGGGTGCACCTACCGCACATGTGTATATTTCGTTAATTAGTCCCCTTAATTAAATTATAATATTTAAAGAAGAGTAAATTGCATAAAAAATACATTTGAGAATTTCTTTAAGGATTTTATTTTACATTCGGAGAAATTCGACCGAGGGATTATCTTATCAAGCAACGGGATTCTTTCCACTTTTTATTTGGTGTTGAGAACTCGTCAAGGCAACATCTAGTATTATGTACAGCCAATCAAAGGTAAACAACCCTTCAAATCTACCCCTATATTTTATATATAACATTCAACCCTTGATATCTACCCCTATATTTTATTCATAACATTCTTATACATTCTTTTCTTCTCATTAATGAGAAAACTTAGATATTTTGATATTTTGAAGAAAAATATGGGATTGGCGGGCTAGACCTTTATTTAAAGGCTATATTCCGGACCCCGAATACTCTTAGATGAATAGAAATTTCCAAGGCATTCCCTCTGCCTCTATCAATCAATCAACATAATATCAAAAGCCTTGCGTGACATTACGGCGTCCGGTGCGAAAGGATAAAATGCCCACCCCTCACCCCGTCTTATATTTTTTTATTACAATAAAAATTTAAAATTATTTAAAATTATTAATAAAATGTATTACAGAAACAAATAGGTATAAATAAACTATAATTGAATAACATTTTAAATAAATACTTAGATGTTCAAACTTAGTATAAACTTGTGGATTTAGCATTCGATATAGCCGGTTTAGTGTCGCCTGATTTAGATATCTATATTCAAGATTTATTTGATTAAAAAAATATATTTTTCTCTGCAAACGAAAAAAGTTTAAAAACTAAAGAATATTTTTCATAAATTGAAATCGAAAACTGTCATGGGATAAATTTTAGTATTTTTGAATTATAAATAAAAATCCAATAGAAGTTTATTAAATATTCCCTATACTTAAAATGAATAGTTTTTTAAATAAAATATATTTATACATAATAAATAAGATCTAGACGAGTGAAATAATAAATATTTTCTATTTAAAAATCTATTCATTTTAAGTATAGGGAATATTTAATAAACTTTTATTGAATTTTTATGTAGAATTCAAAAATACTAAAATTTATACCATGTTTTATTTGAAAAAATTGAGAATTAACAACTTTTTGATTATCAGAAATAAACAAATATAATGGCCATCCTGGATATAAAATTTCAATTTTTATGATTAAGTAAAATTCTTGAATGACTAATTAAGAGTTCTGATTGATCAAATTAATTCTACGAACAATAGTTTAATTATTATTAATTTTTAATAATGAATGCTAAATTGGTAGATTTTACAAACTATCTAAAACAACTCAGAAGTTATAAATTTTAGACATTAAGTGCATTATACAAAATCATCTTAGTTTTTAACACTTAATCTAATGATGCAAAAATATGGGGGGGTCCCATAGAAAATAAGAAAGTTGATGGCGATTGCGGCAAAGTAGAAAGTGTCCTAAAGTTGTTAATAATTTATTTAATAATTTTTATAAAAAATAAAATAAAATCGCCTTCAAAAATTAAATGCAACAAATAAAATAATAATAACTTAAAAATCAAATAAAATACACTAAAAGGTATAAAATAACTATCTTATTTAGTTACAACTAAACGACGAATATTAACATGAAATTACTTTTTGAAGTCGGTGCCAAACAAACTATATAAGCGATCGTACCCGCCAAACGTACTAAGTAAGATCCGTCGAGTGCGATTCATAAAATGTATATGTTTAGCACCGACTTCAAAAAGTAATTTCATGTTAATATTTCGTCGTTTAGTTGTAACTAAATTAGATTATTATTTCATACCTTTTAGTGTATTATATTTTATTTTTGAGATTTATTATTTTATTTGTTGCATTTAATTTTTTGAAGTCGGTTTTATTTTTTATTTTTTATAAAAATTATTTTTATTTTTCGCTTTTTAGTGATGTTATTAATAGCGACTTAACATAATATCTTGCAAGGATCTCGTAAGAGAAAGCGTCAGGCAAATGAATTAGAAAATGATTAAACCAATTATTTTACATTAATAAATGTATACATTGTATTTTTTCTTCGATTCCGGAGATAACTTCTCCATCATCGAGTGTCCTTATTCATCTTTAGTCCTTGTTTTTAATAAGAGGAAAACTCTAATTAGATAAAAAAACCTCTTTTCCGATAATTATTTCAATTCCATTATTCCCCAATCAAGTCGATTGGTTCCCTCTCGTTTTCCCAAATTAGAAAATGATAAAAAATTCAATTCATAAATATAGAAATTCTCTCGAAACGTTTGCGGGTGTTAAATGAATGTTTTAAGATTTTTTTTATTCAAGATTTTTATTTATTATAATTTCGATTATTTGGTCATAAGAATTGAAGATTTACTTTATTTTGTCATTGATCATATCTTCAGAACTTGACTAAATTAATATGGTACCCCCCCCTAAGGTATCCTCTTTCCAATAAAACAAGAGTCATTAAAATCGGTTCATAAACAAAGTTATGCTTGAACAAACCTATCAAAAAAGATCTAATACCAATGAAAAAAAAACAGGACCAATCGGAAACTAGACTGAACCCAATACAAAAAAATCATCTAAATCGGTTCACAATTGGTGAAGATATGAGGTTACATAGACACAAAAAAAATCAGTCTAATTGAGAACCTCTTCCTTTTTTGAAGTCGGTTAAAAAGACCAGATTCCAAAATATAAATATGTCAAAGTTCAAAATTTTCTCTCAACTCCTTCCATGAAAACTTTTAATAAACGAGTTCTGTGAACTCGTATATACCTATTTATTTAAAGCTTTTCTTATTCTGTAATTTTACTTGAAAATAATAATAATAATAGAAAAATAATAATGATAATAATAATAGAAAATCATTCATCTCATCCATTCTATTTATTTTTTTTATTTAATTTAATTTTTTTTTTAAATGACTTTGAATGTCTATCGAGTTTGAGCAGAAGCCAACGAATTGTATGAATAAGTGACAAGAAAATTGATGGGCAAAGAGAGAGAGAATATTATTTTATTATTATTCAATCATGTCAAGTATCAAAAAAAAGGAGAACGACGGAGTCTAGTCCGGCTGAGAAGAAGGAAAGAGAGAGAGAGAGAGAAAGTCAAAAGCATTATCTTCCTCTTCGTTTTCGTTCGAGAGAGACGAGATAGAATGGTCAACTTGAAATGGGATTGAAGGGCAGGAACCCAAACAAGAATATAGAAGAGATATTTTATAGGTATATAGTACCTATCAAATTTAGTTTCATATTGAAGGAATGTTAATTTCTTCTGTAAACAGGAAATTATTTTACTTGTTATTAATTGAGATATTTTGAGAATTTAAATTTATTTAAATAACATGTCGTGTCTATGCACTACACGATTTTCATTAATTTTTACTTTACCATACAGGGTATGGTCAAGTATTGTAATCGTGCATGAAAAAAAGTGGGTTTTTTAACTTCTTTTTTTTCAAAATATCTCAAAAACGGCTGAAATTATTTTGATTAAAAAAATTGAGCAAAACCATGGCATTTCGCTCTACAAAAAAGTCCAAATATGTGAACATCGAAAAAATTATATTTTTCGAGATAATAATTGTTTTGTCAAAATGTCCGTTAGTCTGTGCGTTACCAAATGTTTGTACACGAGCTAGCTCAAAAATTAGTTTGATGACATCCAATTCTTCGAGTTTGGGTAGAAAAAAACTCCTCAATCGAAAAAGTGGACAGAAATTTCAAAAATCAGCTATCTCAGAGTATTGACGAGGACGGTGGCCACATTCAAGATGTCGTTTTTTAAATCTAATGAAATAAAACTTTAAATGTACTTCTGTATACAGAAAAAATAATTAAATCGATACTGCAAATACTTTTTCTGTTATGATTTTTTAAAATAAGAAAGTGACTGCGCCCCACCCTGTACTTAAAACATTTTCATCAGTAGAATGGAGAAAAGTTAAATTAATTAATTGATTTATTTATTTTCAGATCGGTTAACCGAGTGTAATCTCAATGGAGTGCGCACACACACACTACAACATTCCTAAATTAGTGAGTACTTTAGTGTAAATTAACACAATTTCATTTATTTGATAATTTTTATTTGGATCGAGCAGATGACAACCTCATTGAATTCTTTTTCTTTCAATATCCTTGAAATAGTAAATTTTAATACGAAAGTTGTTAGTAAAATTCGCATTGTATTTTTCTTCTGTCATTTTATTCATTTTCGTTTATTTATTTATTATATTTTATTTGTGATTCGTCATATAATAATTAAGGTAAATAAAAAAATGTCATTTAGTAGAATTTATTTTTTTCGCAATATAATACCTACCAAAATGACTTGTGGATTTGTGTTTGAATTTATTTTCCCTGTTAATTTGACCAGTGAGTAGTTGCATCACTGGTTTAAAGAGAGGGGAAGAGATACCTAGAGGGAGGGGGTGGGGGGTGGAGGGAGAAAGTTAATGTCAACATAAACATTTGTAGCAAGTTCAAAGTAGCCACCTGGACATTACTACACCTGTCTGACAATTGAGTCACAAGTAACACACACACAGATACAACCCTTGTCCTAGCCCAAACAACCCCTTGGCATTCGGCATAGCCCCACCCCCGCCCCCCACCCGTCCACTCTCTTTTACGACCATTTGAAAATAAAACACAAGACATGAAACGAGCATTGGCCGACACTTGAACTCGATTTGGATGGAGATGAGTCACGGGGTTGTATTGGATGACTCTTAACCCATATATATATATACCTATATATACAAAACAACCCACCGTTACAATTCTAGAGGGGTTGCAAATCTCAGGATTAGTACCTGAGACGGGGTGAAACACCAATTTCAACAGCGATATTTTTACGAAACAAACACATTATATGGACACTCCATATAACAACGGTAGCCAAACTATACCTCTTCAACTGTTTTATTGTCGCTTAACTAATAAATAAAAAGCATTTTTGTTATTTTTTATATTTCTCAAAATGGGCAAAATTGATCAATGAATTTTGAAAATGTGTTCCAACAATTAAGTACAACAATTTAAATAAACTGATGTGGCCATCCATTTGACTTTACCATACACCTGCACTCTCTCTAATATTTAATATTAGATGCGAAACCCGCCTTCGATGCAGTGGCGGATTTGATCACAATGGCACCCTAGGCTGATTGCCGCCTTTCTTGTAACGTCAAAATATATACAGTTGACTCTTGATAATTCAAAATCCAAGTGACCTACAAAAAAAATTCGAATTATCAAGAGGAAAGAAAAAATTCAAATTATAAAGAGTTTTTATTATATTTTTCAAAATATGTATGAGCTTACATAAATTTTATCTATAGGTCTCAAGTAAAAAAATAAAAATATTGAAAACGATAAAAAAGAACAAAAAAATTACATATTTACGCGGAAAATGAGGACTATACATTGCTAGGAAAAATTCGAATTATAAAGAGGGAAGTAGCCTAGTTCGAATTATAGAACCTTCCCTCCCCCTCTTAATACGAAGGGGAATTCGAGTTATCAATATACACAGCATTTTTTCGATTTACCGAAGTTAACACCAGAAAAGCTCGAATTATTGGGAGTCGACTGTATATAGACATTTTTCCACACCGATTTTTAAAATAAAGATCATTAATTTGTACATATTAATGACAAACTTACTTCTCTATAAATAAATATATATTATTTCTTTGATACATACATTCACAATATATAAATTAACATGAATAATTAATAACTTATAATTAGAAATTATTTTACCTTTCCAGTGCTCGGTAAAAATGTTTTATGTTCAAGCGCCTTCTTAATTTTAGGCACCTTTAAAATTTTGCCGCCCTAGGCCCAGACCCCAGAGGCCTGGGCATAAATCCGCCACTGCTTCGGAGGGCATCTTGCTTGCCAGGAGGCTAGCCCCTTGACTCCGTCACCCTACTTTAAATCCCCCTCCATTCCACCAACCCTATAAATGCCCTCTAGACTCTCTTCTCTTCCCCCCTCGCAACTCTGATCAACCTCCGAACCCTAGAGGAGGATTAATTCTTTTTTCTATTGAAATATGTACTTTCTAAGGGGTGGAGATATAGATTATGTATGATTGAGTTTTGTTCAAAGATCTAGAATTTACATTTTTGACCCCCCCCCCCTCTGGGTGGGTTTTTAGGGATTTTTTTAAGCAAAAATTTCAGAAATCACATCCACTATAACTTTGCTTCTGACAATATTCAAAAACATAATGTTTTAACAGTATTTAACCCCTAATGATGCAACCAGAAATTCAGAGCGTACGATTTGAATGCTAACCTAGAATACACAGATGAACCCTCTAGCGTTTTAATCTTACTCCTCCCTCCCCATCTTTTTGGTCACTATCAATTTTACATATTCAGTCATTTTTCATAAGGTCGTATAGGGTGCATATGCGAAATTTTGTATAAATCGACCAAAGTGTCTAGATTCTAGAATGAGTTATATTGATAGTTTTATTTTTGGAAAGCCCTCCCTCCCCCACAGAATTTTGACCCCGGAAAAAAATAATGTCTCTACTTTGTATTATAGGCTCGTTTTATAGTAAACTACATTTTTCTTGGTTTGTTTTAGTTTGAAAATTTTATAATTTTAATTTTTTTTAATAAACCCCTATTAATTTTTGGTTCGTTCACTCAAAATCTAATCAGCTCTTTAATCTCTATATAAAGAATCTACATGAGCAATTTCCTTGTAATAGTCCAACTAGTTTTTGAGCTAGAGCGTACGCATAATTTGGTAACGTACTAACCACTAACGTATGTACTCACAGACATTTTGACAAAATAATTAATATCTCGTAAAATATAATTTTTTCGATGTTCAGTCATTCGGGCATTTTTGTAGACCAAAACGCCCTTGTTTTGTTCAATTTTTCATATCAAAATAGTTTCAGCCGTTTTTGAAATACAGTGAAACCTCGATATAACAAAGCTGAAGGGGATCAGAAAATATTCGTTATAACAAGTAATTTCTGACAACTATTGTTTATTAAAATTTTCCCAAAAATCCACCCAAAAAAAAGGGGGGGGGGAGGGTGAAAAAATGTAAATTCTTGCCCTTGGAGCAAACTCAACTAAATTTTGTATACACAATCTGTGGGCCTCTGCAAAAACTAACCACCCAAAATGGGGGGGAGGGTCAAAAAATGAAAATTCTTTCTCTTGGACCAAACTCAACCAAATTGTGTATACATAATCTGTGGGTCACTAGAAGTCTTTGTTCGATTTCTACGAAATTTTGCAAATGCACTCTGAGGATTTATTTGACGTGATTGCATAACACTTGTTGACTATATATCAAGGGGATGTAGCTCAGTGGTAGAGCGTTCGCTTTGCATGTGAAAGGCCCCGGGTTCGATCCCCGGCATCTCCATAACTTTTTTAATTTATTCTAATTGTGAAAATTTTATAAGTAATTATTTATAAGTGCTCCCTCGATCATTTATTCGAATTTACTATTCATTTTAGTAAAATGAGCTGTAATGGGTTAAAAAATTGACCTACTTTATTATTTTTGTATATTAACTTAAATAAAAATTTTTAGTAGACACGTCCGATGTTTCGTCTATGATTTTATTGAGAAAAATGTTATTTGAATTGTCCCTTTCATACACTCAGCACAGATATATGTGGAGAGGTGCCGAAACGTCAGAGAGCTCTGATATGGCACTTAAAGAAGAAGAAAGTAAAAATACCATTTAATAAAAAAAATCACTTTTTTGAAGTCGGTGCAAAACATATAGGTACATTTTATAAATATAACTCGACGGATCTTACTTACTTTGTACGTTTGGCGGGTAAGCTCGCTTATATAGTTTCTTTAGCACCGACTTCAAAAAGTGATTTCATGTTAATATTTCGTCGTTTAGTTGTAACTAAATTAGATAATTATTTTATACCTTCTAGTGCATTTTATTTGATTTTTGAGTTATTATTATTTTATTTGTTTTGAGGTGGGTTTTATTTTTTTTATAAAAATTATTTTTATTTTTCTCTTTTTAGTGATGTTATTATTATAATAGTAACTTAATATAATACCTTGCATACATCTCGTAAGAGAAAGCGTCGGGCGAATGAATCAGAAAATGATATTAAAATTCATAAATATAGAAATTCTCTCGAAACGTTTGCGGGTTTTAAATGAATGTTTTAAGATTTTTTTTATAAAAGATTTTATTTATTATAATTTCGATTATTTGCTCGTAAGAATTGGAGATTTACGTTATTTCGTCATTGATCATGTCATCAGAACTTGACCAAATTAATTATTATGGGACCACCCCTAAGGGCCGGTTGTATGTCGCAAATTAAATCCTTTTTAGACCTAACACAGGTTAGATGGTAAATGGAGGAACTGGGATGGCCAATCAGATGTCAGGCACTGAAAATGCCTCCCATTTACCATCTAACCTGTGTTAGTTGTAAAAAGTATTTACTTTGCGACATACAACCGGCCCTAAGACACCACTTTCCAATAAAAAAAGAAGCATTGAAATCGGTCCACGTGGCAAAAAGTTTTCGCTGAACATACATAAAATAAATAAATATCTTGACTATCTTGGACCTATTCTGATACAAACGCAGAAAGAATCATTAAAATCGATTCATCAACAAAGAAGTTATGGGTGAACAAACATAACAAAAAAGGTCCAATTCCAATGAAAAAAAAACGGAACCAATTGGAAAGTATACTGAACCCAATGCAAAAAAATCATCAAAATCGGTTAACAATTGCCGAAGATATCAGGTAACATAGACACACAAAAAAATCAGTCGAATAGAGAACATCCTCCTTTTTTGAAGTCGGTTAAAAATTAAAATCAAAGAAATCTCAAATTGAATTGAGGCCTCTCATTTAAAAAGCAAAAAAATTAGTGCAATCTGTTTTTCATTTTTTTGCTCTCTCTCTCTGTTTCGTATGCTTTTGTCTTTTTGTTTGGCTGTTTTAAAATCCCACACCCACACCTTTTAATATCCCCCTCTCTCTGTTTTGCTCATTTAAACTACGCCTTCATTTTCAAATGACTGCAATTATTTTTTGTTTCTTTCTCTATGAAAAGAAAAAGGAACATTAAAATTAAACCGTATGTCTGTTTGTCCGTTTGTCCGTCCGTCTGCCTTGATGAGTTGCCGCAGCCATATTTACTAATTTTCACTTTCACAACTAAAGAAGATCAATTTGTTGCATTTATCGTCGGCTTCTTAATGTCTATGATTACAGAGTAAGTAACCCCCCACCCTCACTCTCTTTGCTGGTGTACAAATGATAAATGAACAGTGAAACGTTTCAAGAAAACGAGCAATTTAAGTTTAACTGTGAAATATTGACTCCAGGTGAAAGATACATTTATTGTTTTGCACACAGACACCGGTTACGCCGTTTTTGTGTCGAATATTTCACTATTTCTCACTCTCTCTTTATTGATGTCCTTTAAAGACTTATAAAAATAAAAAAAATGATCGATCTAAAAAGAATCCAAATTTAATAAAAAGCAATGGAAAAAATCAAATTGAAAATATTTTCTTTCCCGAGAGTAGCACGGTTGTTGTTGATTCATAAAGAAAAATCAATGAGGTTGTTCTCTGCTTGATTCAAATAAACATATCAATATATTATGGATTCTATAATATCTCTACACTGAAAATCAATTTTTTTATAGTAAATATATTGATAGATTTGAGCATTTTTAATGAGCTCTTATTTATTCCAAAGATATTTGATTAATGATCAAGATATATCGAAATCATTCCAAATATGACCAAATTTTTAGGTACTTAATCCAAATATACTTGAGTGATTTATTTAATTCTTAATATTTCTTAATATTAAATGAATGTCTTTTTTACTTCTGGTGAAACCTCTTATTTTATATAAACAAATGTCTTGTTATCATAAAACGACTTAGATTTTCTGCAAATAGTAATATCTTAATAATTAAGATATTTAAAGAAAAATGAACAAAAATTTTGTTTATATTTTCAATTGTTTTTTATTTATTTTTTTCAATTTTAAAACTCACTATAAGATTATAAGAATTATTAATATATATTAAAATTTTAGATTACCTTATAAAGATGAATTGATTGGATTTCGGATGGGGATGGATTGGAGGATGAGGAGGATGAATGGAAAACCAATCGACTTGATTGGGGAATAATGGAATTAAAATAATTATCGGAAAAGAGTTTTTTTTTATCTAATTAGATTTTTCCTCTTATTAAAAACAAGGACTAAAGATGAATAAGGACACTCGATGGTGGAGAAGTAATCTCCGGAATCGAAGCAAAATACATTAATTAATGTAAAATAATTGGTTTAATAAAATTTATAAAAAAAAACCTTATAAAGATAGAAAAAGAAATTAAATTAATAGAAAATTAAATTAAATTTTTTTTTATTAATTCAACCAAATGAATAATTAAAATAAATATTTATATAATTCATTTGATTGAATTATAGTAGATTCTACATCAAATGAATAATATACTCTTGTCAGAAATACAAATAAATAAAAAAATATTCAAGTTTATATCATTTCTTCTCGTAATTACATATTTTTTCATTTAAATACTCAACTATTAAATTTAACTATTCCACTATTTTACTCAAATAACAATATTTTCATAATTTATTTATTGATTCAAATAGATGCATCTTAATTATTAATATATCTAGGGTTGCTCCAAAAATACAATAATACTTAAAATACGGATATCATTTATTCATATTGAAAAGAGATCGAATTCCCTATAATTAACTTCATCATCTATTCATATCAAATATATTTTCTTAACTATAAATATATCATTTTTTCAGTGTATGTTCACCCACCTCCAGATTAAACCGCTTAACCGATTGACTTGAAATTAGTAACATAGACTCCTGAGGGGTCAAGTAACCAATGTGATTCATGATTAGAAAAAAAACCGACTTCAAAAAAATTAAATGCAACAGATAAAATAATAAGGACTCAAAAATAAAATAAAATGCACTAAAAGGTATAAAATAATTATCTTATTTAGATACAACTAAACGATGAAATTAATACATGAAATCACTTTTTGAAGTCGGTGCTAAACAAACTATATAAGCGAGCTTGCGCGATATTGTCTTCATCACCCGCCACACATTCTTGGAACATTAGCTGGATTTAAATGAACGTTGTTGACTTGAAACGTTTATTTGGACCACTTTTTTGATAAAACTCTTCGATTTATAGATGTCCAGCATTTCTCATGACACTTCTGAAGATTCTGATCATATCCTTTATAGGAAATTTAATGAACTTTCATTTTGGATAGTGAGGTCATATACGTAAAGTTGATATTTTTCGAGTTATAATCAAAAAACCCCTAAAAATGAGATTTTTTTACAATTTTTTATGCATTTTTGACAATGTTCCGTCACTAAATTTTGTTAGCAAAACTCAGATTTGGATTCAGCACACCAAAAAACATATAGGTAGGATCAAGAAATCAAAACTACCCCAAAACTTTCCCGCGATGGATGGACCCTTTAGAGAACAATTTAACTGGACTAAAAGGTTCTTCAAGAAATTAAAAAAAAAAATTTAATAAAAAAATAAAAACCGACTTCAAAAAAGGAGGAGGTTCTCTATTCGACTGAATTTTTTTTTGTGCCTATGTTACCTCATATCTCCGCCAATTGTGAACCGATTTTGAAATTTTATTTTAGGTATTAGACCTTTTTTGTTAGGTTTGTTCAGGTCTAACTTCTTTGTTTATTAACCGATTTCGATGATTCTTTTTCTATTGGAAAGGGGGTATCTTAGGGATGGTGCCATATTAATTTGGTCAAGTTCTGATGATTTGATCACTATTAATTACATCACTAAAAAGAGATAAATAAAAATAATTTTTAAGAAAAAAATAAAAACCGACTTCAAAAAAATTAAATGCAACAAATAAAATACGCTAAAAGGTAAAAAATTATTATTATCTTATTTAGTTACAACTAAACTACGAAATATTAACATGAAATTACTTTTTGAAGACGGTGCCAAACATACATTTTATGAATCGCACTCGACGGATCTTACTTTGTACGTTTGATGGGTACGCTCGCTTATAGGTATGGTTTGTTTGGCATCGACTTCAAAAAGTAATTTCATGTTAATATTTCGTAGTTTAGTTGTAACTAAATAAGATAATAATTATTTTATACTTTTTAGTTCTTCAAGAAATTAAAAAAAAATTTAATAAAAAAATAAAAACCGACTTCAAAAAAATTAAATCCAACAAATAAAATACACTAAAAAGTATAAAATAATTATTATCTTATTTAGTTACAACTAAACTACGAAATATTAACATGAAATTACTTTTTGAAGTCGATGCCAAACAAACCATACCTATAAGCGAGCGTACCCATCAAACGTACAAAGTAAGATCCGTCGAGTGCGATTCATAAAATGTATGTTTGGCACCGTCTTCAAAAAGTAATTTCATGTTAATATTTCGTAGTTTAGTTGTAACTAAATAAGATAATAATAATTTTTTACCTTTTAGCGTATTTTATTTGTTGCATTTAATTTTTTTGAAGTCGGTTTTTATTTTTTTCTTAAAAATTATTTTTATTTATCTCTTTTTAGTGATGTAATTAATAGTGATCAAATCATCAGAACTTGACCAAATTAATATGGCACCATCCCTAAGATACCCCCTTTCCAATAGAAAAAGAATCATCGAAATCGGTTAATAAACAAAGAAGTTAGGCCTGAACAAACCTAACAAAAAAGGTCTAATACCTAAAATAAAATTTCAAAATCGGTTCACAATTGGCGGAGATATGAGGTAACATAGGCACAAAAAAAATTCAGTCGAATAGAGAACCTCCTCCTTTTTTGAAGTCGGTTAAAAAAGAACATAATTCTTGATTAAACATATGAAATATATTTAGTTAGTTTGCCATAAGAAACGGTTTGTGGTTGCCGTTACTCATGCCATGAGCCCTGCCCTTGGGTAGGGGGGAGTTCTGACCCCCGAGCCCCCCCCCCCCCGTGGCTACGCCTCTGCTAGTATATATCCACAATGAATTAAAAATATTCTCTAATTCGATATTTTCAAACTAAATTTGAAAAACAATTCCAGATAACTTAAGAGATAAAGAAAATGGAAATATTGTTCAATTTCATTTTCCATTTTTTTTTCTTTTTTAAGTAAACTACCCTTATAATAATCTTCTTTCTCTCTCTTTCTTTTTCCTTTCTTCTTTGAAAATTCAACGACACCTCTCTTCTACTCTACCCTCTGGCTCAAACTTTTCTAAGCCAGAGAGAGAGAAGAGAGAGATCTTGGTGGTATCAAATTTGTTATTGAATTTTATGTTAAAACAAAAAATAAGTAAAAAAAAATGAAAATTGAACAACTTTGAATATATCTATATTCTTAACTTATCCATACAATTTGTATTATAATAAAAAGAAAAAAGTATAAAAAGTTTTATTTCAAAGAGTAGGTGGATTTTGTAGGTTATAAGAATTTCTAACTCTTCCTATTGACCCCGTGTTCGTTTTGTTCTCTTTCTTCTTTTTTCGCTTTTGCTCTTATTTTCACGCTAGTCTTAAGATTTTCATGTTTAAAGAGAAGCATTCGTTTGTTGAGAGAACTGTTTAATAAATATTACGACTAAACGAACCCGTAAGAAATAGCAGATAAACTATTTATAAATTAATAAAGTAAAGGGTGTGTAGTTTCACAGTGATTGAAATAAAACGCCAAGAGGCTTATACAAACTCAATATATTTCGGATTATTAGTCCATCATCAGGAGTTTACAGGCTAAAAACTGAGTTTTGTGAAACTACACACCCTTTACTTTATTAATTAATATCATGTTTCACCTAAAACCTACACCACTTTCTCTAAGTAAAAAAATATTTTTAATTAAAAGGATTGATTGATGATATGAAGGTAAAATCTATGAACTATTATTATTATTATTAAGCCTTTATTTACATTAAATTGATTGATACAGTGTATTTTTACTTTACCATACAGGGTATAGTCAAGTATTGTAATCGTGCATGAAAAAAGTGTTTTTTTCCTTCTTTTTTTAAAATATCTAAAAGACGGCTGAAACTATTTCGATTAAAAAAATTGAGCGAAACCATGGCATTTCGGTCTACAAAAAAGCTCTAATAAGTAAACATCGAAAAAATTATATTTTTCGAGGTAATAATTGTTTCGTCAAAATGTCTGTTAGTTAGTTAGTTAGTTAGTCTGTGCGTTACCAAATTTGTGGACGAGCTAGCTCAAAAACTAATGTGAATATCGAAACCAAATTTTACAGGTAGTTTTGGTCCATTGAGATTAAGAGCTGATTAGATTTTGGTGCATATCGACCCAAAATTAAGGGAGGTCGAGGGCGGGGGTTAAAAATTAAAAATCTAGGTCGTTTGAGCAAACTCAACCAAATTTTGTATACATAATCATTGGACGCCCAGAAGTCTAAAAATGCAAAATCTAAACGTCCGAAATGGGGGGGGGTCAAAAAATGAAAATCTTTGCCATTTTACAAACTCAACCAAATTTTGTATACATAATCAGTGGGTCCCAGGAGTCTAAAAATGCAAAAACTAACCCCCCCCCCTTCATGATTATAAATAATTTTATTAAATATTAAATATAAGTGAGGGGCCAGGTTGTATGGTAAAGTCAAGTTGATGGCCACATCAGAACACTTCAGCTTATTTTTTTTGATTTTCTGATATGTTATTTAAATATTATGTAGAAAGAAGTATCCAAGCAAATTTTTAGCTTTCTATCTTAACCCATAACGAAAATTCGATTTTTAAAGTAAATAGATCAAAGTATATATTATTAAAATAAATAAAACACTCATGGGTTTTTGGAGAATTTTTTTTATTAATGTTAAATATCAATTTTAGTACGACATTTCGTCCTTTTTCAGGACTTTTTTTTTAATTTTTTTTTAATTCAATCGAATGCAAGAAAGGGCGCACCAGTAAAGAAGCAGCCGCTATGGATCTCGAAAGACCCTTGCATTACCGAAGAGAAGGGAAAATTGATTAAGTGAGAGGGTGGAGACATAGGTGTTTATGCACTTGGGATTTGAAGGTTTGAAGATTATGGGTGCTGGGGAAGATGGAGGCTGGGAGAGAGTTCCAGCTCCTTGAAGTCATGGGGATATACGTATTGGCGAATGAAGTGGTCCGGCACTTTTCTAATTTGACCGCAAATGAGTGTTGGGAGTACTCAATTACTTAAGGTAGTTCTTTCGCGACAATCCACACAAAAATTTTAGCCTCGTAACCACTCTATAGATATGAACGGTTCTACAATTTTAGGTTGTGTTTTTTTAACGTGACTGTACTTCTTACACAACTATATCCTCTTTATGAATGGATCGTTTCCAAGCCATTGAACTTATATCCCCTCCACCAAATGTTTTTTTTTTTTTTTTATCAAAACTACCAGTTAAATAATTTCAAATTTTTTTAAGTTACTCCAAATATATTATTCTAACAAATTTTAGTTTTTCATCAAGATGGTGAAAGTCCTTAATTGAAAAAAAATAATGATCATTTTCCCACCCTTTCCCAATCAACCATATGTAAAAAATGTCATTTTTAATTGCAATTATTTCATGTTCGGTGTGGTAAATATTCTTCGAATTTTAACAGTGTGTTTATTATGCTATTAATGACTTATATTCCAAGTTTCGAAACCTTCTTGAATTTCTTACAAAGGGTCCCCCCTGGGATCTGAATTTTTGATTTTCTTAGAAAAATAAAATATTAATTCCCATGATATTTTTATCGATTCTAATACAAGAGTAGGTATTAAGAGAGACCAAATATGCTATTCGTTTTGATATATGTACTTTTACTTATGAGAGGGCGCCTTGGAAAAATTTTAATTAATAAAAATAATTAAAAAAAATAAAATAAAACCGACTTTTAAAAATTTAAATGCAACAAATAAAATAATAATAACTTAAAAATAAAATAAAATCCAATAAAAGGTATAAAATAATTATCTTATTTAGTTACAATTAAAACGACTAAATATTAACATGAAATTTCTTTTTGAAGTCGCAGTCGGTGCCAAACAAACTATATCTATAAGCGATCGTACCCGCCAAACGTACTAAGTAAGATCCGTCAAGTGCGATTCATAAAATGTATATGTTTGGCACCGACTTCAAAAAGTAATTTCATGTTAATATTTCGTCGTTTTAATTGTAATTAAATAAGATAATTATTTTATACCTTTTAGTGGATTTCATTTTATTTTTAAGTTATTATTATTTTGTTTGTTGCATTTAAGTTTTTTGAAGTCGGTTTTTTTTTTAATTATTTTTATTTTTCTCTTTTTAGTGTTATTATTAATAGTGACTTAATATAATAAACTTAATGTTATAAGATTTTTTTATAAAATATTTTATTTATCATAATTTCGATTATTTGCTCATAAGAATTGGAGATTTACGTTATTTCGTCGTTGATAATATCATTAGAATTTGACCAAATTAATATGGCACCATCCCTAAGATACCCCTTTCCAATAAAAAAAGAATCATCGAAATCGGTTCATAAACAAAGAAGTTAGGCCTGAACAAACCTAACAAAAAAGGTCCAATGAAAAAAACGGGACCAATCGGAAGCTAGAATGAACCCAATGCAAAAAAATTTCAAAATCGGTTCACAATTGGCGGAGATATGAGGTAACAGACACAACAAAAAAAAAAATCAGTCGAATAGAGAACCTCCTCCATTTTTAAGTCGGTTAAAAAAAGCCTCCGCGACTCGGAAAAGTTTCGGAACCCCTAGCTTAGTGTATATAATTAATTATTCTACATTATTAACTAACTTTTTTGATTAACAAATATCAATAAAATTCGTATATTTTATATGCGGCCTTAGGAATTTGTTTTTTTTTTCAAATGCGGCCCATGTAGCCCAAAAAGTTGGACATCCCTAGTCTAGAGCCTCCTTTAGGATATATTTGTTTTATTTATGTGAAAGCTACCAGGTATTTCTAATTAACTCTTAAACTAAAAATAATATATTTTCCTATTTAAAAAGTTAATCCAATTTTGATTTCTATAATTAATAGGGCCAAGTCCTGTGGTTGGTTCACTTTCCAGTTTATTTTTACACACAAATATATAAATATATCTACACACTTTTAGGAGATTAATTTGGGAGAGGGTGAATTTTAATAATGAAATGCTGCTATCGGATGAAAATGTAAAAGCATTTGAGAATTGTCAATTTGTGTACATTAAAAACAAACGAGCAGCAGACATCATTAAATGATAAATAATGTTTATTAAATGAACGGAGATCCAAGGGCGGGATTGCCAATTAGATGCAAACAAATACAAATTAACAAAACAACCAACACTCGAGGGACTAGCCTTCTGAAACTATATATAGGTATTATATATAATTCCTATCGTTATTTTATTAAATAGACAATCGTAGTTTGATGAGAAAAGTCATTACAGTGAATAGTCTATTTAGATGGAATCAGAAATCCAAAGGATTCAAATCACAAATAGAAATTGACTTTAAATTTCTAAGAAAATCACAAGAGGTTGTTATATATTAGGTTGTTTCAAAAGTTTAGTCCGTTTTTATGAGTCTACTTTAAACTGTAATATCTCATTGAATACTTATTCTATTTAATCGAAATTTGAATCAGTGCACTTTTGCGAATGTAACACAAGTCTATTAATTCCGTCGGAATAAAAATTGGGTGCTCGGGATTGGCGAAAGTTCTACCGGTGAGAAAGTTATCGAAGTGCTTGAAAAGATGGTAGTCGGTTGGCGAGTGGTCTGGGGAGTATGGTGGGTGAGGCAGAACTTCGACGCTCAATTCGTTTAATTTTCGGACGGTGATTTGTGAAACGTGCGGACGGGCGTTGTCGTGGAGCAGGATCAGACCTGTTCTGTTGACCAGTGCCGGCTCCTGCTGACGCAATTTTCGATACATTTCGTCGATTTCCTCATAATAGGACTCTGCTGTGATGGTTTGGCCCGGTTGCAGAAAGTTATAGTGAATGACACCAGCCGCTGACAACCATACAGTAACCATGATCTTTTTTTGGTGGGTTTTCACCTTTGAGAAGTGCCTGGGTGGCTCATCGGTGTCCAACCACTGTCCTGAGCGTCTCCTGTTGTCCTAGAGGATCCACTTTTCATCACACGTGACGATCGGATCCAAAAGCAAAGAAGAACAGACCTCGAAACGTGACAATTTCTGTCGATCGTTCAAATCGTGGGGCACCCACTTTTCGAGCTTTTTGACCTTTCCAAAACGTTTTAAACCATCAAAAATCGCATGGGAGCTGACGCCCAGTTCTTCCGCCATCCCATGTACCGTTTGTGATGGGTCTGTCTCCACTAGGGTATTCAAATCCTCGTCCTGGATTACTTTAGGTCGACCACTTCGGGGCTCATCCTTCGAGGCTAAAATCTCCGGAACAAAATTTCGCAAACAAACGACGAACAGTGCGTTCATTAACACTAGCATTGCCAAATGCCTGGTTAATTTTTCCGGCTGTTTTGGCAGCACTTTGGTTCAATTTGAATTCGTAGAGAAAAATTGGCCGAAAATCGCTTAACGACATCATATAGTAATAACCTGAAAAGAGGGAAAAAATTAAAATTTGAGAAAAAATGAACAGCATCAATGTATAGAGTACAAAATTCTCTAACGATCAGTATATACCACGACACAGTAGAATACATATTTATTGAGATATGGAGCTACAAAAACACATGACATTAGAACGGACAAAACTTTTGAAACCACCTACCATTACTATATCAGAGATGGAATGAATTTTTTTTAATTATAAGTCAGAAGGATAGTTTTCACCCCATAGAGAATCCAACAGGAATATCAAAATTAGCGATCCGGTACGAAATTGGCAATCTTGTGAGTTGATCCCATCAGACATATCTTATATTAAAACTGTTAAAAAAAATTTACTATATGTTTACAATATAAATAGATAGAAAATTTAAAAGATAGCGTATAGTAAAAAAATACTGGTAAAGTCACATTAACTCATTGCAAAAATATATAAAAATAAGCTGACGTGTTCTGGATGTGGCCATCCACTTGACTTTACCATACAACCTGGCCCCTCACTTATATTTAATAATTTAATAAAATTATTTATATTCATGTAGGGGGGGGGTTAAATTTTGAATTTTTAGACTCCTAAGGCCCACTGATTATGTATACAAAATTTGTTTGAGTTTGGTATAAGAGCCTAGATTTTCATTTTTTGACCATACACCCCCCTACCCCATTTTGGGCGGTTAGTTTTTGCATTTTTAGACTTCTGGGGGTCTACTGATTATGTATACAAAATTTGGTTGAGTTTGCTCAAATGGCCTAGATTTTTAATTTTTAACTCCCCCTCGATCCCCCTTAATTTTTGGGTCGATATGCGCCAAAATCTAATCAGCTCTTAATCTCAATGCACCAAAACTACGTGTCGAATTTGGTTTCGATATTCTCACTAGTTTTTGATCTAGCTCGTTCACAAAATTTGTTAACGCACAGACTAACAATCAGACTAACTAACAGACATTTTGACAAAACAATTATTATCTCAAAAAATATAATTTTTTCGATGTTTACTTATTGGAGCTTTTTTGTAGAGCGAAATGCCATGGTTTTGCTCAATTTTTTTAATCAAAATAGTTTAAGCCGTTTTTGAGATATTTCGAAAAAAGAAGGAAAAAAACACTTTTTTCATGCACGATTACAATACTTGACCATACCCTGTATGGTAAACTAATAAATTGCAACTATACTTTTTTGTTGTATAATATATTAGTATATGATATACGCATTAGATAAAAAATATGTTGTAATATTATAATACTGGTGTGTAATATTACTAAAAAGTTTTGAGGTCCGACTTACCATTTATTATATTGTAGTAAAATTAGATAATAAATTTGTTGGTAATTAGCAATTCTTGTTTACTATATAGGTATATATTCATCGAAATCTTAAAAGCCGTTTTCGAGAAAAAAAATTATATATAATCTATTTCTCAAAAACTTTTGCGGGTTTTAAATGAACGTTATAAGATTTTTTTTTATAACAGATTTTATTTATCATAATTTCGATTATTTGTTCATAAGAATTGGAGATTTACGTTATTTCTTCGTTGATCATATCATCAGAACTTGACCAAATTAATATGGCACCATCCCTAAGATACCCCTTTCCAATAAAAAAAGAATCATCGAAATCGGTTGATAAACAAAGAAGTTAGGCCTGAACAAACCTAACAAAAAGGATCTAATACCATTGAAGAAAAAAACAGGACCAATCGGAAGCTAGACTGAACCCAATTCAAAAAAATTATCAAAATCAGTTCACATGT
Source organism: Forficula auricularia (assembly GCA_024734495.1). Lineage (NCBI taxonomy): Eukaryota > Metazoa > Arthropoda > Insecta > Dermaptera > Forficulidae > Forficula > Forficula auricularia. The sequence goes on from JALMQS010000089.1 coordinate 2,708,688, forward strand.
TCATGAGGTAACATAGACACAAAAAATAAATAAAAAATAAATAAATAAATAAATAAAAATTCAGTCGAATAGAGAACCTCATCCTTTTTTGAAGTCGGTTAAAAATACAGACTAATAAAGTGATGCTATGAAATATAATAGTTAAAGTAAAAATTTATAATTATAGTTTCTTGGGAATATAATTTACTTGCGATATTTAGGAACAACATAAGCCATAAACCATTCAAGAGATTGGATTTCTCTTTTAAAGAACTTACTCGTAATTCTTTTTTTAAACAAGATATATAGTTTAAAAATAGTGTCCTACTATTTTATCTAAAGGTTGAAATCGAAATCACGAGTAACCTCGCCCCCCCCCCCCCACCCAATACTAGATATATTAAAATCACGACACAAAAGAGAGAGGAAACACAAAAAGAGCTTGACTAGCAAGTTACCGTAAATCATTTGTCTTATTTCCAAATGTTAGACCACTCTTCTTCTTACTCGGGAAGGATTTTAGTTTTGGTTCCGCTAGCATCCACAAGAGTGAGAGAGAGAGGAAATATTGTCCGGCTTTTGTTCTCAGCTGGCTGGTCTTTTAATTTATAGGTTATTGGTCGGGGTGCAGGGTGCAGGTGCAGGTGCGTGCGCCCCGAGCAACCCCTCAGCCTCCCGCATATACAACTAGAACCGTCACAGACGACGTGGCATCCATCTCCGTCGTTTGAATTTAATTTGGTAGCCTTCATGCACACCTCCTAAATCACTTCTTGTTCTTTCAGCCCCCCCCCCCCCCCCCGAAAAAAAACCTCCCTCAATGCATTTGCACTCGATATATAGGTATACTAGTATATAACACAGGGTGATTCAAAAATTATTACTTCCATTGTGGGGATCTCGCTTACTATAAAGGTGCCCGTACGTACACTTGTAGACTTGCTAGAGCTGCTCTAGGTAGCTATAAATTAACATGAACATAACAATATACATAGGTGTAAACATAAACAAAAAATAAATTTATTGACAATTTTCCAAAGATAAGATTTTCGGCGGCCCTCTTGCTAGCCAGGAGCACGCCCCTGGAACCCCCCCCCACCAACAACACCCCGAACCCCCCAACCCCACCCCACCCCACCCTACTACCCCTCTGGACCCTAGCCTGAACCCTCCACTAAATCTTGCACCACACCACCCACCACCCCCTGGACCCCACCTCGTGCCCTTCACCCGGCCCCACACGACCATACCACCTCCACCCACCCCTGGCTCCTCCCCCGCACCACCACCCGCGTCACCCCACTAAGACTCTGGATCCTCACGTGAACCACCCCCCTTGCCCCCCGCATTCAGTGTTTTCATTTCTAGCCTTCTAGTGACCCACAGATTATATATACAAAATTTGGTTGAGTTTGGTCCAAGAGCAAAAATTTTTATATTTTGAACCTCCCCCTTTTAGGGTGGTTATTTGGTGGAATTTTTTTAAACAAAAGTTGTCAGAAATCACATCCTCTACAACTTTGCTTATAATAAAATTTGCCGTAGGGTTAATAGTTTAGGCGTTATTTGATAATTTTCATTCGAGCGCCCCCCAAAACGTCTTTTAGGGTCAAAATATCAAAACGTAAGTTAGAAGACATCTGATGAAAATATGAAATTTCATAATAATCCCTTCAGCCGTTTTTACCTGAATCGTGAGCAACTTTTCGCCGAAACCACTGAAACATACAAACATACAGACAGACAGGAATTTTTTTGAGGGTGTTTTCGTTAATAACTTTGCTTGAAATGTGTGCAACCAAAATTTGGCGTGATTGGGAGCAATGTACAGACAAAACTTTAATTTTATAAATATAGATATATATTGAAAAAATTTTAAAGTAGGTATTTCGAAATAAACATTCTTGAATCGAGTTTTTTTTTACTTTACCATACAGGGTATGGTCAAGTATTGAAATCGTTCATGGAAAAAGAGTTTTTTTTTGCTTCGTTTTTTCAAAATATCTCAAAAACAGCTGAAAATATTTTTGATTAATAAAATTGTGCAAAACCATGGCATTTCAGTCTACAAAAAAGCCCTTTTAAGTCGAAAAAATTATATTTTTCGAGATAATAATTGTTTTGTCTAAATGTCTGTTTGTACACACGTTATCAAATTTTTCTGGTGGTCAAGCTCAAATTCTAATGTGAATATCAAAACCAAATTTCACATAATAATATTTATTGGAGAAATTATTTTACATGAAATAATACATTTTATTTGAGGCTTCGATTTCGGAGATACTTCCCCACCATCGACTGTATTTGATCTAGCTTGCGATAATATTTTTAGTCCCTGTTTTTTAATGAGAGGGAAAAAACCTCTTTGCCCTTTTTTTAAATTTATTTATAAAAGTAACAGTGAGAAAAGATGATGATATGATGAAAAATGAGGTGATAGGTCCGGTACACCTCCGGTATCAGAGGGTTTAGACTAGTTTGGGTTTATTTTTTTCCCGGGAAGGGGTAAAGCGTGGAGTGAACCGCTATTGGAATTAGGTGTACACGTCTTTGGAATTATGTGGAATTATTTTGGAATTCATTAGATAATGCCCCTTCATCTATTGCTTCTACTTGGAAATGAAAGTGGAAGTAGGTGTACACGATATTAAGTCGCGGTTCACCCCTCGGGCTAAAGTAATGATGCGTAGCGTCCTGGATTGAACTCTGAGACTGCCCTTATCCTAATAATGCAACTCCTTGCTCCAGGAGAATTCGCAGGAGCTCAGCAACTTCTTTAGCCTTGATGAGCATCTTGAGAATTCTTAGAATTTTTTCAAAATAATAGAAATATTTTAATTTTTTAAAAAACTTATAATTTTCTGTATGTATCATCTTGTTTCGGCTCTGGTTTCGCCCAACTCTCTGGATTGGTTGGCGAAAAATTAGTACCTTGCTCTGTAATTTTTAACCTACTTCAAAAAATGAGGAGGTTCTCTATTTTTTTTTTTTTTTTGTGTCTATGTTACCTCATATCTCCGCCAATTGAGAATCGATTTTGAAATTTTTTTTGCATTGGGTCCAGTCTGGCTTCCGGTTGGTCCCGTTTTTTTTTTTTTGATTGGTATTAGACCTTTTTTGTTAGGTTTGTTCAGGCCTAACTTCTTTGTTTATGAACTGATTTCGATGATTCTTTTTTTATTGGAAAGGGGTATCTTACCCAACTAGCAGAATAGCTGTATAATTTTAGATTATATAACTGTTATGTTGTGTTGCTGTTTTATAAGTGCTCCTCAGTTATTAATAACGTTTATAAAACATCAACGCAACATAACAGTTATATAACATAAAATTATACAGCTATTTTGCTAGTAGGGTAGGGATGGTGCCATATTAATTTGGTCAAGTTCTGATGATATGATCACTATTATAATTACATCACTAAAAAGAAAAAAAGAAAAATAATTAAAAAAAATTAAATAAAACCGACTTCAAAAAAATTAAATGCAACAAATAAAATACACTAAAAGGTATAAAATAATTATTATCTTATTTAGTTACTACTAATCGACGAAATATTAACATGACATTACTTTTTTAAGTCGGTGCCAAACAAACTATACCTATAAGCGAGCGTACCCGCCAAATGTACTAAGTAAGATCCGTCGAGTGCGATTCATAAAATGTATATGTTTGGCACCAAATTCAAAAAGTAATTTCATTTTAATATTTCGTCGCTTAGTTGTAACTAAATAAGACAATAATTATTGTATACCTTTTAGTGTATTTTATTTGTTGCATTTAATTTTTTTGATGTCGGTTTTTTTTTAATTATTACTTTATCAAATGCGAAGCATGGGAGAAAGTATTGGAATCGCTCTCGCGGCAAGCGCGACTTCAAAGGGTCCTCAGGTAAAGACTACGGAACCCATGGACTCAATTAAGCTCACAAATTGAAGTATTCAATGAGATTGAATTTTAGCACGTGACGGTTTTGCCAATAATTACCTGGGATCTCGCCGAGAGGCCAAAAAGTGCCATTTTTTTTGGAAGTGCGTGCGGATGGATGTATGTGTGTGTGTGTTATCGTTTTTTTCGTCCACGAATTTTTCCACACCGTTGCACCGGATGAATAGAAATTGAAAACCTACCAGTATTTTAACAAAATGAAGCGCTGATTAGTTTTTGGTACATATCGGTCCACAAACATTAGTACTTTATTTCAGTACTTTTTTAGTTTTTTTAAATATCTTGAAAATGACTTAACCAATTTTGATGAAATTTAATATCCCAATTAAGTACATTGGGAACCACAAAAAAGTTAAATAAAGTTTTTAGTAAAATTATATTTTAAAGTACTTTACTCTAGAACATATTAATATTTCAAATGAATTTGGATAAAGTTTAGCAACGATCCGTTGCAGTTTATTTTTATGATAAGTCCGTTTGTGACCAGGCTGGTAGATCTTTTTGGACTTTCTTTGCTTTTTCCTCGGATTCGTCTATTTTATTAGGTGACTTTGCTACTCTATCTTCCCTAGAACCTTCTCGTATTTTTTGCCCTTTGAACAGCAGAGCAATCTGTCTCCGCCCCCGCAGTTGATGCATTTCATTGTCGTAGACTGATATTCAAAGTTTCTGTGTTGGGATTGGGACAAGCACTTCCAGAAGTCCGGTCGGCGGAGGTCTATGTCTTGGCCACCGATAGTCAAATTTGTCATTTTTTAAAAAATTTTCTAGAAAAGTGTTGTATTTAATTCAATCTTTTTACTTTACCTTACTGGGTATGGTCAAGTATTGTAATCGTGCATGAAAAAAGTGTTTTTTTTCTTCTTCTTTTTCGAAATATCTCAAAAACGTCTCAAACTATTTTGTTTAAAAAAATTGAGCAAAACCATGGCATTTCGCTCTACAAAAAATCCCTAATAAGTGAATATCGAAAAAAATTATATTTTTTGAGATAATAATTGTTTTGTCAAAATGTCTGTTAGTCTGGTTGTCAGTTAGTTAGTTAGTCTGTGCATTACCAAATGATTGTGGACGAGCTAGCTCAAAAACTAGTTTGAATATCGAAACCAAATTTCACACGTAGTTTTGGTCCATTGAGATTAAGAGCTGATTAGATTTTGGTGCATATCGACACAAAATTAAGGGGGTGGAGGGGTGTTTAAAATTAAAAATCTAGGTCGTTTGAGCAAACTCAACCATATTTTGTATACATAATCAATGGACCGCCAGCAAGTCTAAAAATGCAAAATCTAACCGCCCAAAATGGGGGGGGGGCGTCAAAAAGTCAAAATCTTGGCCATTTACCAAACTCAACTAAATTTTTTACACATAATCAGTGTGCCACTAGGAGTCTGAAAATGCAAAAACTAACCCCCCTCCCCTACATGATTATAAATAATTTTATTAAATATTAATGTAAGTGAGGGCCAGGTTGTATGATAAAGTCAAGTGGATGGCCACATCAGAACACGTCAGCTTATTTTTATTTTAATAAACAGATCAGAAACTTTTCCAAATTTGAACCACTGCTCTTATCTATTATAGTAAGCTTAATTCCCATCCAGGAACTAAGTTTTGAACCACCCTGTATATGTATATGTATATGCGTGTGTGTTGTCGCTGCTGCTGACCCTGAAACACGCTTTTTGAGTTCAGCCTGTGTGCCTGCGTGACACCCTCCTTTTGACCCTATATAGAGCGAAATACAACACTTTCTCTCTCTCTCTCTCGTCAGGGTGGACGGACATGCATGCTATCGATATTTCGAAACAGGGCACTTTCACTTTCGCTTATTAACTGACCCTAACATTTTTCATTCATCCTTTCAACCCCGAAACATTCACCGAAATAATTAATTTCAATAAATTTCTATTAGAATTAATATATCATGTTCAGGGAATTGTACTTTCACTTAAGTAGGATAAATGAAATATTGAAATGAAATCTTCAAAATTTTGTAGTTTTTAAAATATTATAATTCATTTATTCAGAAATTTGACTTTACTTTTTATTAAATTTAACTACCCAATAGTCATGTAACAAATATTTACATTAAAGAAAAAAGTAAATAAATATTTTATGAGATATTAATTTACTATGAGTTAGATTTTCTAGCTCACTATATAAAAATAAAAAAATAAGAGTTAAATTTTTTCAATATATATATTTTTGGGCATTCAACCTATCTTCAGGAATTACAGAAAATAACTAGTAATTTTAGTTATTTTTTAAATTCCTGAAGATGGGTTGATAGCCCTTTCACTATCAATTTCACATTAAGAGTCGTTTCGATAAGGATATGTATAAAGTGCATTTTCGAAATTTAGTTCAAATCGATCAAAGGAATTTAGACTTATTTTGATAATTCTATTTTTGAATTCTTACCCCCCCCCCCCCCCCCCCCCGAAAATTTTAATTTCCGAAAAAAAATCACTTTTTTATTATAGGCCTCTATTATAGAAAATAACTTTCTTGGCTTTATTTAGTATCAAAATTGTTATAATTTTAGTTTTTTAAGAACCCCCCCCTCCTTAATTTTGGATTAAACTCTTAATCTTAATATAAAGAATCTATTAGTGAAATTTCTTTTTGATACTTTGTAGAATCGACAAATTTTGGAAGTCACGAAATAATTTAATGAGAAATACATAAATGATTCCTCGTAATAATAGAGTTTCGATTTTTCTAGAGGGGGCACTGGCCCCTTGCCTTCCCTCCTAACCATGATATTTATTCTAAAATGTTTTCTTGTAGACCAAAAAAACATGGTTTCGATCATTTTTTTAATCAAAATAGTATCAGCAGATTTCTAGATATTTCGAAAATAGCAAGTAAAAAAAAAAATAAGCTGACGTGTTCTGATGTGGCCATCCACTTGACTTTACCATACAACCTGGCCCCTCACTTATATTTAATATTTAATAAAATTATTTATAATCATGTACGGGAGGAGGGTTAGTTTTTCCATTTTTAGACTTCTGGTGACCCACTGATTATGTGTGCAAAATTTGGTTGAGTTTGTTACAAGGGCCTATATTTTCATATTTTGACCCTACCCGCCTCCCTTGCCCCATTTCGGGCGGATATTTTTTTGCATTTTTAGACTTCTGGGGTCCCACTGATTATGTATACAAAATTTGGTTTAGTTTGCTCAAATAGCCTAGATTTTTAATTTTTAGCCTCCCTCCACCCCCTTAATTCTGGTTCGATATGCACCAAAATCTAATCAGCTCTTAATCTCAATGGACCAAAACTACGTGTCAAATTTGGTTTCGATATTCACACTAGTTTTTGAGCTAGCTTGTCCACAAAAATTTGGTAACCTACAGACAATCAGACAACCAGACTAACAAACATTTTGACAAAACAATTATTATCGCGAAAAATATAATTTTTTCGATGTTCACTTATTAGAGCTTTTTTGTAGACCGAAATGGTTTCGCTCAATTTTTTTAATCAAAATAATTTCAGTCGTTTTTGAGATATTTCGAAAAAAATAAGGAAAACACCACTTTTTTCATGCATGATTACAATACTTGACCATACCCTGAATGGTAATGTAAAAAAATACTTGACCATAACGTGTATGTCAAAGTAAAAAAAATAAAATAAATAAATTTGATGAATTATTATAATTGAGTTATCAACACTACTATACAGACTACCTAATAACCACCCTCTCATTCCCTTAATTTTTTCACCCCCTCCGCTCCTATTATTTTTTATGAATAAATTAATATAAATGGGCTCTAATGAAAGAGAATTTACAAACCCTAAAAAAAAAACAAAAAAAAAAAACAATATTAATCAACATAAAATAGAGAGGTAGAGAGACCTGTTAATATGTTAATAAGAATGGTTGATTCGAGAGTTCTCTCTCTTTATAACGATGGATTAATCCTTCCCCCTTCACAAACATATTAAACGTGATGATAGAGTGGAATTAAAAATCCTCGTGGTAGGAAAATTAAGATATTGGATTGATTGAGATGTTCAATATAAAAAAACAAGAAGAAACAACAAATAGGATTTTTTCGAGGTGTTATATATATAAATTAAAGTTTGAAACATGAATAGAATTTTAATAAATTTAGTTGTCATCAAACTGGCAATTGAAAAAAGAAAAGAAAAATATAGTTAGCTAACTCAAAAGCACTACGATGTTATCTCAAAAAATAAAAATGTTAACAAATCTGCGAAATTTAAAAAAGGTATCCTAATATGGGATAGTGCCAAGATAGTAACGAAACATGTACAATATATCAATTCTAAAAGGAAATTTAACTATTAGATGCCATTATTTTGAGGGATATTCTTGCTATTAATTCATTATAAAAAAAATTAAATGCAACATATAAAATAATAATAACTCAAAAATAAAATAAAATTCACTAAAAGGTATAAAATAATAATCTAATTTAGTTAGAACTAAACGACGAAATATTAACCTGAAATCACTTTTTGAAGTCGGTGCAAAACATATACATTTTATAAATCGAACTCGACGAATCTTACTTAGTACGTTTGACGGGTAAGCTCTCTTATATAGTTTGTTTAGCACCAACTTCAAAAAGTGATTTCATGTTAATATTTCGTCGTTTAGTTGTAACTAAATAAGATAATTATTTTATACCTTAAAGTGGATTTTTATTTTATTTTTAAGTTATTATTATTTTATTTTGTTGCATTTAATTTTTTTGAAGTGGGGTTTTATTTTTTTTTTATAAAAATTATTTTGATTTTTCTCTTTTTTAGTGTTGTTATTAATAGTGACTTAATATAATAGTTTGCATGCATCTCGTAAGAGGAAGCGTCGAGAGAATGAATCAGAAAATGATAATAAAATTCAATTCATATATAAAGAAATTCTCTCGAAACGTTTGCGGGTTTTAAATGAATGTTTTAAGATTTTTTTATAAAAGATTTTATTTATTATAATTTCGATTATTTGCTCATAAGAATTGGAGATTTAAGTTATTTCGTCATTGATCATATCATCAGAACTTGACCAAATTAATATGGGACCGCATCTAAGGTACCCTCTTGCCAATAAAAAGGAATCATCTAAATCGGTCTACATGGCAAAAAGTTCTCGCTGAACAAACATAAAAAAAAAAATAGTTAAAATATATTGACTATCTTGGAGCTATACTGATCCAAACGCAAAAAGAATCATTAAAATCGGTTCATAAACAAAGAAGTTATGGGTGAATCAATATAACAAAAAAAGTCCAATACCAATGAAAAAATAAAACGGGACCAATCGCAAAGTATACTGAACCCAATGCAAAAAAAATCATCAAAATCGGTTCACAATTGGCGAAGATATCAGGTAACATAAAAACAAAAAAAATCAGTCGAATTGAGAACCTCCTCCTTTTTTGAAATCGGTTAAAAAGGATAAGATTTCAAAATAAAGACCATGGTTGCCTAATATGGGATACTGTCGCATATTATAGGCAATACGTGGTATCGAATATTAGGAACTAACCATAATGAAAAAAAGTGACACTTCACAAAGTTAATAGTCGAATTAAAATTTAATCTACCATCCCTAATTATAGACAATTTAAGTCAAACAAGAATATATATATAAAACATTTCAGAATTAAATTGAAAGTTTTTGTGCCGAGGGTAGCAGAATTTTTATATATCGAAGCAGACAATAAAAGAGTGTGTCTTCTGCTGGAATTATAAATTTTATTTATTTATAACTTTATTCATAAATTAATTCCTGTGAATCAATTGTAATAGACTGATGAAGAGGGCAAAGCCCTCGAAACTAGTCTCGTTATAAATAAATAAAATTTATATTTCCAACAGAAGACACATCTTTATTGTCTCCTTCAACATTTCAGAATATTCACTCACCTTGGACTAAAAATAATTTTTAAGAAAAAAATAAAAACCGACTTCAAAAAATTAAATGCAACAAATAAAATACACTAAAAGGTATAAAATAATTATTATTTTATTTAGTTACAACTAAACGACGAAATATTTACATGAAATTACTTTTTGAAGTCGGTACCAAACAAACTATACCTATAAGCGAGCGTACCCGCCAAACGTACTACGTAAGATCCGTCGAGTGCGATTCATAAAAGGTATATGTTTGACACCGACTTAAAAAAAGTAATTTCATGTTAATATTTCGTCGTTTAGTTGTAACTAAATAAGATAATAATTATCTTATACCTTTTAGTGTATTTTATTTGATGCATTTCTGATTTCGAAGGCAAAAGTTGTAATAAATAAATAAATAAATAAATAAATATTTGATGCATTTAATTTTTTGAAGTCGGTTTTTATTTTTTCTTAAAAATTATTTTTATTTTCTCTTTTTAGTGATGTTATTAATAGTGATCATATCGTCAGAACTTGACCAAATTAATATGACACCATCCCTAAGACTCCCCCTTTCGGATAAAAAAAGAACCATCGAAATCGGTCCATAAACAAAGAGGTTAGGTCTAAACAAACCTAATAAAAAAGGTCTAATACCTATGAAAAAAAAACGAAAAAAAAATGGGACCAATCGGAAGCTAGACTGGACCCAATGCAAAAAAAATTTTCAAAATCGGTTGAGAATTGGAGGAGATATGAGTTAAGATAGGCACAAAAAAAAAAAAAAAATCAGTCGAATAGAGAACCTCCTCCTTTTTTGAAGTCGGTTAATAATACACTTCAATGATTTTTTTCCTCGGTGGCTAGGTCCTCCAAACATCAATACAATCTAACTACAATACATTAAAAACATCAATACAAATTAATTACAACAATTTAACAAATAATAAACAAATAAAAAAAAAAGAAGAAAAAAATAGAAATCTATGCTCATTAACAAATAACATGACCATAGATTTCCATCAAAAGACAAAAAGTAATTTAAAAATTCCGCGAAAAACCCGATACCAGGAGCAAGCGACGCATTAGCCATCCCGGCATTTGCCATAAGTTGTTAAGGAAACCTGGTCAAACCTTAACAAGGATGGTATGACCTCTCTCTACCTCAGCTAATCTCTGCTTGTGAGAACTAAATAAATTTTTTTACAATTCTAGGACTTTAGGACTTGACAAAATTTATAATTGATTTAATCATAGGAGGCAGAAGACTATAATCCCAAGTAGTAATAAAAAGACAGACTTCCACAAATCAATGCCAGATCCTACAAATGAATGCAAACCTACATATATTAATATCTGAATTAACTAACTTATAGGAACCAGACTGTATTTAAATTAATACCATTCTTCCCTATATCCTTATAATCTATATAACCATCTGAATCATCCTCATAAGAAAAATACCACCACTGGTTTCAACACCTATACTTCTAGTCCCAACCCTGGATTGACTATCCCTTTTAACCATATTATCTAAAAAAAAGAAAAAATATTTTAAAAATAAACAAAATATTTACCTTAGTAACGCAGAGATTTCCTTATTCCAGCCTAATTTCAAAACCAACCCTTGCCCTTCCTATTTCTAAATGGAAAGAAGACTTAACAAACCCCTTTCCCCAAAAGAGACAAAAAAAGAACTAATAAAAACCTACCAAAAAGCTTCAAATTCGCAAGACAGCTTTTTGTTTACCCACCAGACTTCAAAAAGACCTAAGAACCTAAGAAGGGTTCTGTTACATCAATGTCGTCTTCATACAATCTTGAGATGTGTTTCACATTGTTTTCGGTAGAGTTCTCCAACTCCTTATGTCTAAAATAGGGGTGTCGCATATTAGGGAACTATCGGATATTTGGTAACGTTCCTCTAATATATTTATATTAGTTAATAAGCTCTTACGGTATGCGAGTCCGACAAGCACTTGACGGGTTTATTTTTTATTTTATTATTTATTTATTTATTTTTTTCAAAACAAAATTAATCAGACAGAAAAATTTTCTTGTCGAATCTCTAATAATTATACAAGAAAATTCAATATAAATATACGTATAACAAATAGTTTCATAATATTATTGTTTTTGAAAATTTAACTTGAGGGAGTTTTTGCAAATAATCAACTCAAATTATGCTAAAATAGTAGGTATAACGTATTATATATATAGAAACTATTAAAATATTTTAATATATTCCTCTTGGTGTATATAACGAACTAACAACAACAGTAACAACAACAACAACAAGAACAACATCACATCCAGGGAGCGTAGCAAAAGAGAGGGTGGTTGGTTGCAAACGTTTACCCTTGTGTGTGTGTGTGTGTGTGTGTGTGTGTGTCCATTTTGCGATCCAATCCAAAAAACTGCTCCAGCTGTCTGTTCACTCGACCATGTCATCCGGTTTGGAATTAATTTTCAAAAAAAAAAAAAAATTCGCAATTTTGAAATTTCTATTAAGTCACGCTTCTTAGTTCAAGGTAACAGACACGCACACACACACACTCAGGAGAATCGTTTCTATGGCAACGGCCAGGTGAAATTCCCTTTGAATATATTTATACGCATACACACTGTGTATCTGTAATGCACGGAGATAATTAGGGAGTGGTAATAAGGACCAAGAAAAAAGTTCATATAAACATAGGTATAAAAAATGTTTCTTTTACGAGTTATCAACCATTATATTGGAAATTACCATACATTGTTAAAAATACTTGGGGAGTAGAGAATGCCTTGTAATTTATTTACTTTTATAACATATATACAGGGTGTCCCAAGAAACATGTACCAGCCAAGGTCTGGTCAGGGGACACTATACTATTATAATACCCATCTATTTAATATAACCCCCATGTATGTACTACAGTATTTTGTAGTTTTTCGAGAAATGAATTTTTTGTTTATTTTCAGATTTTTTAAAATTGTAGGCGGTTTTAGTTATAACTTTTTCTGAGTGGTGTTTCTTTGAGAATTTTTTCTCAGTATTATGGCTAGAATGTGTGTTCACCTGTTATAAAAAACAAAACACCCAAATTTTAACTACTAGTAGCTCAGAATTTGATCATTTCTCTTTAAGGAGGTACGGGACTGTTTACCATTTTTATAAGAAAATTATCAATTTTTTACCGTCGAATCATTGATTAATTAAATATATATTACCTAAATTTGAAGTTGATCGTCTGTCTCATTACCGAGAAATAAATTATTAAAAATTGTCCTTTTAACCGAGCTTTTAAAAGGGCTATAATTTCTATACAAATTATACTATTTTCAACAAATTTATACAGATCAATAATTCAACTTTTCTGAATCGAATGATACATTTTTCAATAGATTTGAAAGTCTAGTTAATTAGTTATTCATAAATGTAAAAATAAAAAGTTATTTACAGCCAACAGAATATAAGAAAAGCACTAGTAACTTTATTTGTTGAAATTGTTTTTGTGTTAAATAAATGTTTTTATAATGAGAAAAAATTTATGTCAATATTCTTTTTATTAATATTATCAAAACAAAGATTTTTATTCAAAATTAACCTCATTATTAACAATTTTTTTATTAAAAAATTTGGTATGCAGAAGTTGTCACTCTGGAGAAATACATAAGATTTTTTCGAAGATCAACGAGATAGATAAGCAGTCTCGAATTCCCTTAAGAGAAATTCACACTTGATTTAAACTTGAAAAAAAAATACTTACACCTGACTGAATCACTTGTAAATAAATTTATAAACTTTATGGGTTCCTTAGCTCTCCAAATAGCACAAAAAAGTTGGTAATTTAATAGGACATTTTCACGCAATACAGTCAAAAATAGTGAAATTCGTTGCATGAATTTGAAATGACTTTTCTCACATTTTTTCGATTAATTAATTACTAAATATTAAAAAATGTTTGTATTAACATCTTGTTGAAAACTTATTTTTATTGTGGTCGTTCATCACACGTAAAACGGTCGCGGGGCAGATTGGTGGGAATCAATTCTACTTTATAAATATCAATTATTTATTTTTAAATGTTCTTTATTATTAATTAATAAAGTAAATGATGTGTAGTTTCACAGTGAATGAAATAAAACTCAAAGAGGCTTATACAAACTCCCTAGTAGCACAATGTTTCATACTATATAGTGCCTATATGGTATATATTCTCGAAAACTATATAGGCACTATATAGTTACTATATACTATGAAACATTGTGCTACTAGAATCAATATATTTCGGATTATTAGTCCATCATCAGGAGTTTACAGGTTAAAAAAGTTAAAAAAGTTTTTAACCTGTAAACTCGATGATGGACTAATAATCAAAATATTTTGAGTTTGTATAAACCTCTTTGAGTTTTATTTCATTCACTGTGTCTATTTTTACTTTATTAATTAATATCATGTTTCACCTAAAACCTACACCACTTTCCGTAAGTAAAATTCTTTATCTACTCTTATTAAACGAGCAAAAATTATATTTGTATATATATTTATTTATTTGTTTATATATTTGTATCTTGGTTCTATTTGAAAACGGCTTTACCGATTTTGATGAAATTCACGGGTTAGGGGTTTTTGGGGTGAAACAATTCGATCTTTCACGGACTCATCTTCGACAAAATTGTTTTTGATGGGTTTTTTCGTAATCAAATTAATTATTCTCAGGTAGACAAATCCGTTCTTAGGGTTTAAAAAAGGTTTCCCTTTTCTTTTGTGCTCAGGCAATTGGTCAGGTAAATCCTTTATTCTCAAAGGCCTTGAAGAAGTATTGTGATTGTGGATTTTAAGATATTTTGTTGTCCCTAAACGTTAGAAATATTAATAAACGTTTATAATTGTTTTTATAATGAACTTTATTTAATAGAATAAAAAATAATCAGGAGTCTCAATTTTCTGAAAAAACAACACATTTTTGATAGGTTTATTTATTAACAATTGGATGAATGAAAATGAATCATATCGTTGAATCAAAACAGGTGCAGGAGGTGGGGTGCGGTAGTGGGTGATTCCGGGGGTAGGGCGAGGTTTCGGGGGTGGGGTCGAGCGGGGTGGAGGTGGCGGGGGGGGGGGGGGGGTTACAGTGGGCGAATATTATATATTTTTGTATTTTTTTTAATTTGAAGGCGGCTCTCAAATAAAAATCGACCTTTTTATCAGAATTTTTAAATTAATTTAAAAATAATATTAAAATAAAGCTTTTAACTGAAGGAAAAGGGTGCCGAGCATCGCTCGGTGCCTCAGAGTACTTATTATTAAGATGAGATATTTCGACGTCGTTGTGTCATTATTAATCTCCCTGACAATTTTCATTAATATTTAGCCTAACAATTTTAAAATCATTGTCCCTCACACTATACTTAAAACATGTTTATCGGTAAGTAGAGAAAGGTTAAATTAATTAATTGATTTATTTATTTTCAGATCGGTCAACCGAGTGTAATCTCAATGGATCGCAATGTTCATAAAGTGGTCAGTACCTTTACAAGTAAATTAACACAATTTCATTATCAATAAAATTTATTTTATAAAATCTAACTCTTCTACCCATATTGATATTACTATGATTTATAAAGAGAAATCAATGAGGTTGTGCATTACTTGATGAAACTTTAGTTCGTTTTTTAAAAATGAAGGTATATTACAGAGGTGGCCACAACACAGCTCGCAGGTACATGGGGCTCTTCAGTCAATCTCGTGCGGCTCTTGAACCCTCTTGAATAATACCGATTTTAAGTACACGGGGGAGCATAAAGATCTACCACATTTTGAAGAGGTATAAAAAAATGAAAAAATTAAACTAGGAAGAAACTGAATGTATTTTTGAAAAGAACATAAAATAAATTTTTTTAAAATGTATTTTAAACATTATCAGACAAAAGGTGGGGGGGGGCAAAAATACAAATTCTAGCCACTTTCAACAAAACTCAACCAATTTATGCCACATATTCTGTGGGCCCCAAAAAGGCTAGAAATGCAAAAACTAACCACCCAAAATGGAGGGAGGTCAAAAAATGAAAATTCTAGCTCTTTCGACCAAACTATGAATACAAAATTTGGTTAGTTTTTGCATTTCTAGCCTACGGGATCCACAGAATATGTATACAAAATTTGGTTGAGTTTGGTCAAAAGGGCTAGAATTTTTTTGACCCCCTTTTTTTTGTCTGATAATGTTTAAAATACATTTTATTTTCAAAAATATATTTAGTTTTTCTAGTTAAATTTTTTTTCATTTTTATATTTCTTCAAAATGTGGTAGATTTTATACCCCACCCTGTATAATAATTAAATTAAAAAATATTAAAATTAAATTAATTTGTAATTTGTAATATTATAAGTAAGTAGAGCAAAAAATATCATTACTTCATTTATATTTTATAAAATAAAAAAAAAAGCTGTCTTTTTTTTAATAAACCATTAATCTCCAAACAATGTGTGGATGGATTTGAAACAGTTTTATAAATTTGCGGCTCCCAAAGTGAAGGTTAGTGGTCACCCCTGGTATATTATATAAAAAAATACAAAAATTTTCAAAAATAAATTCAAAAATTTGTTCTTTATTAATCGGAAGGTGTACTCTCGAAAATAAAATACAAATCATTTGAAAATATTTGTTGCATTTTTATTTAATATGCCTTTTAAAACGAACTAACCCTATATCAGATTAATCCAAGAATGTATTGACAAATTATTGGGTTAAATTAGAAGCTGATTTGAATATACAAAATAATTAATAAATTTCATTATCTTTTAGTAGAATTACATTATATGGTATGTTCAAAATAATGTTCCTAAATACTGACTAAATGATCACACAAAATTTATATATTCCTATAAATGATATAATACATATGCGATTATACAATATAATGTCCTGTTCTGTATTTTGGTCTAGAATATTATAAATCAGAAAAAAACTTATTAACCAACCATTTAAAATTTTATTTCTTTAATAAAATTATAAACTGTTTTAAATGTTTTTAATACACTTTTAAACTATGATGTTTAATTTTCTTATCTCAATCTAAATAATTAACAAAATTGTAAAATTTTTATTTATTTATTTTATTTTTATTTACCTAAGAATATAAAGGATTTTTTTTGGTTGAGGTAGGGATTCTTAAGTTTGGTGGGTCCGATGGATCACAAAAAAAGTTCATAACTATCTGCTAGGAACACCACCAATGACCGATACAGATACTGCAAAATTACTCAATGAAATCGCAATTCATGATTGTTAAAGCTAACTTGATCATATTTAAGCACAAAGTCAAACCCCAAAATGTAATTCTTTGTGACATTTTCATTTATACTCAAAGCTCATATAGTTGAAATGAAAACAAAAAATATTCCCTAAACAACAAATTTCGCCTTTGCCGACCAGCGATGTAAGTTTCCCCATATAAATAACATGAAGGTTTTGGCATTGAACGATCAATTTTTTTGTTGTAATTGTTCAAACAATTTAAAATTCTAGACTTTATCTAGTAGGTAGCTATCCCTCAGAATTTTTACAGATTCTTAACTATTATAATTTTAGACTCTATAACTTACTAACACTAAGATAAGGCAGTATTTTGTAAGAAGATCTTTTATTTTTGTGATTGATGTGATTTAGAGTTGAAATTTTATTAAAATAACACATAATTAATTATAATTATTTATTTAACATGAATAAATAATTTAATAAAACTACATTTTCGATCGACTTACTATTCTGTTCTCAATTATGACTGGGTCGGCATGGGTGCTAGGATGGTCATATGGGGTATTTTCGAATTTTACGCTGACAGAGACTCATATGGTTCGAAATCAATCAAAAACAATATCACCCAATAAATTTATAATTTTCTTATTAATATATTAAAGAATAATTAACACATTAATAAGTGTTTTGATCGCGCTTTTTGAACAAGAAAATATATCGCGAGACTACTGCTGTTTGAAGCTGTTGGAGTCTGCTGAGTCTTAAGTCTGAACCTTCGATTCGCAATTGAATCAAATGTAAGAAACATACGATTAATATTCCCCAAGTTTCAAGTCTCTTATCTCGAGTTTAACAAACCTGTGCCCCACAGTGATGCAAGTTTCCCATCTAAATAACATGGGGTTTTTGGAAATTTATATTCCGGCCAAAGAAATTTTCAAAAAATTTGAAACTCTGTAAATTTTATCCTTATAATAGTAGCTATCCTTCCGAATTTTCACAGATTTTTAGCTATTATAATTTGAGTTATGATTAGATAAAATACACTGTTATGTCTTAGCGATAGTCTGATTATAGACTCCAAAATTATAATAGCTAAATATATGTAAAAATTTTGAGAAATAGCTAATATGATAAGGATAATGTTTAGAAAATTCCAAATTTTTTTGAGCCATTACTTTGTGGAGACAAAAATTGATCGTTAAATGCCAAAAACTCTATGCTATTTAGATGGAAAAATTGCATCGCTCTGCGATAAGTTATTTGAAATAGAAATTTGAAACTTGGGGGATATTGTATTAAAATTATAAATACCCAAAATAAGGGTCACCATATTATTATAATATGTATATATATAATTTATTTTTAGAGACTATAGTTTCGAAGGTTTGACCTTCATCATCAAACATTTTAATTATAAATATTTCATCTGTTATTCTTCATAGGTTCAAATGCAGTTGGACTTAGGTAAGTTTATTTTGTCATAATAGTAAGCAGGTTACTAAAATATTGTCAGAATAAGCCGATCGGAACGTCGTAGTATTATTATTTGGTGTGTTCAATAAATAATTATAATTAATTATATGTGATTTAAACTAATTTTCAACCCTTTAATAACAAATTGAACCTTTAACAGCTACATGTCTAACAAATAGATTATTACTATTATTATTATTATTATTGAATGTTGAAATGTTCGAGTGCATTAGAGAATGATGGAATTGGTGAAGTGGCTGGTGATTTCGTTTTATGGCGAATTCATCCAGCAACTGATCCATGACCAACGAGCGGCTCGTTCTCTTGTCATTCATTCATTCATTCATTCATTTGTTGCCTACTCTGGACTGGCTGGCTTTCCAACAACTTCCACTTAGACTAAACATCAGACAGAGATTCTCATAGCTATTATTATTATTATTATTATTATTATCAATTTAGTTCCGAGTTTATTTTGTTTGGGCTAACCAAGTTCCAGGAACAACAACAAACACAACATATACAATATATCCAGTCTCTTGTTTGAAATTTACTTCATTTGAAAAAAGATACGATACGTGTACACCCCTTTTTAGATTTGACATTTTTATTTATTTATTTATTTCTAAAAAATTGAAAGTTTTCCCAATCCATAAAGATAATAAGCAGGGACGCGCCAAATCCCTTTTACGCCGTCGATTGGTGATTTTATATTCCGCCACAAACTGTGTATCACGCAGGCTTGTCTAGCGAGCAGAGGGTGGCTGAAGCATCACCAGACTCAATTATGTTCAAACCTGTCGCGGCAGGCTCGCTGTTTTCCACTAGCATCATCAGTTAGGTCATTTAATAGCCAGACTTGTATCCAGCCCCTTGTATAGACAACTCTATCAGTTATGGGTATGACTACTTTACCTTGGAAAAAAGGTGGAAGCCATTCCCCATTTTTACTTTATACAATGGGAAGCATGGATGGATGGATGTGCGTATGTTATCCTTTATTTTGCTATTCAACCGATTGAAATGAAATTGAAAATCTACTAGTAATTTAATAAAATGAAGCGCTGATTAGTTTTTGGTACCTATCGATCCACAAACAATAGTATTTTATTCCATTCATTTGATCGGTAGGTATCCAGATAACACCCCACTCTAGATGTCTTATTCAACCTAATCGTCTTTAAGATGTTGAGATGTCGAAGATCTGCTAGTGTCAAGAAAACATGTTCTAGACCAAGTGCGCTAGCAAAGTAAAATACTTCATGGTCAATGGTCGCCTTTGGAGGCGCAGCGCCATCGATGCACCGCACGGCATTTCACATATGGACGGCGCCGACGCGTCCCTGATAATAAGGCTGTCCTCTGCTTGATGCAAATAAACAGACAGATTTATTGATTACTATTTCTCCTTATTAAAAATCACGGATTAGAATTAATGATTTATTTTTTAAGCCGGGGGTGTCCATTACGCTTTCCCTGGGCCATATTGGAAAAATACGAGTTGTTTTGGAGAACACATAAAATAAAAATAAAAAAAAATCTTAAATATTAGAAAAGCAAGGTCATATCATATCATATCGTCAGAGCTGATGCTGTTAATTGAATTTTGTTGAATTTTATTAATTTGTATATTTTTGTTGCTTAATTAATCATTTCTTTTTTTAGCAACTATCTTTTTCAATTCTTTTGATAAAGGGAGAATTTTTCCCGAAACGTTTGTATTTCTACTAAAAGAATTTGTATTTATTTTATACCTCTATAGTTGTAAAAAAAGTGATAAATTTCTTAATAAACTTCTCTTTAGTTTTTTCGACATTTTTATATTATAAATGAAAATTAAATGATCTTAAAACCAGAGAAGAGAAAGAAAGATGAGGCAAAAATAAATTAAAAAAATTCTTTAATGAAAAAATAAAGGTAATGGTCTTAGAAGAGTAAAGAGTGGATTCCATATAAGTGTATGTAAGGGGCTGCTATAATAATAATAAAATGTTTAAAGACCAAATTAAAATAATAAAAAGAAATTGCTAAAAATAAATCATCCTTAAATTATAATTGTATTATGTCACAATTATTATTATATATATTTTTTCTCCCTCTGCTGAGTAGAATTTTAAGATTGTCTTTTAAATTAAAAGTTGAAAGTAGAACAAGTGCTTATACTTGCCTTTTGCTGATGAAGAAATTAAATGTTGAAAATATTAAGTGGATAGCTGAAAAAAAAGAAATCACCGAATTCTGTTTAAATCTAGGATTATTATTTGAAATTACGTTAGTGAGTTTTTACTTTCATTTTTACTTTATCCAATGCGAAGCATGGGGAAAGTATTGTGTCTCGCGGCAAGCGCGACTTCAAGGGGTCCTCGGGTAAAGACACGGAACCCTTGGACCAATTAAGGTCACAAATTGAAGTATTCAATTAGATTGAATTTTAGCAATGACGGTTTTGCCAAATTACCTGGAATCTCGTCGAGAGGCCAAAATGTGCCATTTTTTTGGAAGTGCGTGGGGATGGATGTATGTTATCGTTTTTTTCGTCCATTTTCCACACCGTTGCACCGATTGAATTGAAATTGAAAATCCACCAGTATTTTAACAAAATGAAGCGGTGCTTAGTTTTTGGTACATATCGGTCCACAAACATTAGTACTTTATTTCAGTACTTTTTTAGTTTTTCTAATATGCTTGAAAGTAACGAATTTTGATATCTAATTAAGTACCTTGGGAACCACAAAAAGGTTAAATAAAGTTTTTTAGTAAAATTATATTTTAAAGTACTTTACTCTAGAACATATTAATATTTCAAATGAATTTGGATAAAGTTTAGCAACGATCCGTTGCAGATTATTTTTTAATTCAATCGAATGGAAGAAGGGGCGCACCAATAAGATGCAGCCCTTATGGATCTCTAAAGACCCTTCCATTACCGAAGAGAGTGAAATAAGTTGATCCAGGTGAAGGGTGGGCGTGATGTTTGCCTATAATAAGTTCAGTGAAGGATCTCACCACGGATACGATTTCTGAATATGAACCAGCATTGAAAAATTTATCGAAAATAAGATTTTGGATTTATTTTTAGAATCTAAAAAGAATTGAATTAGCTAATTACAACTAAATACAAATTCTTTCAAAATTCAAAATTATTCCAAAACTTAAGTGGCTTATTGCAAAATTTAAATCTTATAAATTAAAGGGTTTATTTAGTCACACAAAATAAATAAAAGTTTTAATCTTCTTCTCTTCTTCTCCTTATTCTTAAACCTATAGGTTTGTTTCTTCCAGATCGTCATACCATCTCTTTTTGGGACGACCTCTAATTCTTATTCCAACCGGCTTGTTTGTCATCACTTTCTTTACCAGTCGGTCTTCTGGCATTCTTCTCACATGCGCATACCATTCCGCCCTTCTTCTTTTAACCCATTCGCCAACTTTTTGTATTCCACATTTTTCTCTAATATCTTCACTATTCATTCTAGTCATTCATTTATTCTTCGTAATGTCTGGTCACATTCATTATTTTTCGTAATGTCTTCATTTCAGTCGTTTCCAATAATTGAGAAGTTTTTGCAGTGTCGGGTCTTGTCTCTGCTGCGTAATTTATTTATTTTTTTAATGATATTGATGTGAGAAGGAGATACACCAGAAGGTGCATCTCCTAAAGGCCTGTATGGGCTGGCCCCTCCATCGTGAATAGAACAGAGTAGAAGGAAAGAAGCCGGGATCCTGGCTAATCTCAGAAACTTAGATACAATCCAATATCAATTTACTAAGGTTTTAGGGACTTCGAGCAGTGGTAAATTCTCCTTGCGATAAATTAGGTTAAATTTATCTCCCACTTAATATTGGACGTACTACGGTTTGTAGACTCATACCTTGGCCTCCGTTCTTAAATATTGATTTGACCAGATTGCATTGTTAAGGCAACCCGATATTTTTGAGGCCTTTATTGCCTGATGTCTTACCTCTGCTTCTAGGTTTTGATGAGAGGTCATTTGGATGCCAAGGTACGTGAAGGACATGACTTGTTCGACAATTGTATGGTATAGTTGTAGTTTACTTCGGAGTGGTGATTTAGAGATTGTGAGTGTTTTGGTCTTCTTTGTTGACAGGGTGAGACAGAATTTATGCGTAACACAGCTAAATTTATACAGGAGGCGCTGGAGGGAATCTTCATCTTCTGCAACGAGTGCTGCATCGTCTGCGTAGCAAACGCATGTTATACAGGGTGGCGCAGATGGATCGGGTGGTTTTTAAAATACTTGTCAAACTGTGTCGGGTGGTTTAAATACTTGTCAAACTGTCAATTTTAAAAGTATTGGATTGAAATAAAGTACAAAACGTGTAGTTACAATGGAAGTTTATTAACAAAAAATTAGTAAAGTTAGTTTTTAAAAATTACATCCATCAAATGCCCTCCTTCTCGAGCGACGCATTCTTGGAGTCAGTCCTTAACGTTCGCATTGCCCGCTCAAGCACATCACCAGGTGTTCGTAGCCAGTTTCGTTGTGCCTTCAACTCCTGAATGGTCCGGGGTTTGTTCATGTACACCCTTGCTTTTAAATAGCCCCATAAGAAGAAGTCACATACCGTGAGGTCCGGTGAGCGAGGGGGCCAATGGAGATCTCTATTACGGGAAATCAAACGGCCAGTGAACAGAGCGCGTACAGCTTGCATTGAGAACAATTACGACATGGACAATATGTGGTTCAACAAGACGGGGCAACTGCACAATGCCGCTAGAGATATCAATGCAAGCTGTACGCTCTGTTCCCTGGCCGTTTGATTTCCGTAATGGAAAATCCATTAACCTCGACAGAACTTATTTAAAAGCGGGGTGTATGAACAAATATTCGAAGAGTTGAAGAACAGCGAACGAATCACATTAATTCCTGGTGTTTTGAGCGGTATGCAGAGAACGATCATCTCAGAAAGGAAAGAAGCATGGATGTAATTTTTTACTTTACTAATTTTTTGTTAATAAACTTTCCATTGTAATTACGTTTTGCACTTTTATTTCAATCAATATGACAGTTTGACAAATTTCGCTCCACCTGGCCACCACCCCTCGTCCCCCAAAGAATATCCTTTTAGATTTTTTGATTTCGCCAATGCTTTCATCCATAACTATGTTAAAAAGCAGCGGACTAGGGAGTCTCTCTGCCTAATACCTTGATTTTTTGAGTTTTAATCTATTATTATTATTTATTTGAGCGATTTACCAGACAGTTTCGGTCACCCCTGGTTGAAACATTTTATAAGATTTTTATACAATTACAGAAAACCAAACAATTTCGTTCAAGATTTGGAATTTGTCACTCTGCCAACATACCTAAATCATTCTTAATTTGATAACATGGATATTTCAATAAATTATGAACACTTTCGATCGTGTTTATAAAACAATCGCAAAACGTTTAGTATAGAAATCTCAACATTTCGGAGAAAATTCTCCCTTTATCAATGTTGAAATTATAAAATAGAATATTTCATTGTTTTGCTACCATAATCAAATATTTGAAAGGATCGTAGGGAGTTGGACCAGAATTTAAGTCAAACGCAAAGTCTTTTTAATTAAATGGGCCAAACGTTTCGTCACTGATTAGCGACTTCGAGATTTACTGGTGGATGAAAGATTTTTGTTCAATTTTCAATTTTTATATAATTATTATAACGAAGAACAATTACAATTGTTTTTTTAATGTTTTATATTATCTTGATAACAAATTGAATATTCGGTGAAGACATACTACCTACTTTTTGGAATGTTTTTTCTTTAGTAAGAAATCTGACAAATGAGTTTATAAGATGAGCTACTGCGAAAGTCACATTGACAAAACATTTGGCCCATTTTAATTCAAAAACTTTGCGTTTGACTTAAATTCTGGTCCAACTCGCTACGATGCTTTCAAAAAATTATAAAATAGAGGTACTTTAAAATTGAAAAATAAAGCAACTAGAAAGAGATAAATATTCTGAACATTTTTATTTTAAATTAATTATATTATATCAAAAAAAAAAAAAAAATCATTACCTATACCCAAGTATACAAATTTATAATAAAAAAATTAAATTTATTCCAACAAGTACCTACCTATATTTAAAATAAATTTTCATTATTAAAACGAATTAGATTAGTTTTCATTTTATAGTGATGCGATAATTTTTCACAAAAGCTTATTAAGTAAAGAACATTTTTAAAAAATTTAAGAAACTTTTTAAAATATAAAATACCGAAATAGGTTTCACAAAAATAAAAGTTAAGATCCTTTTTTAGCTCGACTCTAAATATATTTCGGGATATAAGCCCATCTTCTGAGAAACTGGTTTCTTTTCCAAAATTTTCTTTACTTTATCTAAAATATTTCACCAAGAACCCACACCATTTTCATAACACAACAGTTTATATTGAATTTCGTTTTTGGACATATATTCGTGAAAAAATAGTGGAAAATTCTATATTTTGACATCTCTAGTGCTAAAACAAAATGTGTAGAAAAACCATATCCCATACAGTAGCATGTCTCTAAAATTGAACCAGAAGGGCAGAAACGTTTCTCAAATACGCCAAGGAAAAGATCATGGCAAGTTGTATCCTCTAAAGAGATAATAATAGTTTAATATAATCTATTCTCAATGGATGTCTGGCTGCTTCTAGTGTTAAACTTAAAATAAGGTTAATGTTATATAGAAATGAAAACAAACAACAAAACAACAACAACAACAACAACAACAAGAGACGAGAGGCTTTCTATCTAAATTTGAAAAGACCTTGGGTATCGAGCTGGCTGGCTGGCCCTTAATTAACCATAGAAGGGACTCTTGGATTGCCAACAAATTATTCAGCCTATGATCAGTTAACCGAAACGTAACCGCAATTTGGAGCCGAAGATCCTTGAAAGCTTTCTCTCTCTCTCTCTGGATGTTTGTATATAAGTCCATCAGTTGACACTTGATGTTCCCTTTGGTCCTGCGACTTACCGACGACCAACTTGATTATTTAATTTAAACCCACCCACTTAAGAAGAACACCACCCCCTTCTCGCACTAGCCGGGGGGGATTTATTATTTTTAATTTTAATGTCTCTGCTGTTTAGACTGAGTGTCGGCTGAGAGGAGAGACAGACAAACAGAACAGTTCCCAGAACACAGGTCGGTTAACTCATAAAAATCTTGGTTTCTTCTTCTTCCTCGTTCTCGGTAGGAAAGTCTTGGCTTGTCACTCACACGGCTATAAAATCCCATGCATTAGTGGTAAGGAGATAAGATCAAACATCCCTCACTTGTTAACATAATGCCGGTTAATTATTTTATTTATTTATTTGTTTATTTTTAATAACTTTTTTACAGAGAATTTTTAATCTTTTAGGTATAGTCGCTACTGTATAGATTTTGTTATTCTCTCTCTTTAATGGTTTCGGAATAATTTCCATTTTTATCCACCCTACTAGCCCAGAGATCCAAAAAGTGGTTCAGCTTACATTAATTGCGGGGAAAAAATTTTGAGGATTCGTATCATATCCTGTCCGGAAAATTCTGGTTATCTATAATCTAAGAGTTTTATCAAAAAAGTGGTCCAAGTAAACGTTCAAGTCAATAAAATTTCCTAGAGAATGGGATAGAAATCAAGTTTCTGGGATGAGTAGTTTTCAATTATGAAGGAAAAACTTCAACCTCATTTCGGCTCAGGTTATCATTATGCAATTAAGATGAAACTTTGTTTTAATTGTAGAAAATTTAATCTAGTTTAAAAATATCTGGAGTGGTCTTTTAACTTTGTAGTGAAAAAAATCCGAAAATAGTGCGAGTTTTGGATATTCGAAGTGATCAGGGGTGGGTGTTTTTTGGATCAATAATATATTTCAAAATTTATTAAATTAAATGGTTTTCTATAAAAGTTCAAAAAAATTGAAAAATAGCAAATTTTAGGTACTTTTTCTCATAACTTTTTTGTTAATAAATATTTTTCGAATATGAAAAAAGACTTTCAAAACAACTTTTGATTTATTTTTTGAAAGCTTATTGAATTTTCAGAACTTAATTATTTTAAAGTTTTTAAGCACTACTTCACTTGAAAATCATATTGTAAGGTGTCTATTAGATCCGATGGAATGGATTATTTTTAATTATATGTCAGAAGGATTGTTTTTCAACCCGAGTTCCAGTAACAACAATCCGATTCCGAGAGGTGAGAATCAACCCTTCTGACATATAATTAAATATAAGTAATATATTCATCGGATCTAATATGATTTTCTAAGAAAATTTAAATCTACGCATTGGATTCCTTTACGAACTTTTCAAAGTGAGTAGAATATTTTTGATTAAAAAATTGTATGTAATTATATATTAATTGCATTTATAAAAAACAAATTTAGCGGTAAGTCTTGTTTGTAATGATATCCAAATCATTTTTAATTAATTACAGACCCTGAAGAAGGGGAGAATAGCCTCCGAAACGTCAGTTTTTATGAATAAAAAGATAGTGTAAATTATCTTCTTCTTTTTTTGGACTACCTCATCGATATCCACTTAATTTAAATCTATTTCTACCAGCAACTTGAGATCTCTCACAATAACTTCACTATTTCTCATGGGCGCAATTTTTAATTTAGGCCACTAAATATTTTATATGACACATTGACTAAGACTAGAGGCTTACAAAGTACTACTGATATGTTATTAGCACAACAAAAAGAGACAATTGCACTGTTCTGGAGCTAAAAAAAGAAAAAAACTCAACATTTTGAGGTGTCAGTTTCTCAATGAAAAACTGAAGGTATTAAGCATTTCTTTATTCCAAAAAAACAAAATTCATTACAATGCTTAATACATGTTTTCAAAATATACTGTAGGTGTCTTTTTTCAGATTAACAACAGCATGAAGAAGTTGGATGAGAGATGTTTTATTTTATAAGCCTACGAAGTAATACCTCCTGGTTTCCAGTGGCGTAACTGAGATCATCTGCGTTCCCTCCTGTGTTAGAAATATTAAACGTTTTTTAAATGGATATTTTATATAGAGATGGAAAATTTCGTTATAATATCTTCTGTCCTTGAAGAACATTTCAAAGCCCACTCTAGTCCTTATGAGTAGAGACCAGATTTTATGCAGTAAAAACTGCCAAAATATGCCTTAAAATATGAATTTAAAATTGCTGAAATATGCCCCAGCTAATATGTAGAATAAGGTTGAAATATGCAAATGTATGCGGTGATGCAATTTTGTACAATATCCTTCGAGGCCCGCCTTCGGCAGCCACAATCCAGGGGGCACGCCCCTGGACCCCCCCCGAAACCCACTCAGCACCCTAGCCCCGCACCATGCACCCATGCCCCTCCCCTTCACGCCCCACACCACCACCACCCCAACACTCCACCTCGGACCCCACGAAACCTACCCCCCGCTCCACCCCTGCACCCTACTCCCACCTTACTCCTCCAGTCCACCTCCCATTCACCCCGCGCACCTATGCTCCTCCCACTCCACCCCACACCTACACCCCACCCACCTGCCATCACTACACACCCTGCCAACCTCCGCACCCAGTTTACATTTCTAGCCTTCTAGTGACCACAGACCATGTAATACAAAATTTGGTTGGTTGCTCCAAGGGCAAAAATTTACATATTTTTCACCCTCCCCCCCCCCTTTTTGGAGGAATTTTTTTAAATAAAAGTTGTCAGAAATCATCCCCTACAACTTTGCTCATTATAAAATTGCCATAGAAGTTAATAGTTTAGGAGTTAGTTGATAATTTTTACATTGTTCATTTAAACGCTTTTGGTCAAAATATTAAACGTTATATAGCTAAATGTAAGTTAGAAGACATCTAATACAAATATGAAATTTCATAATAATCCCTTCAGCCGTTTCACGTGAATCGTGAGCAACTTTTCGCAGAAACCACTGGAAACGAACAGACAGACAGACAGGAATTTTGTTGAGGTGTTTTCGCTCATAACTTTGTTTGAAAAGTGTGCAACCAAAATTTGGCGTGATTTACTTAATGTACGGACAAAACCTTGGGTACATATACACTATTATATAATAGATTACTCAAATGCAAAAATATTCAGTAGAATTGCTTACATCCTAGATGCATGATTCGGATAGATAATTGATCCCAGAAATATGGCGGCAAACAAAATATGCAATTGCATAGGAATCCGGTCTCTACTTATGAGTAATTTTTTGATTTTGATAGGAAAATAAAATTTAATTTCCACAATAATTAAACTTGTATTTAAATGAGTAATATTTATATAAGGGTGAAATAATATTTTATAATTTCTTTATGATTTTATATCAGGCTATTATTTATTGCTCTGCTGAGCCGAAGGTTTAAACAACTCTGTTCTAAATGATAATTCTGATATTTTTATAAGCAATTCTATATTAATGGCTGTTTGCATTTAAATATCTGTTTGGTTTTAATTTTATTCTCTTCCCCCACCCCTCTACCTTTACCTCTTCTCCAACGCCTACCCCCCCTCACCCACAGCCACTGACTGACCCTCCATTGCCAATTTATGAATATGAATATTTATATGGAAATTACTGTTTAATATATGGCTTTTTTATTCCTACCAATATACATATATGTATATATAACTAAACATTCTATTTATATCAGTTATTTATTTATTTATTTTTTGAGGGTATAAATTTCAATGCAATAAAAGTACAATTATTCATTGGTTATTGTTTATTATTGTTTTTTTGTAACGTTGTTATTATTATTATTATTATTATGTAATATATTAATTTACATACTGGATATTTATTTTTTTATCAGGTGGAGATGATATCTTTGAAATGATTCAATTAATGGACAAGAAATTCAATTTATAGATGGAATTTATGATTAAATTTATGGATATTAAAATATGTACATATTTTGTTTATTTCAAAAGTAGCAAAAAGTTGTTGATTCCTGAAAGAGAAATCATTGAGGTTTATCTCTTAGTGTAGACAAATTACGATTTACATAAAAATAATTCCCAAGATTTTAATACTAGAATACCTTTATTGATACTCAAATGTACTACTAAGTTTTCCCCCAAATCTATGCTGTGAAAATTTTTCAAAATGAGAAAATTTCGAATTTTCAATTTCTCTTGAATAACTCTAAAACGGATTATCAAATCAAAAAGATATCCATTAGATAAATTAAAGATCTTTAAATTAGGCGGAAAATGACAACAATTCCATCTAATTAGGTTCAATAGAATCGGTACTAGGGCCTGTCAAAAAAAGCTCCCCCCTGGATCACTTTTGAATATCCTAAAACTCGTACTTTTTTCGATTTCTCCTCATTTTGACCATGAATAAGCACATTTTCGACAAAGATGACTCTGCCATTTTTAAACTAAATTAAATTTGATACAATTTAAATTATAATTGGATTATGGTAACATGGGGTTGAAGTTTTTGAAAAAATGCAATTTTTTGGAAAAAATCGCAGTTTTTCATTCATAAAATAAAACCACTCATCCTAGAAACTTGATTCCTATCTCATTGTCTAGGAAATTTTATTTACTTGACCGTTTTTCGGACCACTTTTTTGATAAAATTCTTATAATTACAGATATTCTACATTTTCCGGATAGGATATGACCCGATCCTCAAAAGAGGTCATGGAAATTGCTGGATATCTATAAATAGAGAGTTTTATAAAAAGTGGTCCAAAAAACGTTCAAGTCAACAAAATTTACTAGAGATGAATATTAATCAAGTTTCTAGAATATTTTACTTTTTATGAAGGAAAACTGCGATTTTTTCCAAAAAATTTGATTTTTTCAAAACTTCAACCTCATTTTACTATTATCCAATTAAAATAAAATTTCATTTAAATTGTAGCAAACTTATTCTAGTTTAAAAACGTATAGTCTTCTTTGTCAAAACATTTCAACTCTTGGTCAAAATGGGAAAAAATCGAAAAAAGTACAGTTCTAGGGATATTCAAAAAATGATGTTTTGTTAACGGGCGCTTGTAACTACTTGCAGAACCTAAATAGATGAAATTGTTATTATTTTACGTGTAATTTTAAAGAGGTTTAATTTATCTAAAAAATATCTTTTGATTTGATAATCCATTTGGTATTCAGAAAAACTGAAAAAACTCCGAAATTTTCTTTGAGCGCGTAAAAAATTTCCACAACACACATTTGTCGGAAAACTAGGAGTTATATTGTAGTACCAATAAAGGTATTCGGCGTAATGTTGCAAAATTATTTCATATTTATCAGATTTTTTTAATGTAATTTGCCTGGACTATCTGTTTGATGAACGGCTATATTTACAAATTTTATTTATTAAACTGTTTATGGGTTTTAAAGTTAAATTTACGTTGTAAGAAAGATATTCAATTCATCATCATCATTGAGTATACAGTCCTAGAACTGGTTTGATGCAACAATCCGTCTCCCTCGACTCTGTCCCCCCGCCAGCTGTTTAACCTCTCTAAATGTCTGGCATCCTATATCCCCAATTATTTGGTTGAAATATTCTAATCTGGTTCTTCCCCTTCCCCTTTTCTTTCCCACCTCCCCCTCAAGATATCCCTAAGCAGTCCCCCATGTCTCAGTGTGTGCCCCATCATCTGACCTCTTCTCTTCTTCAGACTCTTCCACAGGTTCTTCTTTCTCGATTCTTCAAGAACTTCTTCATTTGTAATTTTATCCATCCATTTGATATTCATCATTCTTCTGTAGCACCACGTTTCGAAAGCCTCTAATCTTTCTCTCCTCTTCTCTAATTGTCCAGGTTTCACACCCGTACATGGCTATGCTCCATACATATGTCTTCAATAGCAACTTCCTGTTTGCTAAGCTGATTGTGGAGGAGCATAGTAGTTTTTGTTGTATTAAGCGATTTTGCTTGGGCAATTCTTGATTTAATTTCGTTTCGCTTCTCCCATCCCATGTTATTTTACTTCCTAGGTAGCGGAATTCCTTAACTCCTTCTAGGTTTTCTTGGTTAATTTTGATGCATTCCTGTCTCGTTTGTTCTTTTTTTGTATACTAGGACCTTGGTTTATTCTTGTTTATTTTCATTTTGATTTCTTCTATTAGGATTTGGTTAATTCCATTCAAGGCGTCCTCTAATTCTTTTTTATTGCTTCCTAGAAGGGCAATGTCATCGGCAAATCTTAACATAGCGATCTTTTGACCTTGGATTTCTATACCTGTATCAATTTTGTCTTTGAATTCTTTAATCGCTTCTTCTATGTATGATTGAAAATCATGGGTGACAGCACATCGCTTGTCTTACACCTTTTTTTTATTTTGACTTCTCTGTGTTCATCACCAATATTTATAATTGCCGTCTGGTTTTGATATAGATTGTAGATTAGTCTTCTCTCTCTGAATTTTATTCCCGCCTGTTTTAATATTTTAAACATAATTTCCCAATTGACATTATCGAATGCTTTTTCTAGGTCTGAATCCGATGTGAGCCAGATTCTTCCCTGATAAAAAGCCCTTTCTATTATTAGTCTAAGAGAGAATTGCTTCTCGGGTGCACTCTGTTTCTTTAAAAGCCGAACTGGTCTTCCCCCAGATTTTCTTCAACTCTTTGTTCTATTCTTCTCTGGATTATTTTGGTTAGGATTTTGGAGGCATGTGAGGTTAGGCTAATGGTCCTGAAATTTTCACATTTATCCGCGCCTGTCTTTTGGGAAGTGTGACTATTTTGTTTGGAAATCTTTTGGGATGATTCCCAATTTATAGATTTTGCTAATTAGTTCAAAGAGTTTTGTCAAGTGCCTTTCCCCAGAGTTCTTTAGGATTTCAGCTTGTATATTGTCTATTCCGGGTGCTCTATTATTTTTTGGATTCCTTCAAAGCTGTCTCGAATTCTGACCTGAGTATGGGGGTCTCCTAATTCGTTTTCGTCCACAGATTCTTCTTCTTCTATTGGAGTTCATTGTTTTTTTCTTCTCCATAGAGTTCTTCTAGGTGTTCCTTCCATCTATTTGCCTGTTCGTTTTCGTTTAGAATAATGTGGCCTCCTTTATCTCTTATGTTCTTGCTTTTTGGCTTGTCTTCTTGAAAATTTCTTTTTATTGCCCCTATAGGCTACATCAACTTTTCCCAATACTAGATTTTCGTTGACTTCTTTACATTTTTCTTGAATCATTTTTCTTTTGCTTTTCTACATTCTCTTATAACTTTCCATCTTAATTTTTTATATGTTTCTTTCCTTCTTCGTCTTTTCTGTTCATAAATTTTCTTCGTTCGTCAATCAGTTGCCGTATTTCGTCTGTTACCCATGGCTTTTTAATTTCGTTTTTCTTTGATTTAAGGACTTCGTTGGCTGTTTCAGTCAGGCTTGATTCCTTAGCATTCCATTCTTGTTCGATTTCTTCTTCTTTATTATTTGTGGGTGTTTTTTCTTCCAGTTTCTTATTCATTACGTTTTCGAAAAGTTTTTGGGTTTCCTTATTTTTAATTTAGATATATCCCAGTTTTTTCGCGACCCTCCCTTTTTTATTAGTTTTAAATTTTAGTTGGCATTTCATCGCAATTAGATTGTGATCACTAAAAATATCAGCCCCAGGATAGCTTTTACAGTCCTTTACTTGATTTCTGAATCTTTGTTTGACTAATATGTAATCTATTTGAAATCTCCCCTTGTCTTTTGGCATTTTCCACGTGTAGATCCTTCTTGGATGGTGTTTGGAAGAGTGTGTTTGCTACTACTAAACTGTGCTTACTGCAAAATTCAATTAATCTTTCGCCCCTTTCATTCCTATCTCCTAGACCGTGTTCGCCCACCACTTTTCCTTCTTTGCCTTTTCCTACTCTTGCATTCCAATCCCCCATAATTATTAAATTTTCGCCCCTTTAACGCGCTTCATCAGGTTTTTCCAATTTGTTCGTACATTTCTTCTATCACTTGGTCATCCTTATATGATGTAGTAGGCATGTATACCTGGATTATCACAGTATCTTTCGGTTTCGAATCCCACTGTGATCATAACAATCCTTTTGCTTACCTGAAGATAATTCTTTACCCTTTGCCCTGTTTTTATTCATAATAATGCCCACTCCTGCCCATTCTGCCCCCCGTATGAATGATTCTATGGCTGTTTTCAAACCAAAAATCCCTCTACTGGGTATCTCATTTCACTAATCCCAATAATGTCCAATTTATTGTCTATCCATTTCCCGCTTTAAATTCATTAGTTTATCTATTCCCTTCCAACGTCCTAACATTCCGCTCCGACTCGTAGAAAGTCATTATTTTTCCCTTTATGATGGTCTCTCCTCAGGTAGCCTTCCCGGAGATCCGAACGAAATAGTTTACCTCGGAATTCTTTACTCGAAGAGAAATCGTCATGTTGCATATTCTTGGGATTTGTAATGTGGTGGTTCCCGTTGCCTTCCACATGTTGAAGAGAAGAAAAATGAAAAAAGGAAATCAACTCCTAGCCCTCGAAAACCTAATAGCGTCGGAGTCGGTAAAAAAAAAAAAAACAAGAGTTGGCCAAGGGAGGCCGTATAGGAGAGAGAAAAAGAGAAGCCTGACACAAGTAAGTGGAAGCAATGTCAGACTTAGCTCGGATAACCCCGTGGTCGCAATCCACGTACTCATCAGAAATGAGTTCCTGTGACATCTAAAATATGAAAACAATTACACAGGCAATACTTGTAAGCAATAAAACAAGAGAAATATATATATATATATAAAAGAAAAAATTATTTAGTGATTGTAGTTAAAATATTAAAAAAAAAAAAAAAAAAAAAAAAATACCAATATTCCATAAAACAATTTAGAATATCAAGATAAGAATTTATATTTAAGGTCTCTAATTTAAGATTTTAATAGAATAATTTTACTCAAAAGTGCTCGTCCCCTCAGCAGTCGAACCCGAGTACCAAAACCGTACTTATACAGTGAGTTGTATTTTTGAAATTGTTTCTATTATTATAAAAAAAAAAAAAAAAAAAATCCGAAATGTAACATTTCATGTGAGCAAATTGCCATGTGCACATGACGTTTTAATTAATGTAAAATCAACAAGAAGCTTAATAATAGTTCGTAAGAAAAAAAAAGAAAAAGCAAAAATTATAATTTAGAAAATAATTAAAAGTAAAAAGAAACAACATGCAATAATGAATAAATAATATTATTATTAAAATTAAAAATTATTTCAAAAGCAATGTATTAAAAGAGAAAAGAAATCAATTAGAGTTTTCTTATTAGAGCTTGGAATAAGAATGAAAATTAGCTGACGTGTTCTGATGTGGCCATCCACTTGACTTTACCATACAACCTGGCCCTAAAATTATTTATAATCATGAATGGAGGGGTTAGTTTTAATTTTTAGACTTCTGTGGTCCCACTGATTATGTATACAAAATTTGGTTGAGTTTGGTAAATGGCAAAATTTTCATTTTTTGACCCCCTCCCCCATTTTGGGCGGTTAGTTTTTGCATTTTTAGACTTCTGAGGGTCCACTGATTGTATACAAAAATTTGGTTGAGTTTGCTCAAACAGCCTAGATTTATAATTTTTAACCCTCCCCCTCCTCCAACCTCCTAATTTTGGGTCGATATGCAGCAAAATCTAATCAGATCTTAATCTCAATGGACCAAAACTACGTGTGAAATTTGGCTTTGATATTCACACTAGTTTTTGAGATAGCTCGTCCACAAAAACGGTAACGCACAGACTAACCAACAGACAACCAGACTAATAGACATTTTTACAAAACAATTATTATCTCAAAAAATATAATTTTTTCAATGTTCACTTGTGAGGGCTTTTTTGTAGAGCAAAACGCCCTCGTTTCGCTGAATTTTAATCAAAATAGTTTTAGCCGTTTTTGAGATATTTCGAAAAAAAGAAGGAAAAAATCACTTTTTTCGTGCACGATTACAATACTTGACCATTCCCTGTATGGTAAAGTAAAAAGTAATGTTCCCCCTGGGACTAAAATTTCACTTTTAATGAATCCCACCGGTTACTTGATCCCTCAAGGAGTTTATGTTTCAAATTTCAAATCATTCGGTGAAGCGGTTTAACCTGGAGCTCGCTGAACATCGAGATATAGAATCCCAAAACTATTATATTGATTGCTTTGAAACCATTGAATTCTAATATAGTATTATTTTTTAAAACAAACCCTGGTCATCATCCCTTGAGCTTCATTTGTATCAGCCCTGTTAAGTCTTTCATTTATCCATATATCCAGCCCGTTGGCCAATCTAATCCAGCATCATATAATTTTATTTTATTTTTAATATAATACTACATATATACAATCTATCATTTGTGAATGTTATAGAAAGATAAATAAATTATGATTTTAAATAAATAATTAATCGCAAAAAGCGTTGTTAATTAGTGTTGTCACCTGCACACTTCATATCACCTGTCAGCATTCAAATAATAAACCCAATTTCTGGATATATATATATAGATTTTATAAAATATATAATAATCCTTGCGTTTTATTGCTAATGCATTTAAATATTGATCTATTACAAGAACAACTTTGTTCATTCAATTGAAAATTATAAATTCTATATATGCTACAGATTCCATGTAGACCAGGCAAATAAAGTGAAAAAAGCCTTGAACAGAAAATAATTTCCGGCAAATATTTTATTGCTGGAATACCTTTATTGGTACTCAATGTTACTACGGTTACCCCCAATTCTGGTTATGGAAATTTTTCTACAATCAAAATGAGAAAATTTAGGAGTTTTTCGAAGTTTTCTTGAATAACTCTAAAATGACTTATCAATTCAAAAAGATATTCATTATACAAATTAAAGCTCTTTAAATTACGCTTAAAATGATAAAAATTTCATCTGTTAAGTTCAGTAGAACTGGTACAACCTCCTGTCAAAAAAACAGCCCACGGGATCACTTTTGAATATTCCTAAAACTCGTAATTTTTCGATTTTTCTCCATTTTGACCATGAAGGAGCACGTTTCGACAAAGACAATTCTATACATTTTCAAACTAGATTAAATTTGCTACAATTTGAATAAGATTCATTCTAATTGGATAATAATTAATAAAGTAAAGGGTGTGTAGTTTCACAGTGAATTAAATAAAACCCAAAGAGGTTTATACAAACTCAATATATTTTGGATAATTAGTCCATGGTCAGGAGTTTACAGGATAAAAACCCCTTTCGATGGACTATTAATCCGAAATATATTAGTTTGTATAAACCTCTTTGAACCCTTCGTGTAATGAAACTACACCCTTTACTTTTATTAATTAATATCATGTTTCACCTAAAATCTACACCACTTTCCCTAAGTAAAACTAATTAGATAATAGTAACATGAGGTTGAAGTTTTGAAAAAAAAATGCAATTTTTTGAAAAAAAAATCACAGTTTTCCTTCATAAAATTAAAACCACTAACTCTATAATCTTGATTCTCAACTCATTGTCTAAGAAATTTTATTGACTTGAACGTTCACTTGAACTACTTTTTTAATAAAAATCTTAGATTTATAGATATCCAGCGTTTTCCATGACTCTTTTGAGGATTCGGATCATATCCTGTCCGGAAAATGTAGAATAACTATAAATCTAAGGAATTTTATCAAAAAGTGGTCAAGTAAACTTTCAAGTCACTAAATTTACTAGAGTGAGATAAAAATCAAGTTTCTGGGATCAGTGGTTTTCATTTTTATGAAGGAAAAGCTGCGATTTTTTCAAAAAAGTCAACCTAAGTGTTTGGACTAGCAGAAGACGTCTCCGGGAATTAGGGTTGATGTCAATGAGACCAGACCCAATCAATCTAAGTGTTCCTTTTTACGCTGATCTATATAATATGTGTATGTTTATTTGCATCAAACGGACAATATCCATATTTATCTTTACAGCCCTCATTTTTGCTACACCCTGTATAATCTTCAGTCTTTCAAGAAAGAATTCAAAGGTACTTTCAACTCCGACCCAATCCCTGAAATTTCTGCAAGGTTTCCCAGACTTCAGAGATTGGACCTTTTTGCTATAACATATCTATATAAATAAAAATGTACTGTTACACTTAAGTGATACGTTGAAGGATCTCCGAAAGTTCTTCACCGATTTCTTTGAAATTTTCACACAACATTCCATTCAAATACACGAGTGTTTATATAGTGTTTTTATAGATATAACACCTGTGGCATGTAAAAAAAAAATATTTTTTCGAGGAAACAACGCCAGCGCCTCTCTGGGTGGTAAAAGCAAACAAACAAGATGGCCGATAATATCTTTTGGAAATCTTTCAACTCTCAATATTATTTTTGGTTAAGGGAACAATTTTGACAAGTAATATATAAATTTGTATTTTCAATTTATTTTCAAAACTATTATTATTTTAAAAGTTTATATTAGGAAAATAAGGACAAGTTTTTTTGTGTGACTTTTTTATTTATCCACCAACGTTTCGTCGACTTTGACGACTTCTTTTTTTTTTTAGTTTTAAAATGTTAGTTTTATTCAGCAATTATGTACAAATGGTTTTTTTTTAGGTCCCCTAACATTTTGGGATCTAGCACTAATATATTACATTTTAACCTACATTGCCTTGGATGACATTCGGGGTTATTACATTTTTTTATTTTTTTATATATTTTTTTTCATATACAATATTATTTACAAAATTTTTTTTTTACAAAGTGGGAATTATTAATTAAGTATTGGAATACTTTTGGCGAGGAAAAAGCTGAGAACCTCGCCGGATATATGAAGGGAAGGAACAGAACACTTTGACGACTTCTTCAGGGCTTCTACAATTATAAGAACATTATTGATATGAATTTATAAAAGTATAATTAGAATTCCAAAACAAACATGTATTAATAGTTTACCCACCAAATAGTCATGTCACACATTCGTCTAAATTTTCTTATTATCTTTGTTACCATTGAAGGCCATCAGAACACAATTTTCAAAAATATTTGGCACATTTGCAAAAAACAATTTTTCACCATTATATCTAACACCCACAAAATGTAGCCAATTTCGAACTATTTCCGATGGTGCAACTTCAAATAGTTTTTGGTATAAAATCTGATACTGTGTATCTAAACTCTTTATTGTCCAGATCGTTATTTTAATTTCTAATTTAATTAGCGAACGTTGAAAATTCGTTAGGATTATATCTGCCTGCATCTTAAAAGGATGACTACCCACTTGCAAAGAAAAATTATTATTTTTTAAATATATTTAAAAAATCTAGTCTGCTAT
Organism: Forficula auricularia; assembly: GCA_024734495.1. NCBI lineage: Eukaryota > Metazoa > Arthropoda > Insecta > Dermaptera > Forficulidae > Forficula > Forficula auricularia. Next base: position 2,747,432 of record JALMQS010000089.1, read on the forward strand.
TATCTATATAAATTTTAACCATACAGCGAGATGCTACCCGCCAGGGGCTAGGTGACGCCGGGGCGAAGGCCCGGGCGTCAGCTAGTTCTCTATATCATTACGAGCAGTACCTGGCGTGCCTACGGCACGCCCGGTACCTCTCAACCCTCCGGGCTGGTGGCCCTGGCGGGAAGCGTCTCGAGATGTGATTATTAGCTGTCCGTAATTATATGTTTTGAAAAAAATATTTTTTTGAATAATGAATATTGATCAAAGAAAGATGAAAAATATCATTAAATGCTTTATAAATACTTTATTAGAGCATCCAACCATTTCTCTCGAAGTTCCAGATCGGTTGGAAACCTATTTCTTTTTTAATTATACATTTCAATATTTAAATTTAACTAAAAAGTGTCTCTAAATTAATTATATATAATAATTTTAAAATTAATTTATCTACTAAAATTTCAAATGACCCGCGCAGTAATAAATTAAGAATTAATCTCATTATCCCATTAAATCATATCTCATTAAAACTTATACTATAAATTAAATATATATATTTTAAAATTAATTTTTCTACTAAAATTTTAAGAATTTATATTTTTCTTAAATTCAAAAAAAAAAAATTAATTTTCGCGGTATGAATTATTTCCAAAAAATTAAATATATATTAATATATAATATATTTAAAATTAATAAATTTGCCTACTATAACTTCAAATGAGACACGCCGTAAATCTAATATTCTAAGCTATATAGAGGAATATATTAATATATAGAGATATTATATATATATAATATAGAGAATAGAGATGTTTTATTTGTAAAATTTGACAATATAACAACTGTCATTGAATATTAGTTGCTTTTTCTCCCACATGTTCACCTTGCTGCGCCATGGGTACTGTCTGACAATGGCTTTTATATATATAGATGATTGTATTTTTTTTTTTTTTAAAGAGGTCGTATATGTATGTATGTCCATAAATGAACAACGAGCGGGTCTGACAGTATGCGAAACTTGATTGGTATCTGCTCTCTTAGTGCCCGTCCAGGTGTCTGTCCCGTGTATCCAGCTGCCGAGGGTGCGATTCAGTTGAGTGCCCTTAGGCCAGAAGCCCTAGTGGATGACTAACTACTAGCACGCCACGCTAAGTACTACCTAAGGCTAGAGAGAGGCATCTGAGTAATTTGATAAACGTTGACACGTGGTTCCACTCCCACGGGCACAGACCAACACGCGACAATCAAACAAAGAATCGAATTCGGTATATTAAAGAAAATGTTGTCCTAAATGAACCTAAAGCACTAGTACATACATCATTTCGATCAACAGGTATAATAATAATGTATAACTAGGAAAATCACAAGGGGTTGTCATCTATTTCATCAGAGATTATTGTATTAGCTATATTATGTCAAAAGGGTTGTTTTCATCCCACTCGGCAATCGAACCCGAGTTCCAAAATCAGCATCCGGCCCAATTGCCAGATGAACATTTTTCAGACATATACCGGATGAGTTTTTTTATCTTGAGACAGTCTTATAACTCAAAAACAGTGCATTATATGGGAAAAAGTTTCAAATAAAAGTTTATTTATATCAAGGTAAAAACTAAACTACGCTATTGTTTGTCAAACTAGAACAATCTTTTAAGGGTATTTCAAGGTCAACTTCTGTTTTTTAAATGTAATCCTATATTTTTCGTTAAGTCTATTTAATCTACAAGAAAAACTGAACAACTTTCATAAGAACTATTTTTTATAAGACATCAAATAAACAAAATCCATGAATCAATTAGATCTCAAAAAAATCTTATTAATTATTTTTAACAATTATATAACTTAATTATCAAATAATAATGATTAAATAATTAATTACTAAATCAAAAAGTCACATCAATGAAAATAAGTGTTTATAATGATCTTAAAACTTCATTATACACAGATTTAAGAGATTATTTCCTACTTAATAGAATTACTTAAAATTCTTGAGTTTAAAAAAGTTTATTTCTTGTCTTAATCCACTAGATAGTTATATTGTATTACTATAATAAAAATGGAGCATTTTTTGTTGAAGACAGAATTGAAATGGTCTTTATTTATGCGGTGAATGTGGAACATGTGGAAAAAGTCTTATGGGTCTGCCATTGAAATAGATGCTGAGCGTTTTCCTGATAGGAATACACCCTCACAAGCTTCATTTTATCGTGTTGTAAATCTGTTAAAAAGAAAAAAAACAGGAAATGTAAAGGCTTCGAAGAAACTGGAACAGGGCAAATAAGGGAATTGGAATTAATTCAGAAGACTTGCGATACACTCTGGAATGTCTCAGAAGAGTATCGCAAAATTATGAAATTATTAATTATTATTAAATTATTTATTTAATAATTAATTATTTAATCATTGTTATTTGATAATTAAGTTAAATAATTGTAAAAATAATTATTAAGATTTTTTTTGAGATCTAATTGATTCATGTATTTTGTTTATTTGATGTCGTATAAAATAAACTGCAACGGATCGTTGCTAAACTTTATCCAAATTCATTTGAAATATTAATGTTTGTTCCTTTAAATTATTAATCAGATATCACTTGCAATTTGTAGTTCACGTTGACATTAATTAAAAATAATTCTCATTTAATATTCGAGGAATAACCATTCTAGATTGGATTTTTGACATTTCGGTTATTATTGTAACCATTGCTGAAGACATGGAGGAATCGACTTAAAATCAAAAATAGCCACCGATTCTCATCTAATACTTGAGGAATAACAATTCTACATTAGGTTTTTGACGTTGCGATTATTATTGGTAACCATTGCTGAAGACATGGAGGATCGACTTAAAATCAAAAATAACGATCGATTCTCATCTAATACTAGAGGAATAACCTTATTGCATTCCATTTTTGATGTTTTGACCATTAATGGCAACCTCTACTGAAAACGTGGAAGAATCGACTTAAAATCAAAAAGACTAAATTCTTTTGACGTGACAACGTCTTATAAATTGGTTTGCCGGGTGACACTTCAAGAAACTGCGTTACGCTCCGCTCACGTTATGCGCTCACAATGAGAGCGAGTGAGAGGCACGCGTCCCTTCCACTCGGGCATGGTTAGCCCGCCTAAGAGCGAGAGAGACAGACATAAAAAGTGAAAGGCACCCGTCCCTTCCACTCGAGCACAGTTAGCCCGCCTAAGAGCGAGAGAGACAGAGCGAGAGAGAGAGTGAGAGAGATAGGCATACACACCGGTTCATGTCTTGCGCTTCTATTTCGCTTAGGCGCCTGCATACAAGTTTACACGTTGCCAGTTAATTGTAAAACAATTGTGTAGTGATAATGTGAAGGTAGTTTCGTCCATCGCAACAATTCAAACAGCAAAGGTAAATAATTTCAGACTGATAATATAACATGATGAAATAAATGACTAAGACATAAGTGAATAGGTTATGTTGTAGTAATCACAATCACTGCGCAAGGTAGTAAGCGCGCGATTTACAAATTCAAAGATCAAATGTGAATTTGTTTTCTCCTTTTAGAAAATACACTTTGAATTAAAATCGATTGATATTAACAATTAATGTGATTTAAATAAATGTTCTAACTTTTAAGTTTAGTTTTTATATTTATAACAATGTAAAACAAGTTAAATTTATTAATAACTTATAACAACTGATTGATTTAACATAAACCAATTTTGTGAATTCTTGAATTTGTTATTTATATTAATAACTGTTTCAACAAAGTTCAATTTATGCAAAAATTTGAAATAAAAAATGAATTTAACATGACAAGTTTCTCAAATTCATTAAAGATACGTTTAATCTTGATTGCGTATCAGATATGTCTAAGTCTACTACGTTAAAAGGAACAACCATTGACTTGACATTTTCTAGGCACATTACAGCAGAAACACTTCCTTTCATTTCATATTTCTCCTATCATCGCCCTATCCTCAACAAAATCACTCAGATAGGAACAAGTTAAGTTGTAGTAAACGCTGTTTCATTGTACGCAAATGTATTGCAAGTTATTGTATGTATATTTGTATATAAATACGTATGTATGTGTAAAGGTAAAAATAAAATTTTGTTAATATGAAATTCAGTGCGAGATTCTTTGTATAAATTAATGTTTTAAATATAATTCTTTGTATAAATAAATGTTTTAAATTGTTACTATTATTTCATCCTTCTTCCTACTATACGAATGAATATTCACATTAAAATTATTTTACCACTCAAAGTCGTTGTCACGTAAAACTTTCGCCCGTATACCGACTTTACAGGCAACCATTTTTTTGGTAAACAACTCATGAGGTTATTCCTCTAGTATTAGATGAGAATCAATCGCTATTTTTGGTTTAAAGTCCATTTCTCTATGTCTTCAGCAATGGTTACCAATAAAAACCGAAACGTCAAAAATCCAATATAGAATGGTTATTCCTCAAGTACTAGTTGAGCATCAATCGCCATTTTTGGTTTAAAAGTCGATTTCTCTATGTCTTAAGCAAAAGTAACGGATAAGAAAACAACGCAGTTGCTATGGTTACTTATAAAATTTCCTCCCAAATTTTTACCATTTCACAGCGAGAAGCCTAACCATTCTTACTTAAGTTAGGTTAAATGAGCTATATTAAAACGATCAAATGAATAAATTTTAAAGAATTTAAAACAAAAAATTAAAAAAGTACTATTTTACTCTAAAGTACTTTAAAATATGATTTTACTAAAAACGTTATTTCACCTTTTTTGTGGTCCCCAAGGTACTTAATTAGGATATTAAATTTCATCAAAATTGGTTAAGTCATTTTCAAGATATTTAGAAAAAACTAAAAAGTACTGAAATAAAGTACAAATGTTTATGGACCGATATGTACCAAAAACTAATCAGCGCTTCATTTTGTTAAACTAATAGTATGTTTTCAATTTCAATTCAATCAATTGCAACAGTGTGGAAAAAATCGTGGACGAAAAAAACGATAACATCCATCCATCCATCCATCCATCCATCCACTTAACATACATGAATTAAATAAATAATTCTTTAGGTATCTTGACTATTTTGGTGCTATACTGATCCAAACGCAGAAAGAATCATTAAAATCGGTACATAAACAAAGAAGTTATGCCTGAACAAACAAAGCAAAAAAGGTCCAATACCAATGAAAAAAACGGGACTCAATAATGCAAAAAAATCATCAAAATCAACTCACAATTCGCGAAGATATCAGGTAACATAGACACAAAAAAATTAATCGAATTGAGAACCTCTTCTTTTTTTGAAGTTGGTTAAAAATTGCATGATAATCAGCTTATAAAACTAAACTGGAATCCATTGCTAGGCTTACTGTTAGAAATTTTTGTTGAGCAGTGATTATTTAATAATATTTATATTTGGGCTATAACTTGGATTATGCCACTCTGTATATGAATTGATCTTGTCTCTGCCCTTGTGACTTAGGTAGTTAGTTAATTTATACAAAATAAATCTCGGTTGATGTCTGTCTATCAGTTCTAATTTAGTGTGTACACCGTGTTCAATTAATGTTCATATATATTTAACATGAAACGAAACATAAAATCCCTAGACGCCGATATTCCACTGTAACAACAACATCAACAACATCATCAGGGTTGTCACCCACACACGACAGACAATTAATTTAAGAGGGGGCCGGGGAGGGATCCTTGAAGAATATCAAAACCATAAGTGGATAGAATACCTAATTAGATTTTATCAGGTTGGCATTATTATTTAATTAGTAGATTGAGGATATAAACGGAATTTAGATATAATAGAATAAATTTCTATACCATAGGTAATCTATATATATAAAATTCTTTGCCCGATACACTCACTCACTCACTCACTCACGCACCCATCATCAAAACAGCCATAACCACTGGACATAGAAACATGAAATTTGGAGAGGATATTACATCTATGACATAGGGGCTCACTAAGAAAGATTTTTCTAAATTCGACCCCTAAGGGGGTCAAAGGGGGCAAAGTGTGTTTTCACTGATTATGCGATATCTCTTAAGGACAATAAAATATCTATTTGCTTTTTACTTATAAAAATACTAAATTGAAATATCTAAAAACAAATTTCAGGATTTTTTGAAATTCGACCCCTAAAGGGGTCAAAAGGGGCAAAATATCTTTGCAATGTGTTTACACTAATTATGCATTTTTAATTAAGAACGATAAGATATCTACTTGATTTTTACTTAATAAAATTCTAAATACAAATATCTAAAAAGTAATTTCAGGACTTTTTGAAATTCAACTCCCAACTATCCAAAATATGAGTGGGGGCAAAAATTAAAACTCTCTCCTATCTTGATCAAATTTTGTAGAGTTATTCTTTATTACTTTAAGAAACTATTCCTGTAAAAATCAACTATCAAAATTGTCTGTATGGGGGTGAAGGAGGGGGGAGCAAATTATAGAAATTTTTACCTTTTTAGTTCGTTTACTCTTTAGAAAACTGAGAGTTATTTATTTGCAAATATCTAAATATTTCTAAATATCTAAAAAATCATTTCAACCTCCCAAAATGTGAGTGGGGGCAAAAAATTAATGCTCTCTCGGATATAGATCAAATTTTGTAATGTTAGTTTTTAAGACTATATAAAATGTGTGCTGTAAAAATCAATAGCCAAAATGAGTGCGTGGGGGCGAAAGAGAGGGCAAAATATTAAAAAAATATATTACAGACATAATAATCACATACCGAGACGCTGCCCGCCAGGGCTACCTGTCCGGAGGGCCGAGCTGTAGAGGGCGTGCCGAAGCCATGCCTGGATCAGCTCCTATCTATATATATAAAATTAAGGTTTTGTCTGTACATTGGTCCAAATCACTCAAAATTTTTGTTGCACATGTTTCAAGCAAAGTTATGAACGAAAACACCCTCAACAAAATTCATGTATGTATGTCTGTCTGTATGTTTGCGTGGTTTCCGCGAAAAATTGCTCACGATTCACCTAAAAACGGCTTAAGGGATTATTATGAAAGTTCATATTTGCATCAGATGTCTTCTAACTTACGTTTATAACGTTTTGATATTTTGACCCCAAAAGGGCGTTTGGGGGGCGTACGAATGAAAATTGTCAAATAACTCCTAAAGTATTAACTCTACAGCAAATTTTCATGTGAACAAAGTTGTAGGGGATCTGATTTTTGATAACTTTTGTTTAAAAAAATTCCCCGCAAAAACCATTCAAAAAAAGTGGGGGTAGGGGTGAAAAAATGTAAATTCTTGCCCTTGGAGTAAACTCAACCAAATTTTGTATACATAGTCTGTGGGACACTAGAGAGCTAGAAATGCAAAAACTAACCAACCAAAATTGGGGGAAGGTCACAAAATGTAAATTCTTGCTATTGGAGCAAGCTCAACCAATTTTTTGGAGGCATGGCGGGTGTGCGGGGGGGGGGGGTGCTGGGTGGGGTCCGGGGGTGGTGGTAGCCTCCTGGCTACCAAGAGAACCGCCGAAGGCGGGCATTGCAAATAGGATGAAACAAATACAATTCTTTTATAAAAATCTAAAAAGTATTATCAATCGAACAGGAGTTTTTTGCATTACCATTTTACAAATTAATTATTTTTGTAATTCACCAAAACTGGAAAGAGCTTACCGTGGCTTGAAAAAGTTTTTCTTTTTCTTTCAATTTTAAGTTATTTAATGGGGATTTTAAAGCGTTGTGATGATACAGGCATAAATATACAAACACTTTTTTTTCTAATCAAATTAAATAAACAAACAAATTAATTATTTTAAAACCCATAATATTGTATTACAAATAAGTGATATATTAAAATGAATTAAGAAATGACATTCAGTCCAGTCTTAGATTAATTAAATCAGAAAATACATTTTTATTATTTTAGTTTTAGTATATATAAGTATTGAAATAAATTTAAGTATAAAATAAATACAATATTTCATAAAATTAATCTCAAAACGTTTATTAGAAATCCAAGCGTTTCGGGAAAATTCTCCATTTATCAAAAGAATTTGGAAAAATAATTCCTTTAAAAAAGAAATATAAAGCAGAGCTATGTATTTATTTTTAAATTGAAGTATTTTTAAATTTATATGCTTTATATTTCCTTTTAAATTTTTTTCCAAATTCCATTGATAAAAGTGGAACTTTTCTCGAATGTTTCGATTTCTAATAAACGTTTTGAGATTATTTTATAAAAGAGCGAACTGCTCCAAGCCTGCCTTCGGCACGCCCTCTACAGCTCGGCCCTCCGGGCAGGCAGCCCTGGCGGGCTGCGTCTCGGCATGTGATTATTAGGTCTCCAATATGCATTTTAAAAAAAGCTCCGTTCCCATAAAAAGTATGTTTTTTCAATTATTTTTTAAATATTTGCTAATAAATAATCCACAGTTTTCTAAAGAGTAAATTTACTAAAAAGCTAAAAATTTCTATAATCCCCCCCCCTTCGCCCCCATACAGTCAATTTTGATAGTTCATTTTTACAGGAATAGTTTGTTAAAGTAATAAAGAATAACTCTACAAAATTTCATCAAGATAGGAGAGAGTTTTAATTTTTGCCCCCACTCACATTTTGGATAGTTGGGAGTCGAATTTCAAAAAATCCTGAAATCTGTTTTTAGATATTTTAATTTAGTATTTTTATAAGTAAAAAGCAAGTAGATATTTTATCGTTCTTAAGAGATATCGCGAGATCAGTGAAAGCACACTTTGCCCCTTAGGGGTCGAATTTCAAAAAATCCTTTCTTAGTTAGCCCCTATGTCATAGATGTAATATCCTCTCCAAATTTAATGTTTCTATGTGCAGTGGTTCTGGCTGTTTTGATGATGAGTGAGTGAGTGAGTGTATCGGGCAAAGAATTTTATATATATAGATGTATTTATTTTATACGTAAAACAACCAAAAATTATTTCAATGTATATAGAAGAAACTGCTGGCTGGGCCTTGATCATATTAAATTATTTTATAGTGATTTTAAGTATTTCTGATGATACAGGCATAAATATACAAACATATTATGTTTCTTCTATGCCAATTAATTAAATAATCAAATTATTAATTTTAAGACCCACTAATGTTGTATTACAAATGAGTGATTATATTAAATTTTATTAAGAAATAAGATTTCTCATTGTGAGGAAAGGAGAATTCAATAACCAATCGACTTGATTGGGGAATAATGGATTTGAAATAATTATCGGAAAAGAGGTTTTTTTATCTAATTAGATTTTTCCTCTTATTAAAAACAAGGACTAAAGATGAATAAGGACACTCGATGGTGGAGAAGTAATCTCGGAATCGAAGCAAAAATACAATGTATACATTAATTAATGTAAAATAATTAGTTTAATAAAATTTATAAAAAAAAGAAATAAGATTTCTCGATTTATAAGAATTGTATGAAAATGTAAAAGGTTTTTCAAGGCTCGGTACGCTCTCTGTGACTTTACTTGAATTGGTATTTTTATTTTTTAATGAAAGTGATGAGATAAGGAGTTACACCAAAAAGGTGTAACCTTAAAGGCCTGGGTTAGCCCCTCCATCGTGAAAAGAAGAAGAAAGAATTTTATGGGCTAAGCGGGTGTCGAAGGTATCTGTGGATACGGGTCTTAAACAGCTGAAGGTTATAAGTCGCGGGAAAGATGCTGCCAGGGAGGATATCAGCTATAATGTTTTAACATATAGTGGGCCAACTTTTTTTATTTTTTTATTTATTTATTTTTTTTTTTTTTAATAAAACTTTGATTTATTCTGCGTATATATTTTTGCTTTTCTTTTTAATTATCAAATTAAGAATAAATAAATTTTAAACATAAAAGACCATTTAAAGTTTTTTTGCATTTTAATTTACCGTTCATGTCAAAACTATTTATGTAAATTAAACAAATTTGGTTTGTAAGTCTATTGATAAACATTTCTTCAAATTTTTACCTTTTATAATTCAGTAACCTCGCCTCATTCCCAATACCCTAAATTACAGGATTTTGATATAGGGGGCGCTGATAAATTTTCCGCTCCTTAGGGGGCCGGTAGCTTTAAAAAGGTTGAGAACCACTGACGTAAGGTTTTAATATTTAACGCCTAAGGATGCAACCGGCAATTCAGAGGGTTCGATAAGAATGCATAACCTAAAACACACAGGCGAACCCTCTAGCTTACTAATCTCCACTCACCCCCCTCTTCTAACCCAGATTTGGGTCGCGAAACATATTCATTGGGTCTCGCCGAGTCGTTAAAAAATATCTAAATATTTTACTACATTTAAATTCAATAGGTTTAAAAATACAGTGTGTCAATTTGAAAAATTCCCACCCCTACTATCGCTAAACTGACAAATTACTTCAAAAATCCGGCAAAGGAGAAGAATTTTGACGTATAAATCAGATTGCCCCCTTCACCCACTTGAACCCCCCCCCCCAAAAAAAAAAATCTTAAATGGAACAGGGGATCGATTGAGACATCATTTTGAAGGGATTTTTATTCTGTACAATTTAGTGTGCAATTTTTTTTAATTTGAATGCTGTGTTGCCAAGTTAGGCGACTTTGATTATTGCAAAATTGAATTTTTGTAATTATTTGTGTATTACATTAAACTTATAAATTCTCATTAAAACAGGTTTTGACCGTGGTAGGTACGTTGTTTTAATAAATCAAATTTTACAGTAAAGTAGCATCATACCTACTAGATTAACGTAAACCACAAACAAATTAATTCTTTCTAATTTGAACACGTTTTTTATTCTTGTACATTTATTTTGCAAATGATTAACAAAACAAAATTGAAAGCAACAAAGTCAAAATTGAAAACACTAAAACTAAAACTTTAGCTTAGCTTAGGAATCAAGTTTCTAGGACGAGTGGTTTTCATTTTATGAAGGAAAAATTGCGATTTTTTGCAAAAAATTGTATTTTTTCATTAACTTACCATTATTCAATTAAGATGAAACTTTGTTTCCATTCTAGCAAATCTAATTTAGTTTAAAAATGTATAGGGTGGTTTTAGTCGTAAACGTGCTCTTTCATGGTCGAAATGGGAAAGATCGAAAAAAGTGCGAGTTTTTAGGATATTCAAAAGTGATCCCGGAGGCTGTTTTTTGGATCCCCATTAAAAATCAAACTTCTGGACCAATTTTGCATTTCTTTTTTTCACATAACTCGAAATTTTGTCCTCTTTAATTTACTATAGAACGGTTATTTACAAAATATTAACTGTTTTCGAGTTATATGGGGAAAACTAGAAAACTCAGAAAATTTCGATTTTTTTCGGCTACCAAAAGTTGTCCTCCACACTTTCGAGGTCGCAAACTTAGATTTGGCATATCCACACAATACCAAACTATCTTATAAAAAAATCTTTCCCCGGCGATTAATGTAAGCTTAAACTCCTCTATTTACTGAATATTTATTACGAGAAAGTTCAAACAAATATAAGAAAATCACTAAAAAATATTAATTTTTGAACTTGAATTTTTATTATTTTACATTTGTATGCTATTACTAATCATTATTCTTGAATTAAAAAGACTCCGATGTTCAGCCAAAAATTTTCTGATTGTAATAAAATTATGAAAAAATCACTAATTTTTTAACCGACTTCAAAAAAGGAGGTGGTTATCAATTCCACTGAATTTTTGTATGTCTATGTTACCTGATATCTTCACCAATTTTGAACCGATTTTGGTAATTTTTTTTTGCATTGGGTTCAGTCTACTTCCCGATTAGTCCCCTTTTTTTGCATTGGTATTGTACCTTTTTTGATATGTTCGGGTATAACTTCTTTGATTATGGTCCAATTTCAATGACCTTAGAGATGGTTCCATATTAATTTTTGTCAAGTTCTGATGATATGATCATTGACGAAATAACGTAAATCTCCAATTCTTATGAGCAAATAATCGAAATTATAATAAATAAAATCTTTTATATAAAATTAAAAAAAAATCTTAAAACGTTCATTTAAAACCCACAAAACGTTTCGAGAGAATTTCTTTATTTATTAATTGAATTTTATTATTCATTCGCCTGGAATTGAATTATTAGATTATTTGAATCTTTGAGCATTCAAAAAAATGGAGGAAAGACAATGAACATAGTAGTTTAGAATTAAACAATTATTTAATCAAGTATTATTTCACTTAACATTGCGTTATATGTAAATCGTTTAGAGAATTTATTTGATTGATTTGATTAAGAATTTTATCGCGGGAAGTATTTAGTACTAAAATATACTATTTAAGACTTACAATATTATTGAGCGAGTAACTAAAAAAATTTATATTTATTTATTTATTTATTTATCGATTTTCTTCTTTCTCTGCTATTACAATTTATTGCACCAGTAGGAAATTATAATATTTGTTTTAAATGCATATTAATTACAACGATCAAAGCAAATCATCATAAAATACATCACAAATACTGAGAGACAAATAAATAATTAAATAAATAATAATAAAAAATGGTTATTTTTCAAAAAAAATAATAATATATCATAGATTATGCAAAATATTAATAATATGTTTATAATATTAAATAATACAAATTCTAAATTTATTATTTAATTATAATTAACATTAAAATCTGAAAATATTAGTATTAATATTATTATGATAATTGTTCTCTGTTGAAATGAAAATTTATATCATATCTATCAAAATGGATAATTTATTGGTGTTTAATATTAATATTATATTAATAAAGACAGAAAAGGTAAATACGAGTGGGTCGGGGGAGGGGGGGGGATAATAAAATTAATACACCTCTATTGAATATATGTATATAGGTGAATAATTTAATGACTATATCACAAATATTAAAACGATTGATGTAATTAATAGGGGGAGATTTAAAATAAAAAGGAGAGGTCTTTCATAAAAGGGAAATCAATGAGGTTGTCCTCTACTTGATGGAAATAAACATATACCTACTATATACCAAATACGAGTATAAATATGTAGATAGGTATATTTAATTTATTTGTTTGAGAGTACGCCTATAGTTTTGAAGGTTGTGATCTTCATCATCAGTAGTTTTAATTAGAAAAATTATATTCTGTTATTTCTCATGGGGTTCAATTAATCGATTAGAAATAAAATATTCGTCTTGCTGTCATAGAAAACGAGCCACAAAACGAATTTATTATATCCAAACGGGTAATTGACCCCATGAGAAATAACAATTAAAAAGAATGATTATGAAAATCAGAACCTTCAAAACTATAGTCTCAAACAAATAAATTATATATTGAAATAAGCTGACGTGTTCTGATTCATCGGTTTGTCGTCTCTTTATAACTCTTATAACTTACTCTTTTATTTTAAGTCAGAGAGAAAAACTCTTCTAATATAATTTATATGATATATTATTGTCTATCTAGGTACCATATATAAGCATATAGATAACGCCTGACCACGGCAACCTGTCCTGACTTGCAGCGAAACATGTCAAGACTTGTAGACTAACGCTAACATTGATGATTTATTGAAAAGAAATATTTTTAATTATAAAAAATGGCTTTTATCATCATCGCATACTGAATTTTGAAGAAAAATATTTAAAGTTATACATTTAGCAGGGTCATTATTATCCTCTATAAATATTACATACATATTCAGTTTTTTCAAAAATAAATTATCTATTTATTTTCGCCGATATTATAGAAAAACAAAATTATTAGAAAATAAATAATGATTTCTCTATCTAAGAGAAAGAATTTCATGGATGAATAAAATCTACCGGGCGAGTTTTTTATCTTGAGACAGTCTTATAACTCAAAAACAGTGCATTATATGGAAAAAAGTTTCAAATAAAAGTTTATTTATATCGAAGGGAAACTAAACTACACTATTGTTTGTTGACTTAGAACAAGCTTTCAAGGGTATTTCGAGGTAATGTTCTGTTTTTTTAAATGAAAACCTATATGTTTCTGTACATATTCTTAATCTAAAAAAAAAAAACTGAACAACTTTCATTAGAACTATTTTTTTAATACGATATCAAATAAAAAAAAATACATGAATCAATTAGATCTCAAAAAAATCTTAATAATCATTTTTAATTATCTAATAATAATGATCAAATATTTAATTATTAAAAACATAATTTAATAATAATTAATAATTTAATAATTGTACTACTACTGTTCTGAGACATTCCAGAGTATATTGCAAGTCCTCTGGATGAATTCCAGTTCCAATTTCTTTTGTTTTTTAACAGATTTACAACACAATAAAATGAAGCTTGAGAGGGTGTATTCCTATCAAGAAAAAGCTCGGCATTCATTTCAATGGTAGCCCCTAACACTTCTTCCAAATTCACTGCATAAATTAAGACCAATTTCAATTCTTTCTTCAACAAAAAATGCTCCATTTTTATTATGGAAATAATTGTAATACGACGAGAAAGAAAGTTTTTTTTAAACTCAAGAATTTTAAATAGTTCTATGAAATAGAAAATAATCTCTTAAATTTGTGTATAAAGAAGTTTTAATATTATCTTAAACACTTATTTTCAGTGTTGTGACTTTTCGATATAATAATTATTTATTTAATAATTAATTATTTAATCATTAACAATTGATAATTAAGTTAAATAATTGTTAAATATAATTATTATAATTTTTTTTGAGATATAATTAATTTAATATTTTTTTATTTGATGCATATAATAAAATAGCTCTTATAAAAAAGTTGTTCAGTTTTTTTTGTAGATTCAGAATATGTATAAAAACATATAGGTTTCGATTTAAAAAACAGAACTTGACCTCGAAATAACCTTGAAAGCTTGTTCTAGGTCGAGAAACAATAGCATAGTTTAGTTTCCCCCTGATATAAATAAACTTTTATTTGAAACTTTTTTCCATATAATGCACTGTTTTTGAGTTATAAGACTGTCTCAAGATAAAAAAACTCACCCGGTATATGCGTGTATGTATGTGGAATTCCTTACCAAATCTGCCACTTTTTTAGGTCACCCCCTCCGATTTAAAATTTTCATCTTTAAAACTGTGTAAACATAAAATTTAAACTTTGTACTTGTTACTGTTCAAAGAATTAAATATATTATTATTATTATTAATTGAATTTCTAAATAAGCAAAGTGCTCTGCTCCACCCTATAGAAAAAAAAATTCTTCAATTTTTATACAAATTCAAAAAATATTAATTAAAAATTCGTGAAAAGCTTTCATTTTCATAATAAAATTCACATAAATTGTATGGTCTTTGTAAACCCCACCTCTCTGCCCCTCTGCCATTAGATTAACCTATTCGTTATTGGAAAGTCCCCACACTGATCGGTCTTTTATTAGAGCAAATAAATTACACCCCCTCCCCCACTCACCCTTTTCTCCCCAAGTGGCAGGGAAAAGGGTCGGTCGGTCGGTCGGTCGGTTGATGAAATCACTTTGCTATATGAGTGTGTGCCGTAAATCGAGACGAAAATCAGTGTGTATGTGTGTATGTGTATATATATATATGGGACAATGGAGTCGATTAAAGGGTTTTCAAGATTCAAACGAAAAAAAACCTAACTAATTATAAATTATCTGAAATTAAATTCATTAAATAGTATAGTGGTACTTTGGTTGTGTCTATGGGTGTGTGTATGTGTGGGTGGAGAGGAGAGTTAGCTAATTAAATCCGACACAATCTTGCACGCAAAGTAATTCCATTAAAACAGCCCGCCCATTTTATAGCCTATCCAACACACACTATATACTTTACTTCAACTTGAAACTTAGCTAACACCTGAAACCGTGCAAAGTCATCTTCTTAGGTTGAGGGTGTAGTTCTTGTACTGGTCACTAGGGTGCGCTGCATAGACTCAATAGACTATCAAGAGAATTAATGATTTTAGGCTAAATTATCACCGGACGACACAATTTTTGGGTCTGACTTCTGAATGTCAATTTTTTGTTTCTTCTATACGTTACTAATAAAGGGAAAAAATAATTGTTTTGATTAAAGTTTGCTTTTGTAATAACTAGACAAACTTTTTGAATTTTATGAAAAATAATTTTATAAAAAAAATAAAGCCGACTTCAAAAAAATTAATGCAATAAATATAAAATAATAAGAACTCAAAAATCAAATAAAATGTACTAAAAGGTATAAAATAATTATCTAATTTTGTTACAACTAAACGACGAAATATTAAAATTAAATCACTGTTTGAAATAGGTGCCAAAAATATATATTTTATGAATCGAACTCGACGGATCTTACTTAGTACGTTTGGCGGGTACGCTCACTTATATAGTTTGTTTAGCACCGACTTCAAAAAGTGATTTCATGTTTATATTTTGTCATTTAGTTGTAACTAAATTAGATAATTATTTTATACATTTTAGTGAATTTTATTTTATTTTTGAGTTCTTATTATTTTATATTTATTGCATTTAATTTTTTTGAAGTCGGTTTTATTTATTTTTTTTTTTATAAAAATTATTTTTATTTTACATGACCAAATTAATATGGGACCACCTCTAAGGTCTTCACTTTCCAATAAAAAAGAATCATTGAAATCGGACCATAAACAAAGAAGTTATACCTGAACGTATCAAAAAATGTACAATTCCAATGCAAAAAAAGGGGACCAATCGGGAAGTAGACTGAACCCAATGCAAAAAAAATCATCAAAATCGTTGAAGATATCAGGTAACATAGACACATAAAGATTCAGTCGAATTAATAACCTCCTCTTTTTTTTGAAGTCGGTTAAAAAATTATTGTTTTTTTCATAATTTTATTACGATCAGAAAAATTTTTGGCTGAACATCAGAGTCTTTTTAATTCAAGAATAATGATTATTAATAGCATACAAATGTAAAATAATAAAAACTCAAGTTCAAAAATTAATATTTTTTAGTGATTTTCTTATATTTGTTTGAACTTTCTCGTAATAAATATTCAGTAAATAGGGGAGTTTAAGCTTACATTAATCGCGGGAAAAGATTTTTTGATAAGATAGTTTGGTATTGTGTGGATATGCCAAATCTAAGTTTGCGACCTCGAAAGTGTGGAGGACAACTTTTGGTAGCCGAAAAACCTCGAAATTTTCTGAGTTTTTCCAGTTTTTCCCATATAACTCGGAAACAGTTAATATTTTGTAAATAACCGTTCTATAGTAAATTAAAGAGGACAAAATTTCGAGTTATGTGAAAAAAATAAATGCAAAATTGGTCCAGAAGTTTGATTTTTAATGGGGATCCAAAAAACAGCCTCCGGGATCACTTTTGAATATCCTAAAAACTCGCACTTTTTTCGATCTTTCCCATTTCGACCATGAAAGAGCACGTTTACGACTAAAACCACCCTATACATTTTTAAACTAAATTAGATTTGCTAGAATGGAAACAAAGTTTCATCTTAATTGAATAATGGTAACTCCGTGCCGTAGTGAGGATTAAGTTTTGAAAAAATTCAATTTTTTGCAAAAAATCGCAATTTTTCCTTCATAAAATGAAAACCACTCGTCCTAGAAACTTGATTCCTAAGCTAAGCTAAAGTTTTAGTTTTAGTGTTTTCAATTTTGACTTTGTTGCTTTCAATTTTGTTTTGTTAATCATTTGCAAAATAAATGTACAAGAATAAAAAAATGTGTTCAAATTAGAAAGAATTAATTTGTTTGTGGTTTACGTTAATCTAGTAGGTATGATGCTACTTTACTGTAAAATTTGATTTATTAAAACAACGTACCTACCACGGTCAAAACCTGTTTTAATGAGAATTTATAAGTTTAATGTAACATACAAATAATTACAAAAATTCAATTTTGCAATATTCAAAGTCGCAACACAGCATTCAAATTTAAAAAAATTGCACACTAAAAATGTACAGAATAAAAATCCCTTCAAAATGATGTCTCACTCGATCCCCTTTTCCATTTAAGATTTTTTTTTTTGGGGGGGGGGGGTTCAAGTGGGTGAAGGGGGCAATCTGATTTATACGTCAAAATTCTTCTCCTTTGGCGGATTTTTGAAATAATTTGTCAGTTTAGCTATAGTAGGGGTGGAAATTTTTCAAATTGACACACTGTATTTTTAAACCTATTGAATTTAAATGTAGTAAAATATTTAGATATTTTTTAACGTCTCGGCGAGACCCAATGAATATGTTTCGCGACCCAAATCTGGGTTAGAAGAGGGGGGTGAGTGGAGATTAGTAAGCTAGAGGGTTCGCCTGTGTGTTTTAGGTTATGCATTCATCTCGAACCCTCTGAATTGCTGGTTGCATCCTTAGGCGTTAAATATTAAAACATTACGTCAGTGGTTCTCAACCTTTTTAAAGCTACCGCCCCCTAAGTAGCGGAAAATGTATCTGCGCCCCCTATATCAAAATCCTGTAATTTAGGGTATTGGGAAGGAGGCGAGGTTACTGAATTATAAAAGGCAAAAATTTAAAGAAATGTTTATCAATAGACTTACAAACCAAATTTGTTTAATTTACATAAATAGTTTTGACATGAACGGTAAATTAAAATGGAAACAACCTTAAATGCTCTTTTATGTTTAAAAATTATTTATTCTTAATTTGATAATTAAATAGAAAGGCAAAAAAATATACGCAGAATAAATCAAAGTTTTATTTTGAAAAAAAAACTAAAAAAGTTGGCCCACTATATGTTAATGAACGACAGTACATACAGGAAAAAATTTTAAAAAAATATTTAAAAAAAAAAAATCTAGAGAGTTTCATAAAAAGTGACTTTGAATATTCTTTCCAGAAAAGTGAGTTTAAAAACGAATAGCTTAAAAAAAAACGTCTCATTTAGTCAACTTTATGAGCATTTGAATAAAAAATTCCTTCGCATTGGATAAAATAAAAATCAACAATATACACGGTGGTGCAAAAAAAGTGAAACACTTTTCGGAGAATCGTCCCTCTTTCTTCATGGTCTACAATAATTAAATGTGATTGGCTATCAATATTATTATCATTATTACAATTATTACTTTTATAAAATGAGAAAAATTACTTTTTTTATTATTATATAATTAAAATAAATATGAATCTTCTATAAAAAACAATTTTAAAACGTTCAATCAACAACAATAATGGTATAGGATTTAATACGTGAAGTATAGGGTTCGCCTGACGCGTGTCCTGACCCTTTGAGAGTTTCTATCTCGAAGATGAAAACACTTTGGTACTTTTAGGTGGAAGGAATCGAGGCCCTTAATAGTTTGAAATCAGATATTGTGGTCTCCAGAGGCCAAAAATCTATTAGTCGGTGTATGTATGTATGTATGTATGTATGTGAAAAGTGAAAATAGTATGACGCACTATTGTAAGCCGATTAAGATTATCTCTGAAGATAATCTAAGAATAGATTCCCCTAATGCCTCTCAGGAGATATATGAGGGGAGGGGGGAGATAGGGACATTGGGGAGGTATATAAGATAGGGAGAGTGGATATGGAGGTGGAGTGCCGAAAGGTATATAAGGGGGAGAGAGATAGTGGTATGATGAGTCTGTGTCAGACAGTGGGAGACGAAACATCGACTGTGAGTATTACAATATGCCCTCTCCACCTTCGTAGCTGACTCCACCCTCACTGACACTAATAACTAACAACCCTTCATCCCTTATATTAATTATATACATTTAGTTACAGAAACCATTAAATATAATTTTATTTCATTCAATTTTTTATACTTTTAGGTAAGTAGAAATCGTGTGTGTGTGTGTGTGTGTGTGTGTGTGTGATGTGTGTGTGTGTGTGTGTGTGTGTGTGTGTGTGTGTGTGTGTGTGTGTGTGTGTGTGTGTGTGTGTGTGTGTGTATATGGGTTTGTAGTGAAATAGAATATAGAATGTGGTGCAACAAAAGTGGAACACTAACAAAAATTTAGTTTTTTCAAATAATTTTCTTTAACACTAGAACGCCCGGACTTTCAGATCCCCTAAAACGCCCGGATGCCGTCAATTTGACGACTTGCATTTTTCAACACTCAAACTAAATAAAATCATTCTGTTTCCTTTTATTTAATATTTTTTTTATTTTTTCTAATAATAAATATAATTCTATTATCAATTTATATATTAAAAATACATATTAATATATTACATTTTAATAATCATTTTAATGTGAAATAAGTGACCCTGTATCCTTAGCTCATAGTAAATCCATATTAAATAAAATTATGTTGATTAATGTCCATTATAATTAGTAGATTAAAAATTCAGTTTATTGGACAAAGTTTTTTTATTGAAGTTCTTCTTCAATTTTTTGTACAACGTTTCGTCTCTCGAGACTTTTTCAGCTCAATTGGCTAGAACAACATTGGTTGAAATAAAAGATAAAATAACTGAGACATAGTAGAATTTTTCTTTTCTAGATTGATACCATAAAACAATATAAGTATAGATGTAATTGACAGGTCATAGATATAAACATATGTTTATATCATCTATAGCATATCATATATATCATTTATAACATCTATGTTTATATCTATGATCTGTCAATTACATCTATACTTATATTGTTTTATGGTATCAATCTAGAAAGAAAAAATTCTACTATGTCTCAGTTATTTTTATCTTTATTTCAACCAATGTTGTTCTAGCCAATTGAGTACTTGAAAAAGTCTCGAGAGAGACGAAACGTTGTACAAAAATTGAAGAAGAACTTCAATAAAAAAACTTTGTCCAATAAACTGAATTTTTAATTAAATAAAATATTTATTTACTCTTATCTTTAATAGTATACTAGCTAAAATATATCGTTTCGTAAAATATTGGCCTAACAAAAGCGTATGAGAAGAGTTAATATACCATAGAATTATTTATATAGAATCCTTTTCTCGAAAACGGCTCTAACGATTTCGATGAAAATTACGGATATTCGATTTTTGGGTCGATCTTTCAGGATGCCATCTTCAGGTAACTTTAATTTGATTGGTTTCACAGTTGAGTGTGTTCATAAAACCCTTTGCTAATACACTGTGGTGCAAAAAAGTGGAACACTTAGATTGATTCGATGTCAAAAGAGGGCCTGTCGCTGATCTCCTTGACATCAACTCTAATTCCTGGAGACTTCTTCTGCTAGCCCAAACACTTAGGTTGACTTCTCGAGTTTGTTGAAGGCCCTGCTGCTGTTGAATTTGAGCTGGTGTACAATGCCAATCCCTCAATACCTCCATTAGTATGAATCGGTCATCTCTCTCATGTAAAGCTCTAATTCGACCACATCCCGGTCTCCTGGCATAACAGTTTGTTTCTCTATATTGTCTTTATTTACAGCTCTGTGGATACTTCCAACCGATGCTTTAAGTAGTTGAGCGATATACCAATGCGATCTTCCATCATTTATTAGAGCTACAACTTGAGCTACTTCCTCGGTCTTTAGAGGCATTATGCTTGGACAATATTTCAAATTAAATTAAATTAAAAGATGAGATATTCAAATCGAACTGTTGAACATTAAAATATTCAATTTAATTTGATATTAGACGATAATCATTTAATAAAATTCAATAAAGCAATCAGATTTCAAACCTGGAAATGTATGCTAGTTTAAATAAATATAATTTTAAAGGTTTTAATTTAAAGTAATACATTGTTTTCCCTCTAAAAATGTTTAAAAATATTTGTACAATCACAGAATGTATTAAAAGTTTAAATAAAATATGTTTTTGACACTAGAACGCCCGAAGCTGTCAATTTGACGGTTTTCACATTTCATTTCTCTTTCATTTCGTTACTATTTAAGTTAGAACTTTGAAACTCGCTGACTTTTAATCATTTTTGAATAGCTTTCTAATGAAAAAAAATAGCACCCTATGAATTTTTATTTAGAAGAAAATTATGGATTTAAAAGCCGTCAATTTGACGGTAAAACTTGTTTACCCCAATTTTTATATTTTAAATTAATTTTTAAAGTACGAATAATTCCCATTCTTTTTTTGGAACATTTCCATCCTTTTGTTCTGACTTTTTTTTTTATTTACAATTTTCCTTGAAAAACTTGGGGTAAAATAAAAAATTATATTTCTTCATGTCAATTTTTTTTATCTTTTGATGATTCACTTTATTATTTTACAACATTTCGAGGGAACCTACTGTTTTGAAATCCATATATATATATATGTCGTGCCCCTAGTCTTGCCATTTCATTTTTGTTCCGCCCTTAGAATTATCAACAACAAATTTCTGGTGAGTTTTTTTCGTATATTTGTTTTTTTAAGTGAAATAAGTGACCCAGTATCCTTAACTCATAGTAAATCCATATTAAATAAAATATTTATTTACTCTTATCTTTATTAAAGATGTTTCAACCTTGCACCAACACCACAATCTCTACTGATAAGTATACTATTGTCAATGAAAGGAAACACCCTGTATATTCTTCTAATCCTCTTTCTCATACTTATTCCAATCTCTCTCTAATATTCCTGGTGATAAATAGATTCGAAATCTCCAAATGAAAAGCCAAATTAATATTGACTCGTCTGTTGAAATTCCCATTCATTAGTCAATATGCGGATGAAAATCCGATTAGAATTAAATGCCACGATAAAGGGTCTAAGAAATAGTTCAGTGACGTAAATAACTGACGCACAGTGCGGAGATTGCCTCATCTACTATAATTATTCAAATTTTCATTAAGATTGAGCTTTTTGTTGTTGTTGTTGTTGCTGCTGTTGTTGTATTTATCTCTGGGCACAACATTATTTATTCAATAAGCGTTACCGATGTCGAGTAAAATTTCAAGCTATCGCGTCTGAGAAGGGAAAAGGGAAAAAGGGAAATGGGCGACGACAGCCAGGGGGGTTTCTACCCCCGAAGAGTTCAAGGTACTGAAAATAACACCCCCCGTTCGTTTTTGTTTATGTCAAAATGACTTAGTGCCTTTGGTTAACTCGTACACGAGAGCAGATTGAAAAGTGTTTGATATAGAGAGGGCAGCACTAGGCAAACAGCAATTCACATTTTAGACTTCTAATTCTGTAGATATAAGGAGAAAAAAATGTAGATGAGTTTTTTAAAAGGTCTCGGGTTAAATTTGCTCTAGTAACAAGTAAGTATTTATTTTTCAATTTAATATTGCTGGCTAATATCCGATTTCTTAATTTTAATATATAATAATATTTGTAGATAACTATTAGTAGGTTTTAACATAAATAAATTGATAATTAACAAATTATATATAAATATATATTTACAATATAATACTATTTATACTTATATCATGTCAACGCCTTAAAACCTCAATAAAATCATTATAAACAAATATTTTCAGCATAAAATAGAACCCAAATATTAAGTCCAGTGACACCTCGAGATACGAGTTTAATTCGTTCCGTAACCTTGCTCGTATCTCAGCAATTTTCTCCATTGAAATTAATTTTTTTTTTTTTTTTAATGATATTGATGTGAGAAGGAGATACACCAGAAGGTCCATCACCTAAAGGCCTGTATGGGCTGGTCCCTCCATCGTGAAAAGAACAGAGTAGAAGGAAAAGAAGCTGGAATCACGAGCCAAATCTCAGAAAGTTAGATATAGTCCAATTTACTAAGTTTTTAGGGGCTTCGAGCAGTGGTAAATTCTCGGAGCAGTGGTAAATTCTCGGGGCAGTGGTAAATTCTCGGAACAGTGATAAATTCTCGGATTAGTGGTAAATTGAAATGCCATTAATCCGTTCCACCTCCAAAAATGCTACCCCCAATTGTTTTTGTTACGTGTTTTTTAATAAGAAAATGTATTTATAAATGACAAATATTGTATAAAAACATAATAAAAGAGAATGTAAAGCAAAAAAAAACTGGTTTTATAAAGTGTACATACATATTTGTATTTTGGTCACTTAAATGCAACTTACACACATCTTAAATGCTACTGTATGCTTAATTTTAGTCACTGCCTTTCTCTTCACTGGTCTTCACTGGATTCAAAAAAAAAAAAAAACTGTCCAAGGAGGTTTGTTTCTTCCTCCCTTTCAGAATGCTACGGAAATGAATGAGTTAGGCAAGTGTCATTAAATAGCTCCGATGCAGGACCAGTTGCAACTATTTTGGGGTGTTTCTTTTCCACGAACTGTGAAACTCTCTCCCACATTCCCAAGATCTCTTTTATCTCACTTGTAGAGATAACCTCCTCCACCTCTGGCTCTTCCTAGAAACCAATTTCTTGCAGAACTTCCGAATGCTGCTGCGACTGTAACTTTGTTGTAACTGTTTACCCACTGCACAAAGAGCTGCCTAGTGACCCATGCCTTGGGTTTGCCCTCCACATAACTTGCAGTTTTTCTTTTAAAATCTTATGTGACTTAAAGGCTCTGCGGTTTTCCGAATGGTATACAAGCAGAGGCTTTATCTTGCAGTCGCCACTCGTATTGGCGCACAGTGCCAGAGTTAGTCTATCCTTCATGGGTTTGTAGCCTGGCATTATCTTCTCCTCTGCCATTATGTAAGTCCTATTCGGCATCTTCTTCCAGAAAAGTCCTGTTTCGTCACAGTTGAAGACTATGTTAGGGCACTCGTATCTCGAGGTACCACTGTATTGTATTTTTACTTTATCCAATGCGAAGCATGGGAGAAAGTATTGGAATTGCTCGCGGCAAGCGCGACTTCAAAGGGTCCTCAGGTAAAGACTACGGAACCCATGGACTCAATTAAGGTCACAAATTGAAGTATTCAATGAGATTGAATTTTAGCACGTGACGGTTTTGCCAAAAATTACCTGGGATCTCGCCGAGAGGCCAAAAAGTGCCATTTTTTTTGGAAGTGCGTGCGGATGGATGGATGTATGTATGTGTGTTATCGTTTTTTTCGTCCACGAATTTTTTCCACACCGTTGCACCGAATGAATTGAAATTGAAAACCTACCAGTATTTTAACAAAACGAAGCGCTGATTAGTTTTTGGTACATATCGGTCCACAAACATTAGTACTTTATTTCAGTACTTTTTTAGTTTTTTCTAAATATCTTGAAAATGACTAACCAATTTTGATTAAATTTAATATCCTAACTAAGTACCCTTGGACCCACAAAAAAGGTTAAATAAAGTTTTTAGTAAAATTATATTTTAAAGTAGTTTACTCTAGAACATATTAATATTTCAAATGAATTTGGATAAAGTTTAGCAACGATCCGTTGCAGTTTATTTTCTTTTTATATAGGTATAACATGTAAAATTTTTCAAAATAAATTCTTGATTGTTTTATTGAATGAAATAAATACAATTCTGTATAAAAACAATCTCAAAATTTTAATTGAAAACTAAAACGGTTGGTAAGAAATTCTACTTTTACCAATTGAAAATATGAAAATTAGTTCCTTTATTATGAATGAACAGCAAAGTAAATGAATTTTGAAAATTAGTTGCTTTAAAAGGATGAATAATAAATCAACTACTTTTCAAATTTTATCTCAGCCAATTTTTTTTCCCAACCTCGAGCCAAAATTTTGAAAACTGGACTCGGTTAACATTCCAAGCAATTCAATTTTTAGTCTCCTAATTCCATAGATTTAAATTTGATGAAAAAGTGTAAACTTTTCAAAAAACTAAAGAGGGCCGGAGTACTAATAAAAACTATTAAGAAATTATTTTTTAATTTGGCAATTCTACGGTAACTGTGGCGCCGCGATCTGACGACGGATATTTTTTTAAGATTTAATTGAGATTTTAAGACGTTGACATGTTAAGACAATGAGTATGTTTTTTTCATTTTCAATTTGAAAATTAATCACTAATATTAGTTGAGTAGAGATCTTTTTACCTGAATATAAAATTAAATTAAATATTATTAATATATCTCTATCAACTAAATTACCGGGTAAATCTCGGTCCACCAGACAATTTATTTAAAAGGCCGTATGTTATCTACTAACCATAGTATAGGATATTTTTACCAAGAGAGAGAAGGGAGGCTGTATCTTTATCTAGTTAAGTATTTTTTATGTTGAGACATGATCTCGGGAAGGAATTCCAAAGCTCGTTAGTGTACGCCCTGAGGGTCAAAGCGATGCTTCTAGGCGCCTGGTAATAATACTTGAGACGTCTCCATCTCTCCTTCACCTACATTTTCATTTTATCACGATTCATCCTATAATGTCTTTATTATTTGTTTTCAGACTCGTCCAATCTGATTTCAAATGTGATACATTCACACGGCTATAAAGGCGCATACGACGCCTGGTTGATGACCAACCATCTATGGTAAGTTGAACTATGATTAATTATTTATCATTCTCTAGCTAGGGAATTCTCACTTAAATAAATAATATTCCTGTTTTAATTGTTGTTTATTATGGATGTGAGTGACGCAACGTTAAATAATAATAATAATAAGATATACCATAATTAATTGGCAAAATTAATCCATCAAGAACTACACTGAAAAAACAATTTCTTTATAGTAAATATATTGATAGAGTTGAGCATTTTTAATGAGCTCTTATTTATTCCAAAGATATTTTATTAATAATCAAGATATATCGAAATCATTCCAAATATGACCAAATTTTTAGGTATTTAATCCAAATATATTATATACTTGAGTGATCTATTTTATTCTATTAGATATCTCTTAATATTAAATTAATGTCTTGTTTACTTCTAGTGAAACCTCTTATTATATCTAAACGAATGTTTTTTTTATCATAAAACGACTAAGATTTTTTGCAAATAGTGATATCTTAATAATTAAAGATATTTAAAAAAATTAACAAAAATTTTGTTTACATTATTAATTGTTTTTTTTAATTTTAAAACCCATTATCATATTATATGAAATATTAATACATATTAAAATTAGATTACCTTGTACCTTAAATCAAATATAATAATTAATTCACATTTTTATCTAATTATTTCAACCAAATAAATAATTAAAATAAATATTTATATAATTCATTTGATTGAATATAGATTCTACATCAAATGAATATAATTATCTTTTAGTCATAAATACATACCTATATTTATTATAAATAAAAATTATTCAAGTTTATATCATTTCTTCTCGTAATTACGTATTATTGCATTTAAATACCAAACTATTAAATTTAACTATTCCACTACTTTACTTAAATTTTTCATAATTTACTTATTGGTTCTTTGTTCAAATAACGTCATCTTAACTATTAATATATCTAGAGTTGCTCCAAAAATATGAGAATACTTAAAATACGTATATCATTTATTCATATTGAACAGAGATCGATTTCGTCATAATTAACTTAACCATCTATTCATATCAAATATAATATATCGTTTTTTCAGTGTAGGATTCAAATACGAACTTCTAGACCGGAGAACAACACGGCCGTCTTACAAATACAACCCCCAGCCAGTTTGTCGAGAGAGGAAACATTATTCTTTATTGGGACAGGCCTATAGTATCTGATCAAACAATAGATTACAACCGTCCAGACATTCTTCTAATCAACCAAGGTGAAAAAACAGCAACATTTGTTGAAATCGCGGTGCCTTTAACACCCAACTTAAAGAAAGCCGAAGCCGAAAAAATGGCTAAGTATGAGGAACTAGCTTTCCAAATCAAAAGCATAATGGAAAATGTAAAGAGTTGTCATTATACTCAATAGTCATTTCCGCGGAGTATGGGGGGGGGGGAGTCCAGTAAAAGTGTTGGTGTCCCCCATTGAAGTATTCTTGGACCTTGTTGTTTGCTTTAAATATCAATGACATTTGTAACTGTATTAATAGATAATGTATTTATAAATCTGTTTGCCGATGATACACTAATATCAGTGGAGGGTTGTGATGTTGAAAGAGCTTGTCAGAAAATGAATGGAACCCTTAGGAAGTTGGAAGACTGGTTAAATATGAATAAACTGTTTATAAATTGTACGAAATCTAAAGTAATGCATTTGGGGGGTGGGTTGGAGAAGGGTTAAAGTCCAATCTATCTGAATGGTGTAAATTTGGAATATGTGGATTCATTTAAATACCTCGGAGTAGTGGTTGACTCGAAGTTGAACTTTAACAGTCATCATAGTGAGCTCTTGAAGAATGTAAACATAAAAGTGCAATACTTTGGTAGAGCTTGTAATAATTTGAATATGAACACTAGAATTAAGGTGTATAGATCTATAATTAGTCCTAGTTTCTCTTACTGTCCAACAATATTATATTTTGGCACTCAGGAGAATATTGATAAGCTGCAACTATTACAAAATAGATGTGTGCGATTTATTTTAAAATGTGACAGATATACATCAATAAGTAGTATGCTGGAATGCTTAGGATTTATGAATGTGTAATAATTCTTATTTTTACAGACAATGTGTTTTGTATATAAATTATATCACAGGCAGCCTATCTGAATTTCACATTGGTCAACGAGATCCATGACGATGAGACGCGAATTAGAGACGATATATTTATTGAGAGGGCAAGGAAAGAGGGCACAAGAAATTCATTATATTTTAGAGAACTTGAGGAATTTAATTTTTACCAGCTGAAGTGAGAAATGCAACAAGTCTGATTCAATTTAAGAACCAAGTGAGGATATATATGGGACAGTTGAACTCATTTCTATTGAGAAATATTATAACTTCAGTATTAAGATTTGTAAATATTGTAATACAGTAATACCCCGGACTTACGCGATAGGTGGGACCAAGCGATAGCAGTGTAAGTCGAATTCGCGTTAGTCGGGGTTCAACTTTGAATATAAATACATATAAAGTTTGTGTGATCGGGACCAGAGTCTAAAGAAAACAATAATTTAGAAGAAACATGTTTAATAAAATATTAGATAATGAAAGCAATCTACATTACTATGAATAAAACAACGTAAACCGAAGTTATTTTGATGTCGAAGGCTTCATGATATTCTAACAATGTCGCCTGACGAGATAAGTTTTCCCAGCATATTCTTTTAGTCTCTCAAAAATCTCTTTAGCTTCAAAGCACACTGTGTTTTGATCAACAGGGCAATTTTTAAGTCTTTCTTGATTATCACACCATAATTGTAACATTGTTTCCATCTGAGCGATAATACCGTAACGTTTTCGAATAATGCTGGAATTCAAAGATTGAGAGCCTTTCACAGCTTCCGTAATTTTTTCTTTACTTTTTATAACCGTTTGGACTGTTGATTCCGGTAGGTCAAATTTCTTTGCAAATTCACAAATTTTTATATTCGATTCAGATTCTTTGATAATATTTAGTTTACACTCCAAAGACAGTGTTTTTCGTTTCTTATTAGGTTCAAATGACCAATTTTTTGGTCTTCTGGGTGACATAATTAAATAGAAATTAATAATGTGCACTGCTTAGGTAAAACAATTCCACGCGGAACACGTTCGAACTTGTGGAAAACTGATCACTGACAGGGCGGAGTGGGGGAGCCGATACGAGCGGCAATCAAAAACAAAAACCGTGTATCTCCGAATTCGCGTAAAACGGGGTAGCATAAGTCGGAGATATTACTGTAAATATGTATGAAAAATAGATTTAAATATAAATAAATAAAATAAATATAAAGATGATACAATTTTGATTTTTATTGCTACAAATTTTCATTATAGATATATCAATAGATGCAATAGATAAATATTTAATAGATGAAATCAATAAACTATAATTTCTCTTGTACTCTTAAATAGGAATAAACTAAAATGTGATTAAAATTCCATTAAAATGATAAATGACTTCGTATTGATTGGGATATTCTATTAGAAAATGAAAGATTAATATATAACAATGATATTAGAAGTAGATAATGGAAAATTATTTTTGGTTTTTATATAATGTCCTTTTACTCTATTTTATTTTATATCAATTTTAATGTCAGACGGATCGCCCCTTCAGGAGTCGAACCCAAGCCTCAATCTAGCTATCCGGGCAGTTGATGGCCTTTCCATCGAGACGAGGTCCTCCGATATATATACTTTATAAATTAACAAACCTGGTAAATCTCTACTTAGATTTACTAGAAATCAAAATCCATGTAATGTTATTCGAAAAGTTCATTTCACTCTGAATAAATTTTTTTTCATTATTCGAATACCAAAATTTCCAAAAAAAAATTCCAAAATTTGTTTATACTGCTCGACAAAAATTAAACAACAATTACTCCGCGTAAGCCTAACAATGGATTCCTGTAGAGTTTTAACACGCTGATTATCATGAAATTTTACGATTTTCTAAAACACGTAAGAGTTTTGAGATATTATCGATCAAAATGACGAAAAAGGCCATTTTGACCTACTTTCCAGTCCTCACAAATATTAAACAGAAATATTTGAAATCAAAATAGTTTGTTGACGTAATAGAAAACAGCTTCTCTTTGATTTTCAAATTACCACTTGTTTATAGCTCAATTAAAATTCGAGTTATTACTAAAAAACTAAAACTACGTGATTATAAAGGATAATAAACATAGAAAAAAACATAAGGTTTTTAGCCTTCGAGTTCGAGCTAAAAACAATTCGTAATTTGAAAATCAAAGAGGAAGCTGTTTTCTATTACCTAAACTAAATATTTTGATTTCAAATATTGTTGTTTAATATTTAATAGGATTCGAAAATAGGTCTTTTTCGTAATTTTGGCCCATAATATCTCAAAACTCTGACGTGTAGTAAAAAATCTGGAAATTACATGATAATCAGCGTATAAAACTCTACTGGAATCCATTAATAGGTTTACGGGGTGAAATTTTTGTTGAACAGTTTTATCTAAGATGTTAACGATTTACTTAATTATTTAATTTCTTACACTTTCTCAACATTACTGGCTGGAAAACATTCACCTATCCCATGGATGGGCAAGGATTAGACTCGATCGACATTCACCCTGTCCCACACTCGACTCTATAACGATATCAACTTTCTCACGAGATGGCAGGCTTAAAAAATTATAAATGATTGATTTTTTTAATTGTTAAAAGAGGAAACAAGTTCATGATTGTTGAGTAATTGAGTGTATTTTAGAAATAATAATAAATAAGTTGACGTGTTCTGATGTGGCCATCCACTTAACTTTACCATACAACTTGGCCCCTCACTTATATTTAATATTTAATAAAATTATTTATAATCATGTAGGGGAAGGGGGTTAGTTTTGCATTTTTAGACTTACTGGGGTCCCACTGATTATGTATACAAAATTTGGTTGAGTTTGGTAAATGGCCAAGATTTTCATTTTTGACCCTCCCTCCTCCCCATTTTGGGCGGTTAGCTTTTGCATTTTTAGACTTCTGGGGTCCCACTGATTATGTATACAAAATTTGGTTGAGTTTGCTCAAATGGCCTAGATTTTTAATTTTTAACCCCCCTCCACCCCCCTTAATTTTGGGTCGATATGCACCAAAATATAATCAGCTCTTAATCTGAATGGACCAAAACTACGTGTGAAATTTGGTTTTGATATTCACACTAGTTTTTGAGCTAGCTCGTCCACAAAAAATTTGGTAACGCACAAACAACCAGACAACCAGACAGACTAACTAAGACATTTTAACAAATCAATTATTATCTCGAAAAATATAATTTTTTCGATGTTCACTTATTAGGGCTTTTTTGTAGACCGAAATTCCATAGTTTCGCTCAATTTTTTTAATCAAAATAGTTTCAGCGGTTTTTGAGATATTTCAAAAAAAAGAAGAAAAAAACACTTTTTTCATGCACGATTACAATACTTGACCATACCGTATGGTAAAGTAAAAAGATTAAAGATGTTTTGTCGCATTTTGTGGAATAGTCTTATGACAAAGAGGGATAAAATGGGTCACTGAGGAAGTCGAAATCAATCGACGAAACGTCTGGCCCATTTAATAAAAACTCTGTTTTTTATTTATTGTCCAATTATTCCTGTTTTAAGTAGGTTCGGGAGAGCTTATCTATCTGGTGGATCTTCGAAAAATATTTTGTATTTCTGCAGAGTGACAACGTCTCGCCTACTAAATTTTTTAATAAAAAAATTTTTTTAGGTTAAAAAATAAAAACAATTCTGTTACTATCGACAGTGAAATCTTTTATTCAACTAATAAAAAAAATTGTTAATAATGAGGTTAATTTTGAACAAAAAATCTTTGTTTTGATAATATTAATAAAAATATTATTGAGATAAATTTTTTCTCATTTATTTAATACAAAAAAGATTTCAAAAATAGAGTTGGAATTCTACTCTAGTGCTTTTGTTATATTCTATTGTCTGCAAATAACTTTTTATTTTTACATTTATGAATAACTAATTAACTAGACTGTCAAATCTATTGGAAAATATATCATTCGATTCATAAAAGTTGAATTATTGATCTGTATAAATTTGTTGAAAATGGTATAATTTGTATAGAAGTTATAGCCCTTTTTCAAAGCTCGGACCATTTACTTCCATGTTAAAAAGGACAAATTTTAATAGATTATTTCTCGGTAATAGGACAATCAACTTCAAATTTCGGGAATAAGTATTTAATACATCAATGATTCGATGGTAAAAATTTGAGAATTTTCTCATAAAAATGATATACAGTCACGACCCCCTTAACTATCTACTCTTATTAAACGAGCAAAAATTGTATATATATTTATATATTTATATATTTATTAATATATTTGCATCTTAATTCGATTTTTGAGAAACCAACTCTATCTGGCTAGGTATGGACCTCGATAAATTTCATCTTAATTGATCTTTTCTTAATTAAAGTAATTATTTATAGATGAAAATCTCAATAAAAAGTTTTACATTTTTTTTCAATTATCTTTTATTTATTGGTTTTTTAATTTTAAAACCCACTGGCTGAGCCAAACTGGATAGTTAGGGTGGAAAAAAGTTAGAAAAATTCAAAGTTCGACAAAATTAAAAAATATGTTAGGATTAAAATAATAACAGTGACTCCAAAAAAGTTTTTCAGTTGCTCAGCGCACTTAAACTTTTATGTTAGTTTTAATGTGATTAAATTATCACCATATTATGAAATTGAATTTAAATTAGAAGGTTCTTGCTTACCTCTGAAAGTCGAGAATAAATAAAAAAATATAACAAGAAAATTATCTGAGAAAAATTGCAAAGTCCAATTGAATTGTGAATATGAATTATGATTAGAAATTATCACTTTATTTTTATTATTATTAACAGGGTAAATTATAAGTTAATTAAACAGAAAGTATTTGAGACAAATAAACGAATGAATTTAAAATTAATTAATTAAATCTAATTAACAATTTTTCAATTAAAGTTAGTAGTAGTAACAGGATTAAAAATGTTTAATTAAAATTAATATTAGAACTAATTAGCCATTGACAAGGCGGCCATATTTATTTATAAAATAAATATAATAGGTAAATGGATTTGAGAAATTATTTGCGTAGAAGAGATGAAGTGTTCAAAAACAAATGGATTGTATTCAATAAGAAGGGTGAGAGTTTTTCAGTTAGAATGAATTGTAAAAAAGTGTAATAAAATTGGATAAGGTTAAATGGTTTCACTTAGCAGTTTGTTGAGAAGGTTTGACGAATCCGTTGAATGTGAGAATTTCTTCCAGGCCAATCTGTACCAAAAATAAGACGAATGTGTATTTCCTTCCAATGAAGTCGATACTGAGAGAGAGAGAAGATGGTACAGCTACCAGGAAGCAGAAGTTTAGAAGTCCAGTTGTGATGTTCGGAAATTAAATATCAACTCACTAGCTGATATTCTATCAATACACAATTGATATGGGGAAGAAAGAACATCAACAAATAAAAATATGAGAGTAAAATGTGAGACTGGACTCTGATTAGCAGAACATGATCTGCACAGATTCGTTGATTCCACAAGAATGAGAAAAATTAATTATATAAATAAACATAAATTTGTTTATGGCTGTTCCCAGAGCGAGCGCCTCCCTCGCGCTGTTCTATCGAGTTGACGAACACTGCCCTAGAGATATTTTTTCTGCACAAAAATCGTAAAAACGATGATCACACATGCAATAAGCTCACGGTTGCGATTGAGCAACCACCCACTAATATGTTATAACAAATATTATTTTATTATATTAAAATTGGGAATTTTTTTGTTTTTAATCAACAGGTGTCTAAATCATAACATTACAGGTTGATTCATAACAAAATAGGTGTGTTTACAAATAAAGTGGTTCAAGTGGCTTTTTTTTATATAACTTGGAAACAAATCTTATTTAATTTTATGTTTTTATTTCAGATCCTATACGATTATTTATTTTATTATTATTTTTCTATTTATTTTTTTATAATGTTTATCAATATGAACGAATTGGGGCAAATTGGTGTACGAGTAAACAAATATACACATAATATGTGGACCATTAGAAAGCTAGAAATGCAAAAACTGGGTGGGGGTGGGGGATGGGGTAGATGTGGGAGGTGCAGGAGGTGGGGATTCAGTGGCGGGGGGGGCGGGCAGGCGTGTATTATATATTTCTATTGAATGGACTGAAGGCAGCCCAGAGGCAGTGAGGAAAGAAAAATTAACACATATAAAATAAGGTTTATTGGAATTTACCTCCTTTCAAACTGACGTTTCGGAGGATTTTTCCCCCTCCTTCTTCAGGGTTCACAAAACTCCGAAACGTTTAATTGAAAGGAAAGGAGGTAGGATTCCAATAAATTACACCTTATTTTATAACACATATAAAATAAGGTGTAATTTATTGGAATCCCACTATTTTCAAACTGACGTTTCGGTGGATTTTTCCTCCTTCTTCAGGGTTCAAAATCCTCCGAAACGTCGGTTTGAAAGGAAAGGAGGTAGGATTCCAATAAATTACACCTTATTTTATATGTGTTAATTTTTTCTTTCCTCACTACCTCTGGGCTGCCTTCCATTACATTCAATTAAAATTTCTACTCAGTCTGTCTCTCTCCAGAGAAAATTTCGTTGCAAAAAAATATATTTCTATTTTTTTTTAATTTGGTTACCGTGTATCGCTCGGTGGTTCCAGGTACTTATAACTATTATTGTTTTATTCCTAGGAATATTTAAATTATCCTTTATAAATAATCTTAACAAAAATGAGTTATTAAATTTTGTAAACCTTTTCGCAACTTATGGGCAACTAGCTTATATATATATAATATAATATCAGAAAGAACACTTCTGAGAATACATCTAATCTACTGAACATTACGTAAACAAAAACATACCTATATATTTTGGAATAAATTCATTATTTATTACTTAAAATTAATTTATTTATTAGGTGTAACTTAATTAGGAATCCGACAATCATAATTAAAACGTACGTATACCTACCCTTGCCCACCCAACCCGCGCACTCCGCTAATCAAAATTTAATTATAATGAATATAGGAGGGAAAAATTCTTGAGAGAAGAATGAGGTTCATAAAAAACACCTCTGCGTTCGTTCACAGGTAAAGTAAACATCCCGGGAGAGTGAAAAGGGATCGGCAATTCCCAGAGCCACTTAAAAAATATCGGACCATTTTGAGTAAAATAAATCGGTCTAGTAAATTGTTAATTTTAAAATAACATTCACATGTTATATTAAACTGCTGAGCTTTTAATTTAATTTATTTTTTTTCATTTTATTATGTTTTTTATTGATTTTCCTTAAATAATAAAATAAAAATCATTCAAAAATTCCCTGATGGGGGGATCTAATAAAAGATATTAAATTTGGAAATAATCAAATAAAGTGTTGTTTTTAACCGACTTCACAAAGGAAGAGGTTTTCAATTCGACTGAATTTTTGTGTGTCTATGTTATCTGATATCTTCGCCAATTGTGAACCGATTTTGATGATTTTTTTTGAATTGTGTTCAGTATAGTTTCCGATTGGTAAAAATCTAAATTTTATTGGTATTGGAACTATTTCTAGCCGACTTCAAAAAAGGAGGAGGTTTTCAATTCGACTGATTTTTTTTTTTTGTGTCTTGTTACCTCATATCTTCGCCAATTGTCAACCGATTTTGATGATTTTTTTTTGTATTGGGTTCAGTCTAGTTTCCGATTGGTCCCGTTTTTTTTCATTGGTATTGGACCTTTTTTGATATGTTTGTTCAAGCATAACTTCTTTGTTTATGAACCGATTTTAATGATTCTTTTTTTTATTGGAAAGAGGATACCTTAGGGGTGATACCATATTAATTTGGTCAAGTTCTAAAGATATGATTAACGAAATAACGTAAATCTCCAATTCTTATGACCAAATAATCAAAATTATAATAAATAAAATCTTTTATAAAAAAATCTTAAAACATTCATTTAAAACCCTCAAACGTTTCGAGAGAATTTCTATAATTAAGAATTGAATTTTATTATCATTTTCTGATTCATTCATCCGACGCTTTCTTTTACGAGATACATGCAAGGTATTATATTAAGTCACTATTAATAACATCACTAAAAAAAAAAAGAAAAATAATTTTTCGAAAAAAAAATAAAATCGATTTCAAAAAAATTAAATGCAACAAATAATATAATAATAACTTAAAAATAAAATAAAATTCACTTAAAGGTATAAAATAATTATCTTATTTAATTACAACTAAACGACGAAATATTAACATGAAATTACTTTTTGAAGTCGGTGCCAAACATATACATTTTATGAATTGCACTCGACGGATCTTACTTAGTACGTTTGATGGGTATGCTCGCTTATAGGTATAGTTTGTTTAGCACCGACTTCAAAGAGTAATTTCATGTTAATATTTCGTAACTAAATTAGATAATTATTTCAACCTTTTAGGTGTATTTTATTTGATTTTTAAGCTATTATTATTTTATTTGTTGCATTTAATTTTTTTGAAGTCGGTTTTTTTTTATTTTTTTATAAAAATTATGTTATGTATGTTCACCCATAACTTCTTTGTTTATGAACCTGTTTATTTCTTTGTTTATGTTTATTTGTTTTGTTTAGATAATTTTGAAGTCGGTTTTATTTTTTTCTTATAAAAATTATGAATTATTGACAGAAAACACCTGATACAATATTATTTTTATAATTAGTTCAGTTCCTGGAGCGTTAAAAACATGAAAATCTCGGATTTCAGTTACAATGAATGAAATTTAAAAATTCAAAATGGAATGTATAGCTAACAGTATAAATATAAAACTCTACCTATTAGAAAATTGTGATCTTGATTTGAAAATAACTATTGATGGCCAAAAAACCTCGAAATTTTAGCACTTTTTCCAGTTTTTCGCTTATTACTCAAAAACGGTCCATATTTTGTAAATAACCGTCCTATAGAAAATTTAAGATGACAAATTTCACTATTAAAAAAAAATTGGTCTAGTAGTTTGATTTTTTATGGGGATCCAATAAACAGCTCCCCCCGGACCAATTTTAAATATCCCTAAAACTAGCACTTTTTTCGATTTTTTCCCATTCTGACCATGAGGGAGCACTTTCTCGACAAAAACCACTTTATATATTTTTAAACTAGATTAAATTTTCTACAATTCAAACAAATTTTCATCTTAATTGAATGATGGTAACCCGTGACGCAATGAAGTTGAAGTTTTGAAAAACTGCAATTTACCATTAGATTAAGATAAATCTTTATTTAAATTGTGGCAAATTTAATCTAGTTTAAAAGTGTATAAAGTGGTCTTTGTCGAAAAAGTGTTGTTTCATGGTTAAAATCGGAAAATTCGAAAAAAGTGCAGTTTTTGGGATATTCAAAAGTGATCCCGGGCGCTGTTTTTTAGATCCCCATAAAAATCGAACTACTGGACCAATTTTCTATTTTCTTTTATTTAATCTGCGCGAAATTCTGTCCTTTTTAATTTACTATAGAACTCTTATTTACAAAATATGGGCTGTTTTCAAGTTACAAGCGAAAAATTGGAAAAAGTCCGAAAATTTCGAGATTTTTCGGCCATCAAAAGTTGTCCCCCACACTTTCGAGGTCGCAAACTTAGATTTGGCATACCCACACAATACCAAACGATCTTAAAAAAAAATATTTCCCCCCAATTAATGTAAGTTGAATCACTTTTTGGACCCTCTATATACTCGGCAGCTTTTTGTTTAAATAATGAAAAAATAAAAAATAAAAATTAGGTAGACTTTGCAATTTTTAGTATC
This sequence comes from Forficula auricularia, assembly GCA_024734495.1. Classification (NCBI taxonomy): domain Eukaryota; kingdom Metazoa; phylum Arthropoda; class Insecta; order Dermaptera; family Forficulidae; genus Forficula; species Forficula auricularia. The sequence continues at coordinate 2,785,424 of JALMQS010000089.1, forward strand.
AAAAACAAAATACCACCTCGACCATATAAATTCATTCACTGTAACAAAAGTGCGAGGTCAAAACCTCCAGGAACTGGACTAAATAAAAATAAAGAAAATTATAATGGGTTGTCATCTAGTACAGTGATTCTTAATTGTTTTCGCCCAAGACCCATTTACAGGGTGCCCCGAATCATAACAATAAACCGTGTACAGAGAATAACCCAGTTTATGACGGCCCAGAACCTGAAATTGTTTTTTAAATAAAAGTCTCATATTTTTTTATTGAAAATGGTGAAAATCGCTACCCTGCCCTAAATATCGAGATGCCGTGGCTACAAATTTACATATTTTATTATTCTAATTTTTGTTACGCAATCCTTAATAATCTTGCTATTGAGGAGAATTCATAATAAAACCATAAGTACTATTCTTTTGGAGAAATTCAATATTTTTGCCAGACTTATGTTTTAAAAAAATCCTTTATCTGATAACTTTAAATCATCTTTAATATAAAAAAAGTCTAGTAGACTAGCATGGAAAGTTATTTAAAAAATTGGCCCATTTAGTCGAGATTTCAAAATGGTACAGCACTTTGTACTTCATTCTTTATGAAAAAAATATTTTTAATTTTTTGGAAAAATTAGCTATTTTTTTTTTGGCTTTTCGGCCTTTCTAGCCATAAGCCTAATTACGATACTAGTTATATTTTTTTAACCGACTTCAAAAAAGGAGGAAGTTCGCTATTCGACTGAATTTTTTTTTTTTTTTTTTTTTGTGAATATGTTACCTCATCATAATTGTGAACCGATTTTGAAAAAAAAATTTGCATTGGGTTCAGCCTACCTTCCGATTGGTCCCATTTTTTTCATAGGTATTAAACCTTTTTTATTAGGTTTTTTAGACCTAACTTCTTTGTTTATGAACCGATTTCGATGTTTCTTTTTTTATCCGATAGTGGGTGTCTTAGGAATGATGTCATATTAATTTGGTCAAGTTCTGATGATATGATCACTATTAATAACATCACTAAAAAGAGAACAATAAAAATAATTTTTAAGAAAAAAATAAAAACCGACTTCAAAAGATTAAATGCAACAAATAAAATACACTAAAAGGTATAAAATAATTATTATCTTATTTAGTTACAACTAAACGACGAAATATTAACATGAAATTACTTTTTGAAGTTGGTGCCAAACATATACCTTTAATGAATCGCACTCGACGAATCTTACTTAGTACGTTTGGAGGGTATGCTCGCTTATAGGTATAGTTTGTTTGATACCAACTTCAAAAAGTAATTTCATGTTAATATTTCGTCGTTTAGTTGTAACTAAATAAGATAATAATTATTTTATACCTTTTAGTGTATTTTATTTGTTGCATTTAATTTTTTGAAGTCGGATTTTATTTTTTTCTTAAAAATTATTTTTATTTAAATTTGTCTCTACCCCGGGGGTCAGATTTTAGCCGGATGCCTCGAGTAGAATCGAACCTGGGTCCCCTGGTTAGCTCGCTGTCACGCTACCGCCTAGCCTATCTGACCCCCCCCCCTCCCCATCAGCTAATTTAAAAACATATTTTGATAGCGACAATATATAAATAAATAAACATTTTTATAGAGAAATCGTTTAGGTAATTATCGAGATTTTAGAAAAGTCAAAATTTCTAATATGGGTTTAAGGAAATTTCTAGAACCATATCAAATTCCTCATTCACCTCCAGAAAAACAGTATAATTTTTTTTCTTTTTAATTATATAATCTAATGGACATTTTTTTCTTCTGGATTAAAACAAAATTGGTTTCTTAGACAATGCCATCCTGAGCGACTTCAATATAAATTCTTTATTTATGCCTATATTATGACTTTGCATTAAAATCTCAATAATATTTTTACTATTTGCATTTTTGAACCTGAACTTCTAAAGCTAGAGAGTCACCCTTTAAGGGCCAGGTGGCAGTGGCGTAACTATAATGTTTGAAACCCATGGCAAATTCATCAGATGGGGCCCTCACTCAAGCAAAACAACAACAGCTAAAACAACGTTGTAGTTTCATTTTTAACCGACTTCAAAAAAAGAGGAGGTTCTCAATTCACCTGAAGTTTTTTTTTTTGAGTCTATGTTACCCGATATCTTCGCCAATTGAGAACCGATTTTGATGATTTTTTTGAGGTCCAAAAGTGCGATTTTTTCATTTAGTGCGTGCGGATGTATATATGGATTTTTGGATGTATGTTATCGTTTTTTTTGGTCCACTATTTTTTCCACACCGTTGCGCCGATTGAAATGAAATTGAAAACCTACCATTAGTTTAACAAAATGAAGCGCTGATTAGTTTTTGGTACATATCGGCCCACAAACATTAGTACTTTATTTCAGTACTTTTTTAGTTTTTTCTAAATATCTTGAAAATGAATTAACCAATTTTGATGAAATTTAATATCCTAATTAAGTACCTTGGGGGCCACACAAAAGGTTAGATAAAGTTTTTACTAAAATTATATTTTAAAGTACTTTACTCAAGAGTAAGATAGTACTTTTATAAATTCTTTAAAATTTATTCATTTAATCATTTTAATATAGCTCATTTAACCTTGCTTAAGTAAGAATGGATAGGCTTCTCTCTGTGAAATGCTAAAAATTTGGGAGGAAATTTTATAAGTAACCATAACAACTGCGTTGTTTTTTATCCATTACCTTTGCTGAAGACATGGAGGAATCCACTTAAAATCAAAAATAGCGATAGCACTCCCTCACCGCTCCTTATTCCACCCCTCGCCCTCACTCCACCCCCGCACCCACCCTTCCCACCCATTTTTTGCATTTCTAGCCTTCTAGTGACCCACAACAAAATTTGGTTGAGTTTGATCCAAGAGCAAGAATTTTCATTTTTTGACCCTCCTCCCTTTTTGGGTGTAATTTTTTTAAACAAAAGTTGTCAGAAATCACATCCCCTACAACTTTGCTCATTTTAAAATTTGCCGTAGAGTTAATAGTTTAGTAGATATTTGATAATTTTCATTCATGCGCCTACCCAAACTCCCTTTTGGGGTCAATATATCAAAACGTTATAAACGTAAGTTAGAAGACATCTGATCCAAATATAAAATTTCATAATAATTCCTTAAGCCGTTTTTACGTGAATCGTGAGCAACTTTTCGCGGAAACCACGCAAACAGACAGACATTAATTTTGTTGAGAGTGTTTTCGTTCATAATTTTGCTTGAAACGTGTGAAACCAAAATTTGGCGTGATTTGGACCAATGTACAGGAAAAACCTTAATTTTATATATATAGATATACAAGAATTGCTCGTTTAACACTAGAACGCCCGAAGCCGTCAATTTGACGGTTTTCACATTTCATTTCTCTTTCATTTCGTTACTATTTAAGTTAGAACTTTGAAATTCGCTGACTTTTAATCATTTTTGAATAGCTTTCTAATAAAAAAAAATAGCACCCTATGAATTTTTATTTAGGAGAAAATTATGGATTTACCAAGAACGCCCAAAAGCCGTCAATTTGACGGTAACACTTTTTTACCCCAATTTTTATATTTTAAATTAATTTTTCAAGTACGAATAATTCCCATTCTTTTTTTGGAACATTTCAATCCTTTTTGACCCTCGGATTTGTTCTGCCTTTTTTTTTAATTTACAATCTTCCTTGAAAAACTTGGAGTAAAATAAAAAAATTATGTTTCTTTATGTCAATTTTTTTTATCTTTTGATGATTCACTTTATTATTTTACAACATTTCGAGGGAACCTACTGTTTTGAAATCCATATATATATATATGTCGAGCCCCTAGTCTTGCCATTTCATTTTTGTTCCGCCCTTAGAATTATCAACAACAAATTTCTCTCTCAATTTCTCCTGAGTTTTTTTCGTATATTTGTTTTTTTTATTTCAATATTATTTATAATAATATAATATTTATAATAATAACATATAATATAGAACTACTGGTTTTGTTAACGATAATACTCCATAAATAGATCATGTTAATTTTTCATTTTATATCATAATGATTATTAAAATGTAATATATTAATATGTATTTTTAATATATAAATTGATAATAGAATTATATTTATTATTAGAAAAAATAAAAAAAATTTTAAATAAAAGGAAACATAATGATTTTATTTAGTTTGAGTGTTGAAAAATGCAAGTCGTCAAATTGACGGCATCCGGGCGTTCTAGGGGATCTGAAAGTCTGGGCGTTCTAGTATTAATATAATAAGATAAGATAAGATTTGAGCACCGAGCAATTAAATACTCCCTACCCATTAGGGTGGGTCGAAAAAACTGAAATTTTTTTTATCGAAAACACGAAAAGTTGCCTATTGAAATAAGAAGAAAAATGGCATAAAAAAAATTTAAAATTGGTTAACATCTTCCGAACTTGAAACTTATTCAAAATTGCAAAATCACAATATTTTTTATTTATTTTTTTAATTAGTTAAAATTTTAAAAATAAACACACTAATGTTTTATGCTTGTTTTATGGTTTAAATAACCTAAATAAATTTAATTCTGATCAATAATATACTTTTTTACGTTCGCGCAACATCTTATCAAAATTCCATTTTTTTCTAAGATGTGTATATCTACTCTTATTAAACGAGCAAAAATTGTTTTTTATATATTTATTTGTATATTTGGATCTTAGTTCTATTTTGAAAACGGCTCTAACGTTTTTGATGAAACCAACTCTATTAACAAATTTTGAGGATGAGAAAACGATCTGGCTAGGTCTGGACCTCAACCAATTTCATCTTAATTGATCTTTTCTTAATTAAAGTAATTATTGATAGATGAAAATCTCAATAAAAAAGTTTGTTTACATTTTTATCAATTATCTTTTATTTTTAATTGTTTTTTTAATTTTAAAACCCACTAATAGGTTTTCGATATTAAACATTTGGGAGGAAAGTTTATATGTAACCATAGCAACTGCGTTCTTTTCTTATCCGTTACCTTTGCTGAAGACAGAAGAATCGAGTTAAAATCAAAAATAGCTATTGATTCTCATCTAGTACTTGAGGAATAACCATTCTATGGTAACCATTCTTTCTATTTCTATGGTAACCAACATAGGGGTGAAGTAATACACTTATTTATTCTTTAAAATATATTTATTAACAAAAAGGGGGGTTAATACATTTTCGTGTCTAGGGGGTCATCGTTAAAACATCTTAAAACACATCATCTTAAAATTAACGTCGTACAATTGCTATCAACTATAAGCTAGCACTTCGACAAACATGTCGTCTTAATCAACACTCGTTTTCAACTATCTGGCTTACAGTTGCAACTACCATTCCTTCAGCAGCAACACCTACACACATGCATATAAGTGGGGTGGGGGTGCCATGTCAGCCGACCAGCCCTTGGGCACAATGCTCGCCAAAAGAAAGAATGCGACCTTCACAAGGGCAGAAAGCCCAGACGCTCATGTGGCAAACATATGTATGATCTTAAACTGAAATCAATATAATTCACTAAATTAAATACTTAATTAAACAATTAATTTCCCACAATAATTATAAAATGTTACTTACTGATGAATTATTATTAAAACAAATTTAATGCAAATGATAACAATTACACTGCTCGACAAAAATTAAACAAAAAATTTATCCACGTAAACCTAACAATGGATTCCTGTAGAGTTTTATACGCTGATTATCATGGAATTTCCCGATTTTTTACAACACGTCAGAGTTTTGAGATATTATCGATCAAAATGACGAAAAAGGCCATTTTGACCTATTTTGGAGTCTCATTAAATATTAAACAGCAATATTTGAAATCAAAATATTTTGTTGCCGTAATAGAAAACTGTTTCCTCTTTGATTTTCAAATTACCACTTGTTTTTAGCTCAATTAGAACTCGAGTTATAGCTAAAAGACTAAAATGTTTTTATCTATGTTTATTATCCTTTAAAATCATGTAGTTTTAGTTTTTTAGTTATAACTCGAGTTCTAATTGAGCTACAAACAAGTAATAATTTGAAAATCAAAGGGGAAGCTGTTTTCTATTACGTCAACAAAATATTTTGTTTTCAAATGTTGCTCTACAGAGATATTACAATATCTAATGGGACTCGAAAAAAGGTCAAAATGGCCTTTTTCGTCATTTTGGCCCATAATATCTCAAAACTCTGATGTGTTGTAAAAAATTGGGAAATTGCATATAAAACTCTACAGGAATCCATTGTAACATTTACGGGAAGAAATTTTTTGTTGAACAGTGTTACTAGAATTATCATTAGCCCAATACTTAGGTTCACTCAACAGAAACTATTTCGTAATTAATTCGATTTTTGTTTTTTGTTTCAGCATCCAAGATTATCACCGATCAAGTTATGAAAAAATCCGATTAAAAACTTAACTGCTATGCTTGGAAATTTGTCGTTATCTATCTCTATCCATTCTTAAAATAAAACTAGAAATTTTGTGTACTTTTTGAAGATGAGCCCATTTCAATTTAGAAACTTAGAAAAAAACAACAACATACAATTATAAATATACATAATTATTATTATTATGAAAATATACATTTTTTCCTGTTTCCTGTGATATTTTTCGCACCGCCATATTATTTCATCACATTTAATAAATAAATTAAGAATTGAAGTGTAAAAAAAAGAGAAATATATAAAAAAGTTCATTAAATATATAATATAAAAACAAACTCAAAATGATGATTAATTAAATAATCTTAGGAGCTTGAAAACGTTTTTTTATTATTCGTATTATTATTTTTTGTGATCGTTTTTATAGATTGTTCGCTTATTTTTTAAAATTTGAAAAAATAAAACCAAAAAAATAATCATTTGTATAATTTTTCTATTTTGTATTATAAAAATAAATTTGAAACAATTCTAGAAAGTAAATTGTATAAATTTTTTTTTTCCTAATTAAAACAAAAAAGAAATTATTGTAAAACTAAATGTTTGAATAAAAAAAAATAATTAAATAAACGTTTGTTATTTTTATTTTTTCGTTAAAAAAAAGGTTTTTAAATAATCCTCATTATGCCCTATTAAAATAGGTAATAAACTAACAAGCCCACAGTAATATCGACCAAAATATATATTACTGAAATGTGAAATCAGTGCCATAACTAGGCAGATGCACCTGCAGAGGCAAGCCCTTAAAATAAAATATAATACATAATAAAAATGGTAAAAAAAAATTTAAATACTAAATATTAATAGTGAAAAAGTTATTACAATATATTTAATTGTTTTATTAATATTTATTTAAATAAGCTGATGTAGCCCCTCTCTTATATTTAAGGTAGTTGTTTCACCATATGGGTTTTTTTAGGATTTTTTTGAAATTTAGCCAGATTATTATATATATACTTCTTCATCAATTGGTGGCAAAACGAAATTTATGAACAATATAGTTCCGGAGATATTAAATTCCAAAGATAGAGTTTTTCAGACTCTTATACATTGCACTATACGTGATATCGGAAAGTTTACATACATATTTAATTATAATTAAGAAACTCTTCTTACCATTATTATAAAAAACTAAACCAACATTAAACAATAACTAATATATTTTTTAAGAAAAATTTAATTCATAGTTACAACACACTTTCTGAGATAATAATGAATAAATAATGAAAAATGTACACTAAAAACAAGCTGGCAACAACGCATATATTTAACCTAAAAACTTTAGTACTTTTTTGAAGTTTTTCGCTTTAGCCATTGTCGCAACAGCTTTTAATCATTTATTAAGAACTTTTTGTTTTATAAATCGACCTTTATAATGTACCTTATCTGAAATTTCTATGATAGAATATATACAAGCTCGGACAGCGTTGCCAGATTTGTCAAATGAGCACGGGATTGGCTAGTAGTGGTACATAAACAGCAAAAAGTTTTGGGCTTATGAATTATGAATCCTTATTGTCTGTACTATATACTCTAGCATTAACTTTTTGCTAGTATTGTCGCGAAACAACTACTTACCTTAATTGTTTTATTAATATTTATTTAAATAAGCTGATGTGGCCCCTCGCTTATATTTAATATTTAATAAAATAATTTATAATTTTTTACGAAGAACCCCGCCTTTCTTTGGGCCCATTAGCATTTAATAGTATCTCCTTTTAATTATGAGACTTTATTATTATTATTATTGAAGAATAAAATGATAGAATTCATGATTGTTTGGTTCTTTATCGCTGATTGTCATGTTGATTAAATAAAAAATGGTGATCCTTTTCAAATGTAGATACCCTGGCGGAAGTCTATAGGCAAGGTATTTTTTCTCTTTTTAGTGATGTTATTAATAGTGATCATATCATCAGAACTTGACCAAATTAATATGGCACCATTCTAAGATACCCCCTTTCCAATAAAAAAAGAATCATCGAAATCGGTTCATAAACAAAGAAGTTAGGCCTTAACAAACCTAACAAAAAAGGTCTAATACCTATGAAAAAAAAATGGGACCAATCGGAAGGTAGACCCAATGCAAAAAATATTTTCAAAATCGGTTCACAATTGGCGGAGATATGAGGTAACATAGGCACAAAAAAAAAAAAAAAATCAGTCGAATAGAGAACCTCCTCCTTTTTTGAAGTCGCTTAAAAATAATAAAATTCATAATTTGTTTGGTTCTTTATCGCTGATTGTCATATTGATTAAATAAAAAATGATGATCCTTTTCAAATGTAGATACCCTGGCGGAAGTCTATATATTTTTTGTTATAAGTCTATTAGTTTAGCTAATAAATAATTTAACCACCAAAGCTCAAACCAATTTAAAATAAGGAAGATAATATTTGCTCTAAAATAGTTTCCTGTTTTCAAAAGAATTAAATAAGAATTTTAAAGAACAATATTTTCGTAAAAAATGAAGGATATTTTTCATTTATCCGGTTCCTATTTTGTAATTATAGATACAATTTTTAAATAAATATTATAATATAAATTAACAACTTTTTCAACTCTGAATGTATTTTATAAGGTACACTGTTGAGCGATAAATTTGCACTTTCCTTCAGTCAATGTAATGGTTACCTTGGAAACCTAAATAAATTCAATTCTATAGTTATAGGGCTTAGGACATCAGCAGCCTCGTTTAGTGCGCACTGGACTGGTATACAAAACTTATTAATTCACGTTATTTTCGAAAAAACAAAAACATTATTACTACTAAATTAGGGAACGAAGAAAAGATTTTTATAATTAAGTAATGGAGAGGGATTCAGCCAATGGGTAGCCTCTGCTGAATTAAAAAACTCCCAATTATGGAAAACGTTTCGGCTTTAATTAAATAATGCCATCATCAGTTCCTAAGAGTTGATGAGTCTCTGAAAAGATTTTTATATTATAGACAAAAAGATCGGCCAGGATTCGAACCCGGGATCTTCGCATGTGCGCTGCGATGCCTTTATAAGAGCCTTAGTTCTTATCCTCTCGGCCACTGATCCCCGAACACAAGCTGATACCTAATGTCTATGAATTTGGAATTTCATTTTTATTTAATCTTTTAATCTCTTCTTCGTTAATTTTTCGCAGCTCTGTAGTTGGCTTAATTAATTAAACTATATCCAGACGCCTCCCACTCGATCGCACACCCAAAGGTCGAAAATATCAATCTGTGGCCGAGAGGATAAGAGCTAAGGCTCTTATAAAGGCATCGCAGCGCACATGCGAAGATCCCGGGTCAGGATCCTTTTGTCTATAATATAAAAATCTTTTCTTCGTTCCCTAATTTAGTAGTAATAATGTTTTTGTTTTAATTTAATTTATAATTGTCTGTGCCTCGTGGTTGCGCCTTGGAGTGAAGAAGATGAAAATTATTTTCGACCTTTGGGTTCGCGATCGAGTGGGAGGCGTTTGGATATAGTTTAATTAATCAAGCCAACTACAGATCTGCGAAAAATGAACCAGAAAAAAGATTAAATAAAAATGAAATTCCAAATTCATATAGACATTAGGTATCATTATTTTATTGAGATTTTTATCTATAAATAATTATTTAAATTAAGAAAAGATCAATTAAGATGAAATTTGTCGAGGTCCGGACCTAGCCAGATCGTTTTCTCATCCTCAAAACTTGTTAATAGATTTTGTTTCATCAAAATCGGTAGAGCCGTTTTCAAAATAGAACTAAGATACAAAAATATATTTAAAAAACAATTTTTGCTCGTTTAATAAGAGTAGATAGATAGATAGATATTCAGATTATATAGAAGGGATGAATATGCGACTGGATAATGTAAGAGGGCTGCTTGATAAAATAGTGTCACCTATACTTTATTACTTGTAATTCAAAAACTGAGTATAAACGATATTCTAGAATTTTTTTCAAAATTTCAAATTTACTGTGGTTCGGAAAATAAAATATTCGATTAAAAATAGGAATTTACCGTAATTTTAAAAATTATTAAATGTTATTAAAATACAGTCTTATTCTACTTAATGAGATCCTACAATGATATCCCACATCTCGGAATAAAAAAATATTGTTTTATTAAGATTGTAGTAATTTTGGAGACGGACTGATAAGTGAATTAAGTGGATATTGATGAGGCAGTCAAAAAAAAAAAAAAAAAAGAAGAAGATAATTTACACTATCTTTTTATTCATAAAACCGACGTTTCGGAGGCTATTCCCTCCTTCTTCAGGGTTTTCAATACCCACTTAATATTGTTTTATGTTTACAGGCAGTGCAATAACTAGCAGGTGCACCTGCACAGAGCCCAGGAGCTTCTAGGATGCCATGAAAAAGCGTCTAGTAAAAAATTAAAATCCTGAATACTATAATAATAGAATTTAGTTCTTACAAAAAAAGGCATTACACTACTTGTTTTATTGATATTTATTAAAAACAATTAAAACAGGGGGACTCGAATTTTAACAGCTAGTCTTCAAAGGCTATTTACGGCCCTGTTTTTGGGAGACGATAAAGTAATAAAAGCACAGGTTGAAATCGAAATAAATAAATAAAAAAAATAAAATGTTTTAATTAAAAGTGATTTAATATACATATTTACAAAAAAGAATTAATAATTCCTTTATATCATATAAGATTTATCTTAATTATAACATATTAGATTTATTACTTGAAAAGGGTTTCTGTTTACTACTCGCTTCTCGTCGACGTTTACTTATTTTTGAGCGCGGATCAGTAATCTCAAACCAATCGTCATCCTTAGTACTTGCATCTTTGGCTAAAATAGGGTCATTCGCACGGTCGTGTAGTTCATGGGCCATCCTATAAAAAAAAATTGAAAAAAAAAGATATAGTTCAATCTATTAATAAATAAATGTATATTAACGAAAAATAAAAAATTAATTAAAATTTTTTATTATTATCTCAGTTTAGTGCAGGTGTCCGTGAATCGGGGTAAACTACCCCAAGAGAAATTAAAATTTAAATTTTTAGAGTAACGAGGGCTCAATAAACGAAAATAAAAATCTCTCTTAGATTTATAGATATCCAGCATTTTCTATGACAGGATATGATCCGAATTCTCAGAAGTGTCATGAAAAATGCTGGATATCTATAAATTTAAGAGTTTTAACAAAAAAGTGGTCCAAGTAAACGTTCAACTCAACAAAATTTCCTAGAGAATGAGATTAGAAAGACTTTTATCAAAAAGGTAGTTCAAGTAAAAGTTTAAGTTAATAAAATTTTCTAGAGAATGAGACAGAAATCAAGTTTCTAGGATGAGTGGTTTTCATTTTATGAAGGAAAAACTGAGATATTTTTGAAAAAATAGATCATTTCCTGCCATGAAAAATGCTGGATATCTATAAATTTAAGAGTTTTAACAAAAAAGTGGTCCAAGTAAACGTTCAACTCAACAAAATTTCCTAGAGAATGAGATAGGAATCAAGTTTCTAGGATGATTGGTTTTCATTTTATAAAAGAAAAATTGCGATTTTTTGCAAAAAAATGCTGTTTTTCAAAACTACAACCTCATTGCGACACGGATACCCATTTATCCATATAAGATGAAACTTTGTTAGAATTGTAGGAAATTTAATCTAGTTTAAAAATGTATAGAATGGTCTCAAAATGGGAAAATATCGAAAAAAGAGCGAGTTTTTGGGTGATCCGGGGGCTGCCGAGGTCGAAACTTGGATTTTGCGCTTGAGTCCGAACGGTTAGTCGAAGAAAAAACCTAAATAATGAAATTTTATGAACTTTCATTTTGAATAGGAAGGTTATTTATGAAAAGTTGATAGTTTTCGAGTTATAAGCGAAAAACCGCCAAATAATGGAAATTTTCACTTTTTTTTTTGCATTTTCTACAATGTTGCGTCACAAAATTTTGGTGGAAGACCTCAGATTTAGATTCAGCGCTCCAAAAAACATATATATGCAAAAAATCAGAACTACCCCAAAACTTTCCTGATAAAAACACATTTTGACTTAGTCAATCAAAAATGAGACATCATTTTCCACATTTCATACATTATGACTATATTTCTAAAGAAACTAAAGGGGAGAGAAGATATGGCACATTAAAATTTGTTTTTATCGGTTTCTATTCATTTCCAGAGAAACGTTTTTAAATTTTGTTAGAGAAATCAAATCAAGACGAAATTATTTTTTCATGGACCTTATTTATGGTAAATTTTCGGATCTCTTTAATTTTTTTATTTGTAAGAAAAATACTAATAAAATACATATAATAAAACTATTCCTATTCTTGAAGTTTCGAGGGTTGCTAGTCACAAATTAAATAAATACAAAATTTAATAAATTATTTTCTATTCACTATTCACTTATACAGTTTCGCTCACCACTGGTAGACCATCACATCTTCACTATTAAATAACGTCCTTTATTTTTTGGATATTGTCATTATGATCATCTCACTTTACATCTACAATGACCTTGCAATCATTCAGAGAATTTGATTATAATGACAATATCAAAATAAATATAGGACTATTATTATCATTTCCGTCCATAATTTGTATTAATTTGAAAGTTTATAATAGGAATATAAGGACAAGTTTTTATGTGTGACTTTTTTATTTATCAGCTAACGTTTCGTCGACTTTGCCGACTTCTTCAGGGCTTCAAATAGTCATGCCACATATTCGTCTAAATTTTCTTACGAAGATAACAAGAAAATTTAGACGTATGTGTGGCATGACTATTTGAAGCCCTGAAGAAGTCGGCAAAGTCGACGAAACGTTGGCTGATAAATAAAAAGTCACAAATAAAAATTTGTCCTTATTTTCCTATTATAAACTTTCAAAAAAATATAGGACATTATTTAAATAGAAAATCAAGAGAGATAGTCAACTACTAAATCCGAGATGTTATGGATTATTTTTATTATATCAAAAGGGTTGTTTCACCTTTCGGGGAATTGAGCCAGAATGAAAAAAAAAATGCCGAGGTGGCCACATCGAATTTAAAGCACGCGTAAAATTATTTTCACTCAAAAAATTGATCTTCATCATTAAAAAATTTCGGTCACTTGATTCTAAATATTTTCTTTATTGGGCTGCGCAGGAGGGGGGGGGGGGGGCTCCTCTTACAGACAAAAGTTACAAATTTAGTTATATAGTACCTGGCCACCGAGCGATGCTCGGTAACGTTTTGCTTCAGTTAAATGCTATATAATATATTAATCCCCGAAAAACAACTTAGCCGAAGTTGAGACCGTGACAGATCGAATGTCCAACACAAAACCCTCCTAACCCGTGAATTTCATCCAAATTGTTAGAGCCGTTTTCGAGAACCCGACCGGATATATATACAATTTTTGCTCGTTTAATAAGAGTAGATAATATATACAGTGGCATCTATATATATAAAATTAAGGTTTTGTCTGTACATTGCTCCAAATCACGCCAAATTTTGGTTGCACACGTTTCAAGCAAAGTTATGAACGAAAACACCCTCAACAAACTTCCTGTCTGTATGTCTATATGTTTCCGTCGTTTCCGAAAAGTTGCTCACGATTCACGTAAAAATGGCTGAAGGAATTATTATGAAATTTCATATTTACATCAGATGTCTTCTAACTTACGTTTTTAGGTATATAACGTTTTGATATTTTGATCCCAGAAGGGGGTTTGGGGGGAATGAAAATTATCAAATAACTCCTAAGCTATTAACTCTACGGCAAATTTTATTATGCGCAAAGTTGTAGGGGATGTGATTTCTGACAAGTTTTGTTTAAAAAAATCCCCCAAAAAACCACCCAAAAAGGGGGGGAGAGGTCAAAATATGAAAATTCTTGCTCTTTGACCAAACTTAACCAAATTTTGTATACATAATCTGTGGGTCACTAGAAGGCTAGAAATGCAAAAACTAACCTACCAAAATGGGGGGTGCAGGGTGGAGTGGGGGGTCCAGAGGCGTAGTGGGTGGTGGGGGATCTGGGGTGCGGGGTGGTGGTTGGGCCCGGGTGCATGGTGCGGGGGTGGGAGGTGCTGGGTGGGGCCCGGGGGTTGTGGTGGGCAGGAGTGGGGTATGAGGGTGGGGGTCCAGGGGGGCGTGCCCCCTGTACAAAACAGAAGGGCCGCCGAAGGAGGGCCTTGCAGCTAGTTTTATAATGAAACTACAATTTCATAGGGCGGTTATTAACTAACTTGAGTGGGGTAAAATACCCGTGGCACTGGGTTTGATTTTTTTGCCTTGATTGATTGTGACCCGGCCTAGACGTCCTACTATTGGGGGTGTTAAGGCTCAGGTAGAGGACCCCCTCATCGCCCTATAAGTAATGTCGTTTATAGTCTTTGGGTTGTACCCAGGTGCGATGAGGGATGCCACCGCTTTATGCCACCACACTCCTTTCCATGAGAGTGTGATGGCCTCGACTCATACGGACCCCGCCCTGACGCCAAATCGCTCCGCAATATTGCTCACCAGACTGGAGTTGCCCCTATATTTTTCAATTTTGTTTCGGTGGGCAACACCGAGTCCAGCCAGCGCGGATCTTAACTTCAATTTTTGAAAATTTTCAATTATATTCAAATTGGGACGTTATTTACTACTGAAAATGATCTACCAGAGATGATCGAAACTGTAGAGTGTATAGAGAATAATAAATAATAATAATTTAGTAGTAATTATTATATTTATTTCATTTGTGACTAGCAACCCTCGAAACTCCAAGAATATTAAATCCAGTCATTTCAATTTTTGGAAAAATAAATTAATATACAATTAAGTATAGTTTATAAAGCTAAATAGTTTTCTAATTAATATATTAAAAGAGAATTGTTTTTGATCGCGTTTTGAAACAAGATATATATATATCGCTAGACTACTGCTGGTTGAGGCTATTGGAGTCTGGTGAATCTTAAGTCTGGACCAAGAGAGAATGAAAAAGATGTGATCCATCTAGGTATGATCCAGCATCATTTCGCGATTAGCCCGCATGACGCTTTTTACCAAACACTGATATGGATCACCTAGTGGATTTGTAATCTGAGATGTTATATATTCAATCCCCCAGTCCAGCGCGCTCAATCTGTTAACACGTGTTTTAGGTGTTTGCTATCAATTAATCATGTGTTTCCAAGATGTGATTCAATCGCAAATCGAATGCAGGTGATTTTTGTCAGATATTAAGTAATAATATTATCCGAATTTATATATTTCTGTGTAAGAAATAATGAATTTAAATAGTTTTTCTAATTAATATATTAAAGAATAATTAATATATCAAAATTAATTGTCAAAAACAACTCTCTTTGATATATTAATTATTCTTTAATATATTAATTAGAAAACTATTTAAATTCATTATTTCTTACACAGAAATAGATAAATTCGGATATTTTTTTTTTTTTTGACTTTTCGGCCTTTCTAGCCAAAATTCTTTCTTCTTCTTTTCACGATGGAGGGGCCAACTCCAGGCCTTTAGGGGTTGCACCTTTTTTGGTCCTTCTCTCATCATTATCATAAAAAAAAGCCAATTTACGATACTAATTAAATTTTTTCTAAATTTGTCTCTAACCCCGGGGTCAGATTTTAGCTAGATGCCTCGAGTCGGATTCGAACCCGGGTCCCAAGGTTATAAATTCGTATATTATTATTACTTAATATCTGACAAAAATCACCTGCATTCGATTCGCGAATGAATCAAATCTAGGAAACTCATGATTAGTTTATAAAGCTGTGTACGATGGGTGAACCGCGATTGGAATTAGGTGTACACCGTCTTTGGAATTACTTTGGAATTCATTAGATAATCTATTGTCATCTATCGTCTTCTACTTGGAGGTGGAAGTAGGTGTACACGATTCCACCCTCGGCTGTGTATTATATCTGATAATTTTTATTTGTTAAAGTTGGAAATTCTTCCAATTGAAATGAATCAATATTAGTATGTATTTATCCTTACCAAAACTCATCATCGCTATCTTCTTCTTCGCCTTCTTCTTTTTCTACTTTTTTCTTTTCTGCTTTGGCTTCATCAGTTAACGATTCCTCTTTAAGAGTTTTTACATTTTTTATTTTATCCTGGAATTTTTTTAATAATGCCAATGAATAATTTTCTCTTGCGACACCTGAAAAATAAAAAATCTATTATATATTTAGTAGGAGCAATATGGGTCGAAATGATTAATTGAAAGCGTTTTATCCTCCCCCTAGATCAGCCCCTAACAATGATAAAAATAATGTAATTTAGCTATTATTTGAAGTAATATTCTAATTTCAACGTGAGTGGTCTAATCCGAAAAACCTTCTAAATTAATTAAGAAATCGATTTTATATTTTCGTATTGTGAAGTAACAAGGTTGTATTTTGGACTAATTTTTACTTGACCATACAGGGTATGGTCAAGTATTGTAATCGTGCATGAAAAAAGTGGTTTTCTTTTTTGCTTCTTTTTTTCGAAATATCTCAAAAACGGCTGAAACTATTTTGATTAAAAAAATTGAGCGAAACCATGGAATTTCGCTCTACATAAAGCTCTAATAAGTGAACATCGAAAAAATTATATTTTTCGAGATAATAATTGTTTTGTCAAAATGTCGTTAGTTAGTTATCTGGTATCTGTGCGTTACCAAATTTTTGTGGACGAGCTAGCTCAAAAACTAGTTTGAATATCGAAACCAAATTTCACACGTAGTTTTGGTCCATTGAGATTAAGAGCTGAATAGATTTTGGTGCATATCGACCCAAAATTAAGGGGGGGGGGGGGGGTTAAAAAATTAAAAATCTAGGCCATTTGAGCAAACTCAACCAAATTTTGTATACATAATCAGTGGACCCCCAGAAGTCTAAAAATGCAAAAACTAACCGCCCAAAATGGGGGGAGGGGTCAAAAAATGAAAATCTTGGCCATTTACCAAACTCAACCAAATTTTGTATACATAATCAGTGGGACCCCAGAAGTATAAAAATGCAAAAACTAACCTCCTCCCCCCTACATGATTATAAATAATTTTAGGGGCCAGGTTGTATGGTAAAGTCAAGTGGATGGCCACATCAGAACACGTCAGCTTATTTTCTTTTTAGAAATTTCAGGCAAGTTTTCATTGAAGTCGATTTGCATTGTAATAAAAACGATAAAATACTTTACCTTTCTTTGGTATTTGTTTCTTCAACTCTTTATATTTTTCTTGTTCTTTTCTATAATCTTCCATAATTTGACTTTGCTCTTCTTTTTTCACTTCCGCTTCTTTTAATTCCCTTTTTTTTTTTATTTCTTCTAATCTTGAAGATTTCATCTCTTTTTTTAGTTCCTTCATCTCTTTTCGGATTCCTTCCTAAAAAATTACCATCTATTATTTATTCGATTTTACAATTTCATGATTATCTAACAAAGCTAGTTAAATATTATTATATTATATATATAGAGTTCAGAAACCAATCAAAGTAATAATTAGTAGAGATTGTGGTGTTGGTGCAAGGTGAAACATCTTTAATAAAGATAAGAGTAAATAAATATTATATATAATATTTATTTACTCTTATCTTCAATCAAAGTAAGTCAATGAAAAATCAAAATGAGAAAACAAATTTGATTCAGAACTATAATTTTATTAAATTTTAAACTTTTAAGTGGGTAAAGGAGACAATAGATTGGAATGTATGTATGTATGTCATGATGAGACTTGATGAGAAAATGTAAAGTTTTTTTCGTGGACATATGAGGAAAGCATTTAATGGCAAGATTTATTTGTATAATTTTTTTTTTATGATATTGATGTGAGAAGGAGATACACCAAAAAGGTGCATCCCCTAAAGTCCTGGGTTGGCCCCTCCATCGTGAAAAGAAGAAGAAGAGGGGATTTTATGGCCTGGGTAGGCGTTGAAGGTATCTGTGGATGCGGGTCTTAAACAGCTGATGGTTATAAGGTGCGGGGAGTGAGTTCCAGCCTCTGGAGGTCATGGAAATAAAAGAATTGGCGAAAGCTCAATCTTGAGAAAGTTTTAATTAAAGGCCAAAAACTTCACGAATAATAATTTGCTGAGTCAACACCTATTTATATGATCCTTCGAACCTCTTAAAGTCATAATTTGGCTTTAAAAATGACAGTGTGAGAGAACCTCAAAGTGGTCATTTTTAGGTGGTTTTTCTACCTGTAGTCGTTTAGGATTAGACTTAAAAATTATGAAAAAATTCCACAAATTTGTTCATTCTCTCCATATCAACTACAAATAAGGACAAATTTGAGATCTCAATTATGTTGGATGTTATAAGATACGGAACCCTCGTAAGCGCACTCATTGTATTTCAACCCCCTTTTACAAATCGTTTAAAACTTCGAAATCGACAGTGATTATTATACCCTATTATATGTATCAGAGTAGAAAAGTAAAACAGTTGGCAAAATTTTAAAACTAAATCCGGACAGAAATTTTAACTCTAAAAAAGAACATATATCCGGGAAAAACCCGATATATGGCAAACCTAGTATCAGGTCTCAGAGAGCTTATGTGGATCCTGAGGTCGGATCTTATCGTGGGTCCTCTTATTAAATATTTGTTAAGATCATGCAGAAAGCCACCCATTCTGATTTTATTTGATGGGTCTTGGGCCGACCGGCCCCATGCCTTGCGCTTTCGGAGCCACTTCTTATAATACTATATATGAGGCGTTTATTTTGAAAGTGGGGCAAGTCCATTTTCCAAAAAATTCGAGTTAGCTATCTTAATAATTACATTTTTACATGATCTTTTCATTCTGAAGCAACTTGTTACTAATTTATTTAAAATGATTAAGATTTTGTAATATGAAAATTTGCTGGTTAATGAAGTGATGAAAAAGTTTATTTTGAAAGTGGCCTACCTAAGTCCCATTGTGAGAGTTTCAAATGGAAATGGAAAATATTACGCAATAAAATTTTATGAGATCCCAACTTTATGTTTAATTATCAATGTGCAATGAATTTGTTATAAAAAACAGAACAGCGTCTGTCCACAGCTATCTGCGTTGAAAACCAGAGACATGAACAGTGTTGTTTCACTTGTGAGTATTTTTACTTGTTTCTACAGTTTTCTTAAGTTTGTTAGATTATAAGTGAACAGTTTTTGTTTTGTCGAGAGTAGCAGAGTTGTTGAAAAGTAAAAATTTCCGGAAATAAACACACCTTTGAAATTTATAGAAAACCCTCAGCTACTGACGTGGTAATACATAAAAATTCTTGTAGACCAATGTCACATAAACACGCAGCCTTTCATTCAATGATACATCGATTAATAAATATACCTCTCTCAGAAAAAGCATATTCACAAGAATTAGAGATAATTAAAGAAATTGCAATAAAAAATGGATACGAAAAAAGCCTTATAGACCAACTGTTATTTAAAAAAATTAAAAAAATCAACCTGGGAATCAATATATTCTCAAAAGAATGGAAAAGAAAAAGAAAATCCTAAGATAGTTCTCCCATATTATGGACAAATTTCCGAAAAATTAAAACAGAAAATGAAAAAATTAGGGTTCAACACTATTTTCAAAACACCAATTACTTTAGAGAGAGAATTAAGTTCAAATAAAAAAGACAAATTGCCCAATATAGAAAAGGAGGGAGTATATAGTTTGAAATGCAAGGACTGTGATGCGATTTATGAAAGAAAAACAGAACGTAATTTAAAAAATCGATTAAAAGAACATTTCAGGGATTTTAGAAATCAGAAAAAGGAAAATTCACTAGCTCTACATATGAATTCAAACAATCACTCGTTCCCAGAAGGTACAGGTATTAGATTAATTAAGGCAGAGAGAAATCCTAGATTGATTGACGCTATCGAATCTTTAGAAATTCTTAAATCATTTAACGAAAATTCTGACCTCTGTATAAATAACAGATTCGAACTCACGAACAGCCACCTGCTTAAAATGTACAGTTGTCATAACTGAGAATAAAAGGAAAGTGGGAAAGTCCAACTACCCCCCCCTCCTCCATTGTTCGGGGTTCTTTGTTGATTTAAGATAGATATATGAATGTGTACCTTGAGAATGTTTTTTTAATTCTACCTGGCTATTCAGTTTAGAAGAAAGAAAAAAAATTTCAACATCCACGAGATGCTGTTTTAATGAAAAAATAATATTTATAATTAAAAAGACTGATGATGAGGGCCAAGCCTTCGAAACTATAGTCTCAAACAAATAAATAATATATATATACAGATATATCATTTCGATATATAGGTGTGTATGTTATTTGCATCAAGCAGAAGACAACCTCTTTGTTTCTCTTTGTGGTTGTTATATTATATAGCAGTTGTTACATTGTATAGCAGTTGTTGCATTGTATAGCAGTTGTTACATTATATAGCAGGTAGTCTGCACACCATAGTTATTTTAAATCCCTCTCGCATTCACAATGTGAAGAAGACTGAATAATAATTAACAAAACAATATTAATTTTCATGTAAAAATTATTTAACAAATAATACCAGTTGAATTTTTTTGGATTTTATAACATAAAAGTGTATACATTTATTTTTATTTCAAGTGAAATTTACTTTTCCTATGACTTATGTTTTCTTAAGAATTGAAAACGTCATTTTATTGATCCTTAAAAACCCAAAAACATTATTTTACTATCTATCTGTTATCCATATTTTTAAATTTAATCCAATGCAAACCCTTCAATATCTCGATTCGAACATAAATGGACTTATGCCACTTAAAAAATAAATGGCTCAGGTATATTATGGTATATTGTATATTCAAATTGAACTCACAATTTCATCTTCTTTCTATTATGTTCTGTCTCTATGGGGTCTTCCTCCTCATCGTCATCGTCATCCTCTTTTCTTACAATGTAATCTTTCACTTTATTTTGCGTGCCTGATGGTCTCTTGAGTTTATTTCGTATACGATTTAATTCCTCGCCCCTTAATTAAAAAAAAGTACAATTAGTTAATAATTACTCTTTTTGGATAAATAAAAATAAAAAAATGATTTAAACCTTTCAAGTTGTAATTCTTCTTCAGTTTTCACGTCACTTTTAACTTCAGGATCATTTTCAAGAGCCGTTAATGCGCTAAGTTTCGGATCATTCAATACATCGTGAGTGGATTTGGATTTTCCAGAAAATTGTTGATTTGCCTGGTTTAGTTCCTCTTCTTCTTCTTCAGCCTCTTCGCCAAAAGACAAAAGGCTGAAATTTCTAGAACAAATAAATAGATAGAATTTTATTAATTTCAAATGAAACCTATATTTTTGTTAAGGATATACGAGGTTTTCAGTTAATATAATTAATTTTCAAGCTAGAAAACTATAAGATGGTAGTCATCTATTAAATCCGATGGAATGGAATATTTTTAATTATATGTCAGAGGGGTTGTTTTTCACCCCCTCGGGAATCGAACCCGAGTGCCAGTAACAGCAATCAGGGTCATCTCATTCCATCGGATTTAATAGATGACACCATCTTATAATTTTCTAGTAAATTTGAATCTATTACCATCGGAAAATTAATATCTTTCATATTAAATTTTCAAGCTTTTTAAGGTCATTTTCAGGACTATACTGATTCAGAAGTGTTTTACTATTTATTTATAAAGCACTTTGTAATGTATATATGTGAATGCAATGTATTTGTTGTCTCAGGACATAAAATGAAGTGGTGATATTCGTGCTATAAATTTTCATTATTTTCGGGATGGTTGTAGAGTTTGGGGCATTAATAAAGGGTGAAATCTAAAAACCGAAACTTTGCCTTCTTCAGGGCATAAAATGAAGGGTGGTGTATTTCTTTGTGCGATAAAATTTCATTATTTTTGGGATGGTGGTAGATTTTAGGGCGTTAATAAAAGGTGAAATCGAAGACCGAAAATTTCCTTCTTCAGAACATAAAATGAATGGGTGAAATTTATAGACTAAATATCATATAGTGAAAATACAATGACTCTAGAATGATGAAATTTGACATACTGGTAGAGCTTGGCTTGATAAAGAAGAGAATCGAAAAACGAAACTTTTCCTTCCTCAGCATCTTAAAAGAAGGTGTGAAGTTTATAATATAAATTCTTATCAAGTAAAAATTCAAAGGGTATAAAATGCTAAAATTTGGCATGTTAGTAGATTTTGGGGCATTAACAATAGGAGAAATCGAAAAACTGTAACTTTCCCTTAATCAGCATCTAAAATGAAGGAGTGAAACTTATGAGCTAAATTAATTAATAGTGAAAATTCAACGACACTAGAATGCTAAAATTTGACATAGTGCAATAACTTGAATCACTAATAAAGTGAGAAATCGAAAAAGATCTTCATCAGCCTTTAAAATAAAGGCGTGAATCTTGAAGGTTAAATTCCCATCCAATTTACAAAAAGAAGTGAAATCTCAACAAAAACACTTGTGTAAAAAAAGGCCAAGTTCGATTAATAAAATCCGTTTGCCAAAAAAAGTAGTGAGATCTAATGTGCTGCCAAGTTCAATATCATCAATTTATTAAATGAGTCGAGAATATATTAGTAACTTCAATTAAAACGAATGTTTTTCATTTCACATGTCCCTCTATATTTTTTATTGAATTCACATTTTTAGTTGAAATTATTTTCATAAAACTTGGCTTTTACGCATTGTTATGTATGTCACGAATTACTACCAGTTACCATATCATGAGATCTTAATAAGAGAGGATGGAAGGGCTAAAAGCGAGAGGTGGAGGCCCTATCAAACAAAAATAATAATAATAATTTAATGCTTAAAAGCCAAGTTTTAGAAAAATAATTTCAACTAAAAATGTGAATTAAATAAAAAATATAGAGGGACATGTGAAATGAAAAACATTCGTTTTAATTGAAGTTACTAATATATTCTTGACTCATTTAATAAATTGATGATATTGAACTTGGCAGCACATTAGATCTCACTACTTTTTTTGGCAAACGGATTTTATCAATCGAACTTGGCCTTTTTTTACACAAGTGTTTTTGTTGAGATAAGAAACTACCGGTTACAACCTTACAGCGGTTACAACGTTGGGCAATCACAATAATGGCGTATGACTTTTCTATTCATTATCGTCCTACTGAAAAGCACAGCAATGCGGACGCCCTGTCAAGATTACCCATGGGTTCAGATTTAGATTTTGATAAGTCGGAAGAGTCATGTTTTGTTCTAGATGAACAATTAACCAATGATTTCAATGATTTTCCTATAAACCCTAAAAAAATATGGCAGGCCACTCTGGCTGATTCTTTGCTAGCTGAAGTTCTAAAATTGCGTCTAAATTGCGTTGAAAATGGTTGGCCTGATAAATGGTGGAATGAAAGTTTTAAACCATATTTTGAACGGAGATTTTCAATGTCGATGAGAGATGGTGTACTTCTGTGGGATAATGATTGTGCTAGAGTAGTTATTCCACAGTCTTTAAGACAACAAATACATTGCATTCACATTATATACATTACACATTTATCTGATAAATAATTTTCTTCTTTAAAGTCCTGAAGATATGCTATGAAAAGAGAATAAAATTCTTTATCTGGCGGACTCCAGATGTTTTTTATTTTCATTTAATTAAAACAGATCAAAAAAGTCCGAATTGTTACTGGCATATATATATATATATAATCTCAGGCCACAAGAAAATAAATATAATTTAATATTATTAGTATATTGATAATTTTCAAAAAAATAATAATATTTTTAAGCTTACTTGACTCCAGGTGCACGAGTTTTTGGTTTAATCTCTGGCTCAACAGAGAGTGATGGTGCAATCGTACGTGGAACAATATCAGGAAAAGGGTTATTCAAAATTTCCGTTTTGATTATTTTATGAGGAAACTCAGGTCGATCATCCTATAAGAAAAAAAATAATGAAGGTAATCAATAAATTTTAAATAAATAAAATGTAAGTTTAATTATTCAATGGATAAGATAAAATTTGATTTATAGTAATAATTAATTGTAAGAAAGTTAATTAAGTAAATATTTAATTGTATTCTGTGAGGAAAGCTAAAGGAATATTCCCACAACTACAATAAGCCGGACAAGTGCGAGTGGGACTCGTAAATAGACGGTTCTATACCTTCTATCTTTTCAAATACTTGAGATATAAGTAGCGAGGACCCTACTACAACTACTAGTACTACCTACTCTTTTCTATACCTCATATTTTTTTATTAGATACAATCGATATTGCTCCTAACGAACGTGGCTGTTTTAATGTAAAGGAAACTACTGATACATTGATATTTTTAAAACAATAACACTCTTTTGAACTCAAGTGACTGAATTATAAAGATCAACAAAAATCTTATTTTTTGATTTTTTTCATCAACCATTTTGGACCTTTCCAAAATACATACTAATAAGCCGGCCAAGGAAAGTCGGACTCGTATATCGAGGGTTTCCTAACTTAAGGGGCCCATACACTGTCAAAGCGTTGTGCAACGTTGCGTTGCGCATCGTTTGCCGGGGCCCATACATTGCCAGAGAGATTCCACAACAAAGCGATGCACAACGCATTTTTCATAATCATACCCTTGGAAATACTGCGCATCTCGCCCATACACAACACAACGCGTTGCACAAACGCTCCCGTTGTGCAAAATATTTCAAACATTTTTGAAACTTGTCAAACATTTGCACAACGGCCTGTGTTGCTCATTTTGATTGACAGTGTATGGGCCCCTTTATATCTTAATGGGAAACCAAAATCTTTATTAGTTATCGTTGATAAAGAGAGAATGGACGTATTTGTATTATTTTTTCATAATTTTTATTCTGCGGTGTTTGGAAATCCCGTTAGATACAAAAATAGTTTGAAAATTAGTACTCCTTGAGAGTCGTTTTAAAGTAAATTAAATTCAAAAAAAAAATTCAGCCTAATTCTACTTAATGAGATCTTTATAGGGATACATCACAACAACCCCATGATAAAAAATTTTCGAACTCACAAAAAATTCTACCCTTTCTAAAATATTCATCGGATTAAAAGTTTATTAAATTATTAAATTAAGCTTATGAATGGATAAGCTCGGTTATTCTTATTTTAACTTTATTTTTTTGAGAAATATTTTCTTCTTCATTTTTTATGATAATGATGAGAGAAGGAGTTACACCAAAAAGGTGCAGCCCCTAAAGGCCTGGGTTGGCCCTCCATCGTGAAAAGAAGAAGAAAGAATTTTATGGGTTGGGCGGGGGTCGAAGTTATCTGTGGATACGGGTCTTAAATAGCTGAAGGTTATAAATCGCGGGAAAGATGGTGGCAGGGAGCGAGTTCCAGTCTCTGGAGGTCATAGGGATAAAAGAGTTGGCGAAAGCGCTTGTTCGACTTTTATCCGATTTGACAGCGAAGGGGTGCTGAGATTCTCGTAAAGATGGCATTAGGGGGGATAATTGATTTCAGCTCGACTGAACAGACACCGTGATAGTATCTGTAGTACAGGGAAAGGGCAGAAACGGTTCTTCGGTGAGCCAGGGAGTCGAGTGAGTTGGTTAGAGCCGGGTCTCCTATTAGTTTAATTGCTCGCTTCTGAATTGCATCCAGTGTAGCAAGAGAATGCTTGGAGGCACCCCCTCCACAGATGAGAGCCATCCTATTATTTTCTCGAAAGTTTTTTGAAGTGATAACTTTTTTGGGGAGGGTAAACCGCTTGGTTACGTAACGCGTTACGGCGCCGGCGCCAGTCTGTCTGGTTTCCCCTTCTCTCACTCAAATGGCAGCGGTATTAATTTTCAGCAAGGTTCATAGAATTTTCTTTAAAAAAAAGAATTGCCGGATGTCAGATTAGAACCTCAGGCCTATTGCATGAGAGGCGAGACAATTTACAACTAGACCATGGGACTATTTTAAAAATCTTTGCTTTTTACTTTTACTAAAATGAATATTTTTGAATTAGACTTTATTATAAGTGTGGAAATAACTTGAATATATTATATATAGATAGCTATGTATTTTATAAATAGAATTTATTGAATATATTGCGCGGCAAATTTGAAATTTGTAAATTGAATTAAACTGAAAGAAGGACAACAATTAATTTTAAATCCAGAAACATTAAATATATTAATAATAATTCCTCCCCCCCCCCCCCCCACACACACACACTCTTCTAATTAAAATTAAATATTCAATTCTCTTTTCTCCGGCCAATTATCCTTGCAATTGTCTTCCTAAAAAATACTTGGTTGGTGAAAGTTATCACTTCTGTCGCGCGTCCCGAGACGCACAGATTTTTTAAATTAGAATATTCGCGTTTTAGACTTTTTTATAATACATCTTTTTACATTCATGCATGAATCAAATGATCAATTCTTTCCTTAGATTGAGAGATGGGAAATAAGCTCTTTTACTTTTTATTTTCCGCTTTTTCTGTATGATGCGATTTTAATCCTTCAGCAAGCTCATATATTAAAATGGACATGAACTAACTAAAAAAAAAGTATTGCTAATATTTATAAATATAAAAAGATCATGTTACCTTATCGACTATGCCATCTTCCAATTTAAGCATATTAAAAACCGTTTCGCCGGTGACCTTTCCAAAAATAGTATGTTTATTTTGTAACTCTGGAGTGGGAGCGAAGGTAAAGAAAAATTGAGATCCATTATCATTTTTACCACTATTGGCCATTGCAATAAGGCCTCGACGTGAGAATCGAAGTCGAGTGTGAAATTCATCCTTAAAAAAGAGAAAAATTATTTAAACTATTGGAAATATGTTCCCTTATAGATTCATGTTTCAATTAAAATAAATAGAATAAAATAATGAAGGGTTCCTTGCGGAGATCGAGAACCTTAATAAGGATGAGAAATTGAAGGTAGATTTAGAAACAATAGCAAATATAATAATTGAAATAATTATGATATCAATCTAATTAATAAGTGAGATTTTTCTACAAGAAACGTTTTTTTTTTTTATTTTAAATAGCTACGTGGACAGTACATCAATTTCCCCCTTCAAATTGCCTCATTTCTGTGGTCTATGTACTAATAATATTTGAAGATTAAGAGTTGAAATTTTCGTTAAATCACACATAATTAAATGAGCCGTTTATTTTCAAAGTGGCGTAAGTCCATTGTTTGTTATTTAGAGATATTTATATTTTTAAAAATACATATATTTATATATATTTTGATGTATTTATTTTGACGAATTCATGAGGATATTGTTCTCCATTGACTGAGATATTAATATGAAAAGAAGATATTTATGCCTAACTGAAACTGACATTAATTCATTTTTTTCAAAATTGGACTTATGCCACTTTCAAAATAAACGTCTCAGTTATAATTATTTATTCGTGTTCAATAAATAATTACGAATAAATAATTATAATTAATTATGTGTGATTTTAATAAAATTTTAACTCTTAATAAAATTAATCACAAAAATAAAGGGTTTATCAGCTTCATTACTAATAATTATTGAAGATAATCTCAAGTTGGATTCTTTGAACACACATTTTGTAGATGATATTTACCTTAAAGGTACCTCCATAAACGGATTCTCCTCCTTCTCCAGTGCCTGTGGGATCACCGCCTTGTACTATAAATCCCTTGACAACTCGATGGAATATTGTCCCATTGTAATATCCTTCCATGCATAATTGGATAAAATTTCGACAAGCTTTTGGTGCTTCTTTGCTCCATAATTCAATATCTATTTCGCCTACTGAGGTTTTAAGCAACACCTAAAATTTTAACATATTATAGAAAAATTAGTTGTTGTTTTATCTATGTGTAGCAGAGTTGTTAAATTTATAAAGAATAAATCAAAGAGTGTGTCTTCTACTTAATGTAAATAAGTAAATTATATATATATATATATATATTTGCATATAAATAACTATTTATAGGGTGTATTAATTTTTTAATAAAAAAATCTGGAGTCAGGGTTTTCTTTTGAAAAACATGCTTTATAATATTGACGTTTCAACACTTTATTGTGAATTAATAACATAGCTTCGAAACAAATTCATTTCTAAAAATACTTAAAAATCTCCTTTCTATATATCTCTCATTATTATGTAGATATGGATTGAACTGGAGGAGCCGGGGAACCGTAGATTGATTAGTTAATACCATTTGGAAGTATTTTGTATATATAGTATATTTATTTACACGATTTCACTTTAAAATAAGTTAGATTGAAATAGTGAAGTTAATTTTCTTATTAATATATCAAAGAATAATTAACACATTAACGAGAATTGTTTTTGATCCCGCTTTTTTTAAACAAGATATATATCGCGAGACTACTGCTGGTTGAGGCTATTGGAGTCTGCTGAGTCTTAAGTCTGGACCAAGAGAGAATGAAAAAGATGTGATCCATTTGGCTATAATCCAGCATCATTTCACGATTGGCCCGCATGACACTTTTTATATCAAACACTGATATGGATCAGCAAATGAATTTGAAATCTGAGATGTTATATATTCAATCTCCCAGTCCAGAGCGCCCGATCTGTTAACACTTGTGTTAGGTGTTTGCCATCAATTAATCATAAGTTTCCTACATTTGATTCAATCCCGAATCGAATGCAGATGATTTTTGTCAAATATCAAGTAAAAATAATATCCGAATTTATATATTTCTAACTTGAAATAGTGAAGTTAATTTTCTCATTAATATATCAAAGAATAATTAACACATTAACGAGAATTGTTTTTGATCGCTCTTTTTAAACAAGATATATATCGCGAGACTACTGCTGGTTGAAGCTATTGGAGTCTGCTGAGTCTTAATGGCAAACACTATAACTTCAATCAGCAGTAGTCTCGCGATATATATCTTGTTTAAAAAGCGCGATCAAAATTTCTCGTTAATGTGTTAATTATTCTTTGATATATTAATGAGAAAATTAACTTCACTATTTCAAATTGGAAATATATAAATTCGGATATTATTTTCACTTAATATTTGACAAAAATCATCTAAATTCGCGATCGAATCAAATGCAGGAAACTTATGATTAAAATTATTGGATAAAAAATACTTGGTAGGTTTCACTTTAAGATATAAAAAATAAAACGAATTTATATTTGGAGAATCTTTAATCTCGATATACCTATATATTTCTCGATATACTTATATATATGTTGCTCCTGAAGATGGGTTAGTCACCCGAAATATATATATCGAGATTAAAGATTCTCCAAAAATAAATTCGTTTTATTTCTTAATGTGAAAGCTACCAAGAATTTTTTATCCAATAATTTTAAAAAAATGTTTCACCAAGTAGCAACACCAAATTCCTTAAAAACTTATGATTAAGTAAGATTGATTAATATCTGAAGGATCATGTTTATTGTATGATGTCAGTCGATCAATTCGATGGATAACCAGTTGACGATAGACTATACAATAAACATGATCCTTCAGATATTAATCAATGTAACTTATTTTAAAGTGAAATCGTGTAAATAAATATATATATATATATATATATATATATATACAAAAAACTTCCAAGTGTTATTAACTAATCAATCTACGGTTCCCCCAGTTTAATCTATATATATATTCATAATAGTCATCAATTAAAAAGAAACAAAATAATTTTCATAATCCTAAGAAAAAGGATCAATTAAATGTTGAAACGTCGAAGATCGAAATAAATGTCAAATAAGAATAATTAATAGTAAGAGAGTTCGATTTTATTGGAAAAATCATCGAGTTTTCTCTTTTATGGGATGGATAAGTTTTCTTACATGTCGGAAATGTTCTATGTTGTATTTACTCTCTTGGGAATAGAACCCAAGTGCCAAAAAGAATTTAGGCCATTTAGTTTGGCAAGTTTTTTGAATCTTTGGTTCGATTTCCGAGTGAGTAAATACAACATACAAACTTTTCTGGCATGTAAGGAAAATTATTGAAGTTATATTCCATGATTAAGATTTATATTCTTTGTAGTTTACATTATTAAAAAGAAAAAGTTTTTTATAAATAAAGATATTATCCTCTCGAATCCACGAGTTATTTTTAATAACATCCATATTTAAACATATTTACATTAAGCAAAAGACACTTTTAGATTTATTCCTTATATTTTATTATAAAAATAAATAGAAATATTTTATAAAACAATGGTTTTGATTAAAATTTTATAGATTGTTTTATAAAAGGTTTGTATTTATTTTAATGATATATAAGAATTAATATAAACAAAATTATTTTATGTTATTATAGTATTTTATTCATAAAAATAGATAAAGATTTAAAGTATTACCTTTCCGTGAGTTGGCGGCTCAATAATATATATATTACTCATTTTGAAATTTCCTCAGGGAAGAGAATAATCAAGAAA
The DNA here is from genome assembly GCA_024734495.1 of Forficula auricularia. Classification (NCBI taxonomy): domain Eukaryota; kingdom Metazoa; phylum Arthropoda; class Insecta; order Dermaptera; family Forficulidae; genus Forficula; species Forficula auricularia. The sequence continues at coordinate 2,816,103 of JALMQS010000089.1, forward strand.
ATCTGAAGAATACTAATGTGTTGTCAAAATTTTGAAGTTTCTTATATTTTGATGTATTTAACCTATAATATAATCAGAGTTGCCAATGATTGAATTTATAAACAGTGTTGCCAACGATTGAATTTATAAATCCGCTAGTTCGGTCTTCCAAAAAAGCTAGAAAGCGACAGATTTCCGATCCTAGCGCCATCTAGCGGTAGACTCAAAAAGTGAACAATTGCTCCCACAAGAAATGCATTGAGAGTAATTTTTCTAGGTGATTTAAATTTACTTATCACAATTTTTTTTACTAAATAAACTTTTTTAGCTTTAATAATAATAATAATACTCGATGATGAATAAAAATAATATGGTATTTAAAAAAAATTACTAATAAATTAGAAAACTGCAATACAAAATATTTTTAATTACAAAAACAAATTTACATTGGGCATATTTTGATTAAGTATTAGATTATTTTGTGCTTTTTAGAGACGTTTTTTTAAAGGTAAGGTAATAGACACACTTCTAGTGTAATTGTTGTATTTTTCGAGTTCCAAATATTAATTCAGCAAAATGTTTACTAAATACAAAGGATTCAAGTACAAAGTGAACAATTAATCGTTTTTACTTTTTCTTACAATTATATCTACTTTAAAAACCATATTTTAGGTATTTATAATATGTGTTTAAAAATTGTTAATAACCCATTGATATGTTTATTTGATTTTCAACTTTTTCTTACAATTGATTTAAAAACTATAGGTATATTAGGTATTTTTATAATATATATTTAAATTCCTTCCCTGGGTTTTATACATTATAAATTAAAATTTTGTTGGGGGAGAATGGTGTAAGTTCTTGTGAAACATTTAAAAAAAAACGTTTTATTTTTATCTAACTTAGTTCCATATTTTTTTTTTTTTGTAATTAATTAAATTAATTGAACCGCGTAAATTTGAATAATTTTCATGATTCAGCCTGCGAATTTTTTGCAGTTCAATAAATCATTTCATTATTATTTTTCTTGTTTTGAAAAGAATTTATTGAGCTGCAAAAAATTCGCAGGCTGAATAATGAAAATTATTCAAATTTACGCGGTTCAATTAATTTAATTTTAAATAAAGTAAAGAAAACTTTTTAAAATACTAAGTAGGACAACGATTACTAACTAAATCCCCTAGATTAGTCGTTTAGGGGATTCTATGTTAAACTAAAATGAAGAGCGCGCGCTATATTTAAATTTAATTTTCAAAATATAATACAAGAGAGTGATTGAGAATTATTGCTGAGAGATCCAATCGACTTGATTGGGGAATAATGGAATTGAAATAATTATCGGAAAAGAGGTTTTTTTATCTAATTAGATTTTTCCTCTTATTAAAAACAAGGACTAAAGATGAATAAGGACACTCGATGGTGGAGAAGTAATCTCCGGAATCGAAGCAAAAAATACAATGTATACAATAATTAATGTAAAATAATTGGTTTAATAAAATTTATGAAAAAAAATAAATAAATAAATAAAAGAGAGTCATCATCATCATTGAGTATACAGTCCTAAGACTGGTTTGATGCAACAATCCGTCTCCACTCGACTCTGTCCCCTGCCAGCTGTTTAACCTCTCTAAATGTCTGGCATCCCATATCCCCAATTATTTGGTTGAAATATTCTAATCTGGGTCTTCCCCTTCCCCTTTTCTTTCCCACCTCCCCTCCAAGATATCCCTAAGTAGTCCCCCATGTCTCAGTGTGTGCGCCCCATCATCTGACCTCTTCTCTTCTCCAGACTCTTCCACAAGGTTCTTCTTTCTCCGATTCTTCCAAGAACTTCTTCATTTGTAATTTTATCCATCCATTTGATATTCATCATTCTTCTGTAGCACCACATTTCGAAAGCCTCCAATCTTTTTCTCTCCGCTTTTCCAATTGTCCAGGTTTCACACCCGTACATGGCTATGCTCCATACATATGTCTTCAATAGCAACTTCCTGTTTGCTAAGCTGATTGAGGAGGAGCATAGTAGTATTTGTTTTGAATTAAACCCCATTTTTGCTTGGGCAATTCTTGATTTAATTTCGTTTTTGCTCCTCCCATCCCATGTTATTTTACTTCCTAGGTAGCGGAATTCCTTAACTCCTTCTAGGTTTTCTTGGTTAATTTTGATGCATTCCTGTCTCGTTTGTTCTTTTTTTGTATATACTAGGACCTTGGTTTTATTCTTGTTTATTTTCATTTTGATTTCTTCTATTAGGATTTGGTTAATTCCATTCAAGGCGTCCTCTAATTCTTTTTTATTGCTTCCTAGAAGGGCAATGTCATCGGCAAATCTTAACATAGCGATCTTTTGACCTTTGGATTTCTATACCTGTATCAATTTTGTCTTTGAATTCTTTAATCGCTTCTTCTATGTATAAGTTGAAAATCATGGGTGACAGCACACATCCTTGTCTTACACCTTTTTTTATTTTGGCTTCTCTGTGTTCATCACCAATATTTATAATTGCCGTCTGGAGAAGAAAAGAAGTAGGAAAAGAGAGTATAAAAGAAGATACCGCAGAGTGCCAAGTGCCAACAGTAATTTTGTTAATGTTGAAAATGTATTGTTAATAGAGGAATTTTGCTTAAAAAATGAATTTAACATGATTTGTAAAAAAGCCGGATATATAATTATTTATTTATATAGTACAACAATGTATATTTTGCTTTAATCATACTTTATACATATATATACAAACTTTTTTAAATTATTTATTTATTTATTTTATTTCATTATTATTTTTTTCTTTTTTTCATCATAAATCCTAAAAAGTGGGTTGACAAGTCTAAAATAAAATTACGAATTTACTATTTACAATTATTTGCATATTATCTATTTACATTGTTATATTTTAACTATACAAGTTTTAGATCACCAATTAGTAATAAAGACTATAAGTGCTGGGAAAGATGGAAGCTGGGAGAGAGTTCCAGCTCCTTGAAGTCATGGCGAATGAAGTGGTCCGGCACTTTTCCAATTTGACCGCGAAAGAGTGTTGGGAGTCGGCAAAACGCGTGTTACGCGCAAAGCATAATCTGTGGGTCACTAGAAGGCTAGAAATTCAAAAACTAACGACCCAAAATGGGGGGGGGTCAAAAAATGAAAATTCTTATCTTTAGAGCCAACTTAACCAAATTTTGGCAGTCCTTCTGGAAGGATACAGCTCTAAATAAAGGCAAGCATCTATACAACATACAGCCTAATATACCAAAAAGACCATGGTTTAATGATATCAAGTTGTTCAGAAAAATAACTGTTCAACTAATTATAGGCTGAGAATAGGCCATGCTACCACCCCAGCTCATATGCACAGAATAGGTCTTCGAGAGAATCATTTTTGCTCTTGTGATGGGTCCACGATTGGGGATATCAACCACTTTTACTTGGGATGCGCAAACAATGTCAACAAAATTGAAAGTTTTTATACAACAATCCAAAGAAAAGTAGAACTTCCAACAAATATGTCAAAATTCTTCTTTCTTATTTAAACCGCAACGATGACTTTTAAGTCGATTTATTGTTAGATACATAATTTCTTTAGGAAAAATTAATTAATTATATTTATTCTAATATTTAACATAGAGTAGAAATGTAATTAAAAAAAATAGTTAAAATAATGTATGTTTCAAATTTCAATTTAGCTATGTACCTAATTAACATTATAATTATTATATAAAATTTTGTAAAAATATGTATTTTATGTATCACTGACCAAATGTTCTAACGGACAAGGTCAATTTTAAATAATAATAAAAAAAAAATTTTGTATACATAATCTGTGGGTCATTAGGAAGGCTAGAAATTCAAAAACTGGGGGCTGAGTGGGGTGTGGGGGTGAGGGCGCGGGATGGGGTCAAGGGTGGTATGGGGCGGGGTCCAGGGGATGGTGGGGTGCGGGGGTGGGGTTGTGCAGGGTGGAGTGGGGGTTCGGGTTATGCAAACATGTAAACAAGACTCAAAATGTTGTCTAATTTCTAGGCGCGATAATAAAAATTTCCCAGATATTCACTTCGATTCGAATACCCTGAAAATGTGGGACAGCCTATCCATGTTGGGCGTCTCTGTCGCATATCTGACCTGTCTTGGAATGAACACATCTCCTCTGTGGCGAAATCTGCAGCAAGGAAGATTGGCTACTTATTCAGGTCCAAACGATTTTACAAGCCCCCACACCTTCTCACCATCTTACAAGGACCAAATCCGCCCCTGTCTCGAATACGGCTCTCATCTATGGAGAGGAGCCTCTAAATATTCTCTTGCTACCCTGGATGCAATTCAGAGACGAGACGTCAGGCTAATTGACGATTCTACCCTCACCGACTCCCTCGACTCGCTGGCTCATCGAAGAAATGTCTCTGCCCTTTCCCTTTTCTATAGATACTATCACGGCAGAGGTGCTCTGATGAGATAAAATCAATAATTCCCCCCAAAGCATGCTTTGCACGTAGCACGCGTTTTGCCGATACAACACTCTTTCGCGGTCAAATTAGAAAAGTGCCGGACCACTTCATTCTCCAATACATATATCCCCATGACTTCAAGGAACTGGTACTCTCTCCCAGCCTCCATCTTTCCCAGCACTTATAATCTTCAAACCTTCAAAACCCGAGTGCATAAACACCTACGTCTACACCCTCTCACTTAATCAACTTTCCCTTCTCTTCGGTAATGCAAGGGTCTTTTGAGATCCATAGGGGCTGCATCTTTACTGGTGCACCCCTTCTTGCATTCGATTGCATTAAAAAAAAGGTCCAGAGGGGTAGTGGGGTGGGGGTGCTGAGTGGGATTCGGGGGTGTGGTCGGTGGGAGTAGGGTGGGGTTCGACGGTTGGGGGCCCAGGGGGCCGCCGAAGGCGGGCCTTGCAGCTAGTTGGCTATATATAAATATAACTAATATGCATATCCCACTTTAAATTTGGCTGAATATGTATGCCTAAATATTTATAAAATTTAGATTCATTGATAATATTTTCATTAATATAATAATAATATATAAATATTATATAAATAAAGTAAAAAGTATAATTTTTTAATATATAAATAAATAAATAGATAACATTGTATGTATTCTAGAAGTTCGAATGTTTCTCATGTTGGTGGCTCTCGCATTTGCCTCAAGCATTTATTTGTTTGCCTGCCGAAGCTTTTCTTTTTCCCTATCTCTCTGAATGCTGAATTGAAAATTCCTGTTTCTGTTTTTGCCCGAATGACATGACAAAAGTGCAATTGCAAACTGCTAATATTTGTCCCTATTGATTTTATTAACAAACTCTCTCCTTAAATTGAAATTTAATTTATTAATTAGAAAATCCATTAAAGAAGATAACCAAGATGTCTGATAGAGAAGAATTAATAAGTCAATTTAGTAATGTCACCGGCGTTAGCAGCGAGAGAGCCAAATTCTTCCTAGAATCTGCTGCCTGGCAAATTGAGGTAACATATATTATTTATCTTTTATAATTATTATTTCATTTTTTTTTCAAAACTACACTTTTTTATCTATATTGTCTCAGTATCACAAGCTTTTTCAATATTATATAAGAATAATCTATAAATTGATTATTTATAAAAAATAATTTTTCTTTTGTTTAAGTCTTGATGATGTAGAAAAAAATTATTTCCGATTGCACCATCCATTGATCAATTACAAAACTAGAAAATTTTCAACTATTTTCTATATAGTTTATTGAAAATAGATTGATTTCTAATTTTTCAAGTTATAATATATTTCATAAAGAAAAGTCAATGAGGTTGTCCTCGGCTTGATTCAAATCAACATAAATATACCTATATTTATATCAGTAGCGGGCAGTGACTTTTGAACCAGGGGATGCTGTCCAAAAAAGCACACCCTTCATTTTTTAAAATTTTATTTTATTCGCTTTTTTTGCAGATTTCATCGAATATATAATTTTTCAAATTTTACATTAGGTTTTTTTACACGTTTTATATGTCTATGTATTTATCCGAAGGGTGATCCGCGATTGGAAGTAGGTGTACACCTCTTTGGAAGTACTTGGAAATATTTGAAAGTACAAGTGGAAGTAGGTGTACATCAAATTAGGTCGCTGTTCACCCCTCGTATTTATCTATGTATCAATGTGACTTTTGTTCTGTTAAATCCCGCAAACATTTCTCTATAAAAATAATAAAAATAAATACATTTCATTCTGTTAAATTCCGCAATCTTTTCTCTATAAAAATAATTAAGATTAAAAAGTAAAAAAATAAATTATATTTTAAAAAAACTAAAAAACATTTCTAAAAAGTACCTACAAAATAATGTAATACTTAATCAAAAAACGTGGGGCACTTTGTCGAAATTAATTAAAAGTACATGTTTCAGCGCCTCACACTTTGATTATTTATTTTATTTATTTATTTATTAATGATGTTATGTACATAGGTCAGAGTAGACCCTTATAGTGTACATTCAAAAGAGAAAAAAAAGAAACTGACAAATATAGAGATTAACAATATAAAGAAAAATAAAATACAAATTATATATAAAAATACAAAAAACAAAACAAAATATAAAATACAAAAAAATATAAAATACAAAATATAGATTACAAAATATAAAATACACAATATAAAATATAAGTTAGAGGCTATAGTATTAGCATGATAAAGCTTCAGTGAGTCCACGCAAAAAGCGGGCAGCAGAGGATGGTTGTCTTAGGACAGAGGGCATTGAGTTCCACAGTCGTGGGGCTGTGATCTCAAATGACCTCGATCTGAGGGCAGTCTGATGTCGCGGGCATACCAGGGCTCTTGTTCTTATTGAAGGACCAGGGGTAAGTAGTTCCGCCAAGTAGGAAGGAGACCCCGATATAAGGACCCTTAGGACAAACCTCAGGTATCGAACCTTTAGATAGTTAGGAAGGCTGAAGCCTAATACCTCTACTACCCGCTCAGAAACATGACTTCAAGGAACTGGAACTCTCTCCCAGCCTCCGTCTTTCCCAGCACCTATAATCTTCAAACCTTCAAAACCGGGGTGCATAGACACCTACGCCTACACCCTCTCACTTAATCAACTTTCCCTTCTCTTCGGTAATGCAAGGGTCTTTCGAGATCCATAGGAGCTGCATCTTTACTGGCGCACCCCTTTGCCGAATATTATAGCTCGATTCGATTGCATTAAAAAAAAAAAAAAAATGATCCATATAGCCCAGGTCGTAAATGTATATTATGCACGAATTAAATGACACCAATAACCTGTGGAGAGAAACGCGGTCGAGGCCGTTGTAGACGACCTTATTAAGTATTACATTATTTTGTAGGTACTTTTTAGAAGCGTGTATTTTAGTTTTTTTTTAATATAATTTATTTTTTTTAACGACACGTTATGAAAATATTCTAAATTTTTTGAAATATTCGGGATATGCCGCATCCTCAGCATCCATGGACCCCACGCCACTATATTTATACTGAAAAACAAAATTAATTGAATTGCGACGTTGTGTCTCTTTGATTTGAGACTTTTTTTCAAGCTTTACGATTGTCGAATTAAAAAATCTTTGTTAAAAAACATGATATACTTACTTGAAACATATAATTATATGCATTTTTTTAACAAAGATTATTTAATAGAAAATTGATGGAAGCTAGTCCAAGGATAATCAAAAATAAAATTTCGAATTAAAGAAATTTATTGGGACGTTACTAGAGACGGCGGAATGATTTTAGGCCATCAAAAAAAAAAAGAATTAATTAAGAAACTACCGGTAACCGGTAATTAATGTTTAATAAATTGGACATGATCTTAAGACACTACATTAATCTACAATCTACAATCAAGTGTTCATTGGATTTTGCCGAATATTATAGCTCTTGTAGATACATTATTGATGAACTTCTTAGCAATAGCCAATTCAGAAATGTTTTTGGCAAGAAAATGAGTAATTATTAGGCTAACTCGCAAGGTTTTTAAGTTTTGTTAACGCAAACGGATAATAGTATAACATTAATTTTACAACTAACAATTTGAAAACAAAGTTGTTTTTAGGTAAAGTAATGGTAAAATTTCTTTCTTTAGGAGGTCCGCTGAGCCCCTTGACCCCGTAAACAAATTCCCTGGGGGGTCAGCTGACCCCCTTGACCCCACGGTTTCGCCGTCCCTGAACGTCACCTTCATCCTACTAAAAACCGACATTCCGGAGGATCTCTCCTTCTTCAGCATTTAAAAGGGTCAAGAAGGAGGGAAAATTCTTCGAAACGTCAGTTTTTAAGACCATCAAAGTGCCGTTCCAATAAATTTCTTTTTATTTTTGATTATCCTTGGACTGCCTTCCATCAATTCTCCATTGAAATTCTACTATTCCGTCTTTCCAAAAGAAATACTTCTAATTAGATTAGAACTGAGGATTGAATGGAAGGCAGACCAGCAATAAATAAAAAGATTATTTCCGCTAAAAGAGTATTTATTCGAAGGTTTTCTTTTTACAGTTTTTAGAAACCGTCGTTTCGCAGGATCTTCCCTGGTTCTTATAATAGTTTCATTGAATCTTACCAAATATTATTTAGTACTTCACTGCCTTTATAGAATATTAAATTAAATAATATCGGAATTTATTTTTAGGTTGCATTAGCAAGTTTCTATGAAAATGATGGGAATGATGAGGATCTCGAGTTATTGGAGGATTCGTTGGCCGAGAGACGTCGTGTTCCTCCACCTGATGGCTCTCCAGATCTTGGTCCAGCCCGCACTGCTATTAAAAAGCCAGCCAAACCCACCAAGAAAGAGAATCCTCCAAAGAGAGCCAGCAGCAGCTCTTCTCGGTAAAGGATTTTTTATTATCTATTTGATTCATTCAACTTCAGGTCTTTATTTTTACTCGTTTTATTTATTGATTTTTTTATCATCATAAAATATTCACTTCTAAGGCTAGTTTGACTCAATTGTCTGCCTCCACTCGAATTTATCCAATGCTAACTCTTTCTACGTATCTTTTATTATCTTAGGGAAATATTCTAACTTATTGTTCTCCTTCTTCTCCTTTTCTTTCATACCTTCTCTTCGAAATATTCCTCAAAATTCCTTTATGTCTCAATCTATGCCCTAATACCTGAGCACTTCGCTTCCTCAGATTCTTCCACAATGCTCTCTTCTTTCTACTCATATTTAAAACTTCTTCATTTGTAATTCTATTCCCTCATTTAGGGCCGATTGCATATAGATAGATAAATATATAGTTTTATAATCGTGTCAGGGTTTATTAGCCCCATTTGCCCTCTTCGAATTTTACAAATATGTATTTACCTACATAAAAAATTACAAAACAATGAAAATAATAATAACAATTCTTGCAGTACAAATAAAGAAAAACAATTATATATACGTTTATTTATTTATTTATATTTATTATTATTATTATTTTCGTAATTTTTGTTTTTCAGAGAATGAGGAACAAAATAGGTGTTTATTTACGACTTATCAATTGCAACGTTTCGCCACTTTTATTGCAGCTTCTTCAGGCTCTTGATAAATAAAGCTCTAAACACTTTGTCAATTTTTTAAGCTCTGCCATTATTACACATATAGACACTCGAATACATTTCTATTTCATCATCAACAACTCAAAAACACCAATATCAACAAATACGAATTTGACCAGCGAGAGTAATAAAGATAAATTAATTTATAAAGGAAAAAAGGAAAAAATTTCCGTCGCTTGTATATATATATATTTTTTAAGATATTTTGACCGATTTTTGTATATAGTTGTATATTGTAAATAGTTTTATAATATGTTGACTATTTTTGAAATGTTTTAAATTTTACCAGTGAAATTATAAAAGTTATAATTGTATATTTGTTGATATTGGTGTTTTTGAGTTGTTGATGATGAAATAGAAATGTATTCGAGTGTCTATATGTGTAATAATGGCAGAGCTTAAAAAATTGACAAAGTGTTTAGAGCTTTATTTATCAAGAGCCTGAAGAAGCTGCAATAAAAGTGGCGAAACGTTGCAATTGATAAGTCGTAAATAAACACTTATTTTGTTCCTCATCCTCTGAAAAACAAAAATGACATTAATAAGTTATGGAACTGAATCCTAACGATGATTATTATTTTCGTTTGGACCCCGAGGATCATGCAAAGCTTTCATTATTTATTATCTCCGATTCTGACTCTTCTTATTTTGGCAGAATATTTTCATTTTTTCCCCATTGGCCCTTTTCCGTTCCTCAGACCATTTGTTCCAACCTTCTTCTTGATTTCTCTCTCTGGTTGAACCTTCCACTGCTTTATCTTTCTTCGAAAGATGTTTCTATCTAAAGTTTCTGAGCTTATCCCGGCTCTTTCCAAATCTTTCTTGACTTTCTCGATCCACTGGATGTTCTTAAGCTTGTTTATATATATAAAAGAATTTTATTAGCCAATCTATTCGAAGGGAGTCTGGAAATATGACCGTAGAACCTGTCTCTTTTGACCGATATCCGCGGCTATGTTAGACAGTTCTTCTGTTTCTTTTTTGGGCATTAGCCTATATCCTATATCCTTTTTTAGTTCTTACAGGACCGATGATCTTTCTCATGATTTTTCCTTTTTCTTTCAAGATATTTTCCATATCGATCTTTCTAGTTAGGGTGAGGGTTTCGCAGGCGTATGGATCTCTGCCTTGATTACGATAGTGCCTAACTTTGGTATTCCTCGTCAAGCACTTCTTATTATAAATATTGATCTTTTAATATAATATATGAATTGTGGTTTGTGTGAAATTTGAGGTGTTTCGGAAAAATTTTATAACAGATGTTAGGTTAGAAGAAAACTATTTGGTGTAGTTTTTTATGTGTATTTAATATGGTGTACGTTTGCGCTGCAAATTATATACAAAACGGAAACCTTGGCTTCAGGAACAGTGTGGACCTTCTACGAGTCTCCAATTACTATTTTAATAATATATAAAATTAAAAGTAAAAATCAATAACAAATACAACACCCTAAATCAAAATAGAAATAAATTACAAGGGTGATCTTATTAAAGCACGTGTTAAGAGATGGGGTAATGAGTTTCTACTTGTTTTTAAATGCTTTCATAACGTCTGTCGTTCTTAAATTTATCGGGAGTTTGTATATAGAGGGAGTAAGGAAAGTTTCTCGGGCTTACCCATCAATAGCACTTTCGGCTAATGTATAAAAGAAATTTCATGGTTAACTCCACTTTGTCCCCCTCTTGTTAATTTTTTTGTGAGTTAACCCTCGAACGTGAGTTAAGGGCTCACTGCAACCTCTTTATGCAATCGGGTCTAACCTTCACTATTTTCCTATAGAACGACATTGGTCTCCACTAGGCTAATTAATAAAGAACATAATAATATTTAATAAATCCTAATAAGATATTTTTTTAGCATTACCACATTAGCCGGATTGAGCAAAGAACGTGACAGTAGCTCAGACGAGGATGAAGGTCAAGCATTCTATGCGGGTGGCTCTGAACACAGTGGCCAACAAGTTTTGGGACCCGGAAAAAAGAAACGAGACTTTGTCAGCGAAATGTTCAAGTCTGTTCAAGAGTAAGTGAAGTAAACAATGGTTATAGCACTAATAAAAGTTTATTGTGTTTTTTCCTTTGTTTTATAATTCTTTTAAAAATTAAAAAAACTTGTATTATGTTAGAGAAATATGTTTTTACATTTAAATTAGAGGAAACATGGTTTGTTCTGTGCATTGTAGGTAGGTACCGGAGGATTTCAGATTTGATCCTTATGGCTTAAAAATCTTATTATTTACTTTGGATAGAAACAAAATTACGCTTCGGTAACAATTTAATATTATAATTATATTATCCTTTAAAAGAGATTTACTACTTGGTTGATTAAACATTTTTATTTATTGCCTTAAGGTAGTTGTTCCGCCAAATGCGTTTTCTTAGGATTTTTTTGAAATTTAGACAGATTATTATTTAAATACTTCTGCATCGATTGCATCGAACAATATAGTTTCGGAGATATTAAATTTCAAAAATCGAGTTTTTCAGGCTATTTATTTACATTGCACTATACGGGATATCGGAAAGTTTACATACATATTTAATTATAATTAAGAAACCCTTCTTACCATTTTTATAAAAAACTAAACCAATATTAAACAATAACAAATACAAATTTTAAGACAAATTTGATTCATAGTTACAACACAGTTTCTGAGATAATAAGGAATAAATAATGAAAAATGTATAAAAAAAATTTACACTAAAAACAATTTGGCAACAGCGCATTTATTTAACCAACGAAAGATGTATAAAGCGCGCATGCGCTGTAACTCCAAAATTATAATAACTAAAAATCTGTAAAAATTCTGAAGTATAGCTACTATTATAAGGATAAAGTCTACAGAGTTTCAAATTTTTTGAATTATTGCTTTGGTCGGAATAAAAAATTGATATTTCAATGCCAAAAACCCCATGTTATTTAGATGAGAAACTTGCATCGCTGTGCGGCGCGGCTCAGGTTAAAATTGAGATAGAGACTTGAAACTGGGGAGAATTTTTTTTTTTTATTTATTTCGAACCATATGAATCTCTGTCAGGGTAAAAATTCGAAAATACCCAAAATAAGGACCACCCTATGCCCTATGATTGTATGTTTTTAATCTTAACAAGGACCATAAGTTAACTACAAGTAACATACCATATTTTTACAACGAAAAAAAGAAAAATTTTCAATTTATATTTTCATTTTTCAGGCACGGAGCTGAAGTTGTAGAGCCGACTGCTTCCGGTTCCGGGCGTTCGAAGTCTTCAACTTTCTCTGGGACTGGCTACAAACTGGGCATGTCGCCCTCCGATGAGACTGTCGCTATTCCTGATCGTCGGGACACACCTCGACACACTGAAGTGGTCCTCAAACTATGGAAAACCGGCTTCAGCATCAACGATGGAGCACTACGAGAATATACCGATTCTAACAATAAAGAATTTCTCGATTCAATTCGAAAAGGGGAAGTCCCACAGGAGCTAGTGCACGATGCACGAGGCTCGGAAGTGCATCTCAATATGGAGGATCATCGTCACGAACAATACACCGCGCCTAAATCCAGACCCAAAGCTTTCTCTGGCAAAGGAAATATGCTTGGAAGGTAAGAGCACAGTTTCTGTCAATTTGGCAAATATTTCTGATTATTTCAGAGAAAATCAAAGAGTGTGTTCTCTGCATGATAGGATGTATAAAAGATACAGGGAAAGAAATAGAGTAGTATCAGAAAACCCAAACTTTTCAGAAATACATTTAAAACAAAGACTTATTTTTAGATTTTTTTTCACTGTTAACATTGATAATCATTTTTAACAATTGAAAATTTTTCTAATTAATGGCGTATTAATCTGAATTTTTTTTTTACTTTCCCTAAATATCCCCTTAACTTGAGTATATATCGGAAGAGAAGTTTCGGCTTAAGGTAGTTGTTTCACCAAATGTTTTCTTAGGGTTTTTTTGAAATTTAGAGAGATTATTATTTAAATACTTCTGCATCGATTGGTGGCAAAACGAAATTTATGAACCATATAGTTCCGGAGATATTAAATTCCAAATTCGGGTTCTTATACATTGCACTATACGTGATATCGGAAAGTTTACATACATATTTAATTATAATTAAGAAACTCTTCTTAACATTGGTATAAAAAACTAAACCAACATTAAACAATAACTAATACATTTTTTAAGAAAATTTTAATTCATAGTCACAACACAGTTCCTGACATAATAATGAATAAATAATGAAAAATTTACACTAAAAACAAGCTGGCAACAACGCATATATTTAACTTAAAAAGTGGATTAACTTTAGTACTTTTTTTGACGTCTTTTTGCTTCAACCATTGTCGCAACAGCTTTTAATCGTTTATTAAGAACTTTTTGTTTTATAAATCTCCCACTTTATAATGTACTTTATCTGAAATTTCTATGATAAAAATATTCAAGCTCGGACAATGTTGCCAGATTTGTCAAACGAGTACGGGATTGGCTAGTAGTGGTACATAAACAGCAAAAAGTTTTCGCCTTATGAATTATGAATCCTTATTGTCTGTTCTATATACTCTAGCATTAACTTTTTGTTAGTATTGTCGCGAAACAACTACCTTAATCAAGCAGAGAACACTCTCTTTGGTTTATTCTTAAATTCAACAACTCTTTTACTCTCAGCAAAATACCTTTTGGTTTTTGATATATATTTAAATTGAATCGTAATTTTTTCTAGTCCTTCGCCTCATACAACGGCCTCAGCAACAGCGATAGGAGCAGCCTCCATTTCTAGCGTAGCAAGCACAATAATCGCCTCAGCTTCCAATACGGAGAACGAAGCACGCGCTCGTGAATTGGTTCCTCTTGACCAAGCCCAGCCTACCACTACGGTGCAAATCCGACTTGCCGATGGAACTCGACTTCAAGCACAATTCAACCATCAACATACAGTTGCCGATCTTCGCACCTATCTTGAACAGTATCCTTTGAAAAAAAAATATTTTTTTAGAATAGAACAATCTGGCGTGACTTAAATACACCATATGTCTATTATAAACCTGACTGCCTTTTGGTATATTTCTATCATTAAATTAATTATCTATTATAATTATTACTCATCAAATAGGAGATTTATGGTACATTTATGTATCAGTGGCTGAATAAGAAATTTTCGGGACTCCCGCAAAATATAATTTTAGGCTCGCAAGAAAAAACAACAACTTATTTTTTTTTTTTTACTTAGAGAACGTGGTGTAGGTTTTAGGTGAAACATGATATTAATTAATAAAGTAAAGGGTGTGTAGTTTCACAGCGAATGAAATAAAACTCAAAGAGGTTTTACAAACTCAATATATTTCGTACTTGTAAGTTTTTAACCTGTAAACTCCTGATGATGGACTAATAATCCGAAATATATTGAGTTTATATAAGCCTCTTTGAGTTTTATTTCATTCACTGTGAAACTAAACACCCTTTACTTTATTAACTTATATTTTCTTTACAATATAAAGGTAATTTCATAAGTATGATAATAGAAAATAATAAGATTGAAGTAATTTTTGGAGACGGGCTAATAAGTGAATTGAGTGGATATTAATGAGGCAGTCCAAAAAAAGAAGATAATTTAGACTATCTTTTTATTCATAAACCGACGTTTCGGAGGCTTATTCCTTCCTTCAGGGTTTAAAAAAAGAAGAAGGGAATAAGCCTCCTAAACGTCACTTTATGAATAAAAAGATAGTCTAAATTATCTTCTTTTTTTGGACTGCCTCATTAATATCCACTCAATAGAAAATAATCACAAAAAATCATTTATATAAAACATCTCTTAAATATTATTTTAACATATATAGGAGCAAATAAATTTGCAAATATTTATTATTTATTAATATTTAGACAATCTTAATAAAATTAAAAAATAATACATCCAAAAAACTTGGGCCCTTTCAGACTTCGTTGCGGGGTTGTAGTTGCGCCACTGATATATGGTATATCCAAAAATAGGAAGTCCATCATTTTAAAGAAAGTAGTTACTTCTCTTTTAAGTAACTGAGTACATGAACTAATTCCTTTCATTATGAGGAACTACAGTGAATGAAACCCCTCAAATTCGAACTAATTGGGGCTGTAGTCTGTTCGGATTAGCCGAAAAGTTTTTAATTAAGTGAATG
The DNA here is from genome assembly GCA_024734495.1 of Forficula auricularia. NCBI lineage: Eukaryota > Metazoa > Arthropoda > Insecta > Dermaptera > Forficulidae > Forficula > Forficula auricularia. The sequence continues at coordinate 2,831,766 of JALMQS010000089.1, forward strand.
GTGTTGATTAACGTTTTGATTCTAAATTATGGCAAGCAAACGAAAACACAGTTCTTGTACCGTAGAACAAAAACTGAAAGCTTTAAAGCGTCTGGACTCTGGGGAAAGTTTGACAAAGTTGGCTGGCGAGTTTGGTGTTGGTAAAGCAACAATCAGTGACTGAAAAAAAATCGTGACAAAATTGAACAGTTTTACAATGTAAAACCTTAAAAGAACGCCATCACGTAAACGTTTGCGTAAATGAAAAAATTCATGAAGCAGTTTTTTGTTTCAAACTTAAATTTATAAAAAAAAACTCGTTCTGATTTCCCGGGATTTCGGATTTGAGGGGTTTCACTGTAGTTACAAAAAGTAAAGGACTCAAGTAATTGGAGAGTTGGCCTAGTCCTTGACTACGAATCACCAAGCCCGGGTTCAAGTTTTTCCCACTGCTCAGGTATAATCTGGATGAAAATATAAAATATACTTCACCTAGGATCTGGCTAATTGTGCATTGTTCCTGAGGCCATACAAAAATAATTGATGGACTTGTAACTAGGACCATAAAAAAATACATATAATTAGCCCCAAACAAAAACAAATGTAGTACTTGCTAGTTCCATATAAAAAAAACAATTGAGAACGTGTAACTAGTTATTGTCCAGCCCTGTATGTATCAATGAAAATATTATATTCCTCAATGTCGAGATTTTCTCATATCTTAACTTTTTCCTTGAGTCCAGAAAAAAGTCGTTTTTAATTTTAACATATGTTTCTGAGAGGCGACTATGGGTCAGTGGTTAGAGTGTCGGGCCGCTGGCCTGAAATACGCTGATTCGAGACCGAGTCTCGGCAGATATTTGCAGTCGCCTCCTCTTGGAAAGCAATGGCAACCTATCAAGAGTATAATTGCCTAGTAACCTCTCCAAACTAGCCGTTCGGAACCGGAGTTAAAAAGTAGGTCCCGTATAACTGTGTAAAAACAGCTAAAACACACTCAGCACAGGTATATGTGGAGAGGAGCCAAAACGTCAGGGAGACCTGATATGGCACTTAAAGAAGAAATGTTTCTGGCAAGAATATCAAACCTGGTGATTCGTTATACTGCCTTGGTTTGAAGTCAATTTATATATATATATTTTCCTTAACCACTTTTTCTTAGAGCCCGACCTGCATACCATAGGCAGAATTACGGCTTATTAACAACGTTTCCAAGCCGAGAGCTAACAGAGCCCAGCCAGACCTTTGAACAAGCTGGACTTCTCAACACTGCTATATTACAACGTCTTAAATAGCTTTATTCAGTTTCCAATAATCTCTTGTAATCAAAAAAAAAAAAAAAAATCCAAGAAAATATATTAAAAAAAAAAAAAATATTCAAATAATCTGACTTTATAAAAATATTCTTAGTAATAAATAATTCAAGTTTCCTATTTTTTTTTTTTTTTTTTTTCATTTAATTTTCATTTTATATATCTTACTAAATTAATAAAAAAAAAACAAATAAAAATTTTTTTTAACAGACATTTTCTTTTCCTTTTGTTTAAAAAAAAAATTGTGCCAAATGGAACAAAGAAATGAAGAAACTTCAAATTACAAATACTTAGAAATTATCAAAGAAAAAAGTGTCTTCAACCAAATCAAAACGACTTCAAAATTAACATTAAAAATGTTTTTACCTAGTGTCAGAGTTTTTGAATTTATATGAATATAAATCAGAAGTGTGTCCTTAGCTTCATGTAAATATATTCATTCTCAAAAGAAAAAATTACAATTGATAATTTTTAAAACAATCTTTATAGAAATTCTTTTGTTTCTATTTTGAATACATGATTATGCGGGCCTCTTACTAGCAGGGGGTTTGTATTAGTCGGTAAATGGAATAAAATCTATCTATAGTTTAAATTTAGGGAACGAAGAAAAGATTATTTTTATTATAGACAAAAGGATCAGGCGGAGCTCGAACCCGGGATCTTTGCATGTGTACTGCATCTATCTATAGTGTTTCTACATGATTATGGGGGCCTCTTGCTAGCAGGGGGTTTGTATTAGACAGGAAATGGAATAAATTCTATCTAGTGTTTCTACATGATTGTGGGGGTCTCTTGCTAGCATGGGGTTTGTATTAGACAGGAAATGGAATAAAATATATCTAGTGTTTCTACATGATTATGCGGGCCTCTTGCTAGCAGGGGGTTTGTATTAATCAGGAAATGAATAAAATCTATCTATAGTGTTTCTACATGATTATGTGGGCCTCTTGTTAGCAGGGGGTTTGTATTAATCAGGAAATGGAATAAAATCTATCTATAGTGTTTCTACATGATTATGCGGGCCTCTTGCTAGCAGGGGGTTTGTATTAGACAGGAAATGGAATAAAATCTATCTAGTGTTTCTACATGATTATGCGGGCCTCTTGCTAGCAGGGGGTTTGTATTAATCAGGAAATGAATAAAATCTATCTATAGTGTTTCTACATGATTATGCGGGCCTCTTGCTAGCAGGGGGTTTGTATTAATCAGGAAATGGAATAAAATCTATCTATAGTGTTTCTATATGATTATGCGGGCCTCTTGCTAGCAGGGGGTTTGTATTAGGAAATGGAATAAAATCTATCTATAGTGTTTCTACATGATTATGCGGGCCTCTTGCTAGCAGGGGATTTGTATTAATCAGGAAATGGAATAAAATCTATCTATAGTGTTTCTAGAGCTCTCTCTCCTTAGTTTTACAGAGTTGTTTTTATGTATAAAAATTTCAAGAAGAAAACTATGGATTTGACATTAATCTCGGTCATTTTGAATTCACTTCATCTTACAGAAAAAAAAAATATTCAAAATGGCAAGTTTTGAAATGAAAGTAATTTATTGAATTGCATATAATAAAGGGGAAAGGAAAAGATATTTTAGGTTTAAATAAATACTACATATTTAATGATTGATTGTTTTTTTTAAGTTTTTATTTCATAGGTGAAATCTCTTGTTAAAATAAAACATAATTGATTCAATTTCATTTTCAGTTTATAACAAGGCATAAATTGCATCTAAATATTTATCTCTCTTTTTATTTTTTATTATTATTAGATTCTATCTAATTTATATTTAATAAATAACTATATATATGTATATATATAATATATATAAATCTATTCATTCGATGTTTTTAAAGCAAATTCTAGTTTCAAAAATAAGGCAGGTTTGAAATTGGCATCAGTCTCAGCGCAGCGTAAAAAGAGATCGTGTCTTAAGCGATTGGTGTATTTATTTTATTTTTTACTTATACAAATGCATATTTAGTGCCCTAGTGCATGTAAAAAAAATTGATCATGTGATTATCAAATAAAGGAGGTGTCCAAATGGATATTGGTCCATGAATAAAATGCAAAAAGGGAGGTAAAAGGGATTGTTTAAGGATTAAGATTAAGGTGTATATTTTTAGTATCACATCTCAATATTAGCGAGCCATTTTATTTACGAATGCCGTATCATTTTTAAGCGCAGGGTAGATTTTTCTAAAAATTTCCAAGCAAACTTGCTTTACTGCGAAATAAATTTGTAGAAGGTATATTTTAATACGAATTCCAAGAGTGGTGCTAAAGAATTTTCATAAGGTCTTTTTTTTAATGTTAAATTATTTTTTTATTGGGCTGACCATAATTGCCGATTTATTGCGTATTTCAATCATCTAGTCTTCTTAAGTAGACTGATTGGTCTAGTATTTGGAAAAGAAAAAAAAGCATTCATGAATATATGTATAAAATGACCCTACTTCCTGGTTTTTGGGTATTCAATAATATTAGCCTTCTTAGGGCCAGTTGTATGTCGGTTGGTAAACTCTTTTTAAACGTTGACAAAGGGTAAAAGCTTAAAATTCACCTTGTGCCCGGTGACAGGCACTTTCATCTGATTAGCCATCCCACCGGGCACAAGGTGAATTTTAAGGTTTTGCCTTTTTAAACGTTGGCCATTTAGGGTCAGTTGTATGTCGGTTGGTAAAGTCTTTGTTAATATGTATTAACAAAGTATAAAACCTTATAATTCGCCTTGTGCCTAGCGGGATGGTCAATCAGATGAAAGTGCGTGTCATCTGATTGGCCATCCGGCTGGGCGCAAGGTGAAGTTTTTACACTTTGTCAACTTTTACAAAGAGTTTACCAACCAACCAACCGACATACAACTGGCATCCTTAGATGACCTTCCTGATTTTTGGGTATCCAATAATATTAGCCTTCTTAAGGCCAGTTGTATGTCGGTTGGTAATGTTTTTGTAAAAGTTGACAAAGGGTAAAACCTTATAATTCACCTTGTGCTCAGCCGGATGACCAATCAGATGACACGCACTTTCATCTGAATGGCCATCCCGCCGGCCACAATGTGAATTATAAGGTTTTGCCCTTTGTCAACTACAACTGGCCCTTAATGTACTGGTTAGTCAAATCAAAAATTATTAATTTATCAAAAGATTGAGTAATCAAATCAGACTTATACCAAGCACGAGTATTCAGCTAGTATTTAATGTTTTACTAGATTCGAGCGTGACTTTTTGGAAGGTATGGGATTTCTTATATAGAGAAACAAGCTGTTATGAACGTGCCTCAAAAAAATCCGTGAAAAGAGTACAGACTTGCAGGCCCGTGCCTGGCGGGTGTTCATTGCGTGCGCCGCACGCAGGCGTTCAAATCGTCATGGATTTTTATTTTATGAGATTAAAATTTGTAAAAAAAAAATTTCAAATCATTTATAGTTTTTTTTTTTACAAATTTCATATTTTAATCTCATAAAAAATCCCTGGCGATTTGAACGCCTGCGTGCGGTGCACGCAATGAACACCCGCCAGGCACGGGCCTGCAGACTTGAAACAAGTTTTCACTCTTTTCTTCCAAATGTTTGTCTTTTTATATTTTAATAGTTATGTTTGAATAATATTTTTACTTTTTACCAACAAAATCCTCTTTTTCTCGTCCTGTTTAGGCACTAAGGAATTATGGTCAGCCTAAAGTCAGTGTTTGAGATATGATTTTACTTTAATAATTTAAATTTTATTTTGAGCCAATCCTATAATTTTTTAAATCTTAACTCTCTAATCAATTTATATCCCCTTATCTATCACGTAGGTCTAGTGTTTTAAAATTTGAAGCCCTTCTAACGGCGCCCGGGAAATACCCGTAATAGATACGACTCCGTTTTTTTATTTTTATTTTTTACTCTATTACTCTAGTGAATGTTTTGAAATAATGCTAACCACTAGCATTAAATATAAATATATTATATTAAAAATTGAGCCCAAATTGAAAGATATATTTCTATATATAATATGATGGGAGATTTTTAAATTATTTATATCTTTTCATTTTTTTTTTTTAGATAAATTATTTTTTGGAATGTTTCAAGTTATTATTATTATATATTCTATATTTATTGATAACATTATTTATATACTATACTTTTATATAAAAATATATCATATTTATATGTATTTCATTTTTTCTATAACGTTTCAATATACTTATATTATTTAAGTAAATATTCAAATTTAAAGTTTAATATAAATTTGATATTTATGGAATATTCAAAATTTAATTTAATTAATTTTTAAAAAATATATCCATAAATGAAAGATTTTTTTGATAAAATAATAATACAGTCGAACCTGCTTAATTGAGAAACATTTTGACGATTTTTCAGCCAAAAACCTCTATAGCTGAAAATTTTTCCAAATCTTTTTTTCTAGTTTCTACTACTATAAAGTGGAAAAGCCTATATGTAAGACTCTAGCCTATATAATAAGGATCGAAAATCAAATTTTATTTTCGTTTTCCCCAAATATGTACAGGTAGAATAACTTTTTAATTTACAATTTTCAAAAAACTTCTAATATAGATATAAGAGGCCATTTAAATTTTTTTTCTAAATAATGATTTATAAATTGAAGCCTCAAAAATCGTAAGGGTCAAGGTAGCCTCTCTGGAGGGGGTCCTAATAATTAGCTCTGACTGGGACACCCTTGTAAGTGGGAATTCAGAAAAACCCGCACAAGCATGGGGGCAAAGTGGTCCACCATGGGATCGAGTAAAAAATGTCCATTAATGTTGCGAAAACTGACCAATTATTCGCTGCCAAGTGAATTTTATTATCTATTTGTTAAAAAATATATAATTAAATTTAAAATGTATATGAATTTATTCTGAAGGAAATGACCAGTTAGGCAATAAGAACTATGTTTTTGGCCTGAATGGTAGGCATACTAACCGGCCCAAAATTTCACATGTAGAACACGCTTACAGCAAGTTTAGATTGGGAGCTTTTTTTTTGTCAACAAGAGCGAGTGAGACAGAGAGATATTGTGCTTGTGTGATTGAAAAAATGCTATTTTTTATTTCAAAATTAGCAAAACTTACTTAATTTTTGGTGTATATATTTTTCGACAAGCTTTGCATCCACTTGGGAGATTTTCTGCAAGCGTCCACGAAGTCTCACTTATCCAGGTTCAACTGAATTAATATTGTTTTTATTTTCTAGATGGAAGGACCATTAGTGTGGGCCAATTGATAATAAAAGATCTTTGATGTTTTTTTATCAGTTTTGCTTCAAGATAATTGATCATTTATTGAATCTCTCATTTTCGGAGATAAAATATCTAAGAAATAGCATTTTATGTTAAATGAAAATTCCAATGTGAAAAGATATAAATATTGTTATATAAATTTTTATAAAGTTAACATGATATTTTAATATATTTTATATATTTAGCAACATAATTCTACTTTCTCAAAAGCCTATTAAGAAATATCAATCGTATTCTAGTCTCACGTTGTTTCCACCTTAAAGAGATCATGTTGTCGCATTTTGCGGCGTTCCGTCTTCCATGCAACGAGCAACGGCATTCGATTGAATTGTGCCTCGTACCTCAGGACGGTAGGATCGTGATTAGACAGAGGCGTCGCCACACAAGAGCTCAGCTTGTGGATGGTCGCGATGCCCATCGAGACCCGTTGAACTTCTTGTCCCAAGCCTGTGCTATAAATCCATCTATTTGATATGGGTTCTTTGTCGCCCTGTTTTCCATAAAAAATTCGAGTCAGGAGACGAACAGGATCTGTCTCGGTAGTTTTCGACACATTTTTGCAAAAAGCAATGACCGGGATCTCAAACCGAGCCGCGCCTCCAAGATCATCCAACATATCAGACAGGAGACTATGGTACTTTGGCACTATAAATTCGTCCCAATGCAACAGAGCAGTGTGGCGTGTGTGACTCTTGGCACGAAGAAGGCAATCCGCCTCCATTAGTGTCTTCATTATCAAAGTGTTGGGGAAAAAAGGATAGTTCCATGGCAAAACTGCCATCTGCATTCCAAATCGCTCTGTCATAGCTGGTCGTCTCAATAGAGCTGCTAAAGGTGGCGGTAAATTAAGATCATACACGATGAATTTATTAAATCCGATTAAATTATGAAATGCGAGAAATTCGATAACAGATGTCTCGGTTATGGACGAAGATCCCGGCAGAACGCACATCGCTGAGCCATTGGTAGGAGCGTCCATGTGATTGTACAGGGACAAGGAATAATCCCCGAAAAAAACGTGCGTAGGGGTTTCATGCATCCGGATTTCGGGCTTGCATAAAAAATAATAAGCAATCTGAGTGTCTTTGGAATCATACAACACGTTTGAGGAAAATTGTCCTTCTAGGGTCTGTCCGGGGAAACGTAGGGAACATGAGAAATCCGGTTTGGATTGGTCTCCGACCACGAGAGCCGACACGTGTCCCATGGAAAGATCCCAGTGCGAGGAATAAACGAAAAAGTGAGGATCAAGGCGTTGCCAGGACGGATAAGGATCATCGAGTGCTTTGAGATTGCCAAACAGGGTCAAATTGGACAGGCAATCCGAGCCGGGAACTGAGTTAGGTTTGCCGAAGAAATTGAGAACTTGGAGAACATATCGGAGCCGATGATATTCGTGTCGGTAGAAGAGCAAAGCCACCAGACTCAGAAATGAGACCACGATAAGGAGCAGCTGCAGGTATTTCCTCATGATGCAATAGACAAGCACGCCTCATTCTAACACTAATTATACCTAAAAAAGAACAAGAATCTATTAGTATTATTATCATTATATTATACACTGTGTTAAAAAATACGGTCCCATATTTGAGAGAAGGGAGGATTGATTATAACGAGTGAAAAATATATTAAACGATATAAATCTGTGAAATATGTAAATACAGACTTGTTAATAAGATAAAAAGTTATTTGTTTTATGACTCATATTTATTTGATTTTTGTTTTTCTTTCTTTTGATAAATAATACTAATTCCAAAAATATCTGACCATTTTTTTAAAATACTATATCATTAATCTTTATTCTTTTTCTACTCATAAATGTTACACATCTACTTAAAAAATTTAGTATTAAGGAGAACAGATAGAAAGTATTACCTGTTCTGTTCGTATTATCAATAATAATCTTCGAAGGATAAAAGATAATATTTATTTTTAAAAAGATAAGCTCTTATGATATTATTATTAATATTATCGAGCCTCTAACCCTTTCATAATTTTTCATATAAACATAAGGTGACCATTCGTCTCTTATTTAAAGGGTCAGTTCCGTATTTGGATGCTGTGTCCCGTATATTTTGAAACAATAAAATTGTCCCCTTTTTAAACTAGTGTCCCGTAAAAGTCCCATTTTCCAGTAAGTTATAATCTAAATTTCTTTCGGATTTTTCGTTTTAAATAGGAAAATGGGTAGAAATTTTTGCAGATTTTACAACTGCAAACATTTCCCCATGGGAACATAATAAAATAGTCGAATTTTGCTTTTGTATGCTTGCAGCATCAAATGCCCCACAGAAAGAATATTTTCTTGGATGAATAATCTATGGTCCTGTGAAAAAACTCAACTTTCCGTAGAAACTCTTAGGGCCAGTAGGACGTCGGTTTGTAAAGTCTTTGTTGTTGACAAAGGGTAAACCTTAGAATTCACCTGTGCCCGGCCGGATGGCCAATCAGATGACACGCACTTTCATCTGATTGGCCATCCCGCCGGGCACAAGGTGAATTCTAAGGTTTTACCCTTTGTCAACTTTAACAAAGACTTTACAAACCGACATACAACTGGCCCTTAAAGGCTTTGTTAATAACAAAATGCAATTATGATATGACGTGTTCTGAATTTTATGAATATATTGTAAAGAACAATAAGGTGCTTAAAAAATTCATTCAGTAGAAATATATGAAAAATAATAATAAATTTGAATAGGAAATATTTTCAATCTGTGCCTATATGTGTTTACTAAGAATGAATATTTATAAATTGACAAATATGCAAAGAAATTAATTTGTTTGAGCTCCTGAAGAAGTCAACAAAGTTGACGAAACGTTGGCATAAAATAAAAAATACTTGCATAAGCTTTTGTCCTTATTTCCCTACAACAACTTATTAATAATAATAATGTTGTTTTTCTTTTTCAGAACACTGTAAGTAAATAAAAATATTTTAAGTTTGTTCTATAAAGGTACATTTACCTATGTATTCTTTAAGGTAGTTGTTTCGCGACAATACTAGCAAAAAGTTAATGCTAGAGTAAATAGAACAGACAATAAGGATTCATAATTCATAAGCCCAAAACTTTTTGTTGTTTATGTACCACTACTAGCCAATCTCGTGCTAGTTTGACAAATCTGGCAACACTCTCCCAGCTTGTATATATTTTATCATAGAAATTTTAGATAAAGTACAATCCAACTTTATAAAACAAAAAGTTCTTAATAAGCGAATGAAAGCTGTTGCTGGAATGGCTGAAGAGAAAAAACATCAAAAAAATAACTAAAGTTAACATAATTTTTAGGTTAATTACATGCGATGTTGCCAGCTTGTTTTTAGTGTAAATTTTTCATTATTTATTCCTTATTATCTCAGAATCTGTGTTGTAACTATTAATTAAAATTGTCTTAAAATATGTATTGGTTATTGTTTAATGTTGGTTTAGTTTTTTATAAAAATGGTAAAAAGAGTTTCTTAATTATAATTAAATATGTATGTCAACTTTCCGATATTGCGTATAGTGCAATGTATAAGAGTCTGAAAAACTCTATTTTTGGAATTTAATATTTCCGGAACTATATTGTTCATAAATTTCGTTTTGCCAGCAATCGATGCAGAAATATTTAAATAATAATCTGTCTAAATTTCAAAAAAATCCTAAGAAAACCCATATGGTGAAACAACTACCTTAAAATGAATTTTTTTGGTTAATTAGATTTTAAAAATGTTCTGGAATTAAAAATTAATTATTAATCTTACCTAGCACCAGTTCTTACCCCTATCACCACTTCTATTTATAAGTCCTGTATTTTGCTTAAAAGATAAATGGTCATCTTATATTAAACAAAAAATTATATATTTAATAATTAAAAAATATACATAGGGTAATAATCATAGTGATTATTGTAGTTCATATTGTTTAAATTTATTTAGTTGAAACTCCTGATTCTAAATTGATCACTCAAGAATTATATAGAGAATTTCATTCATAAAATTAAATTATTTATTCAAAGACTATTATGAATTTAATAAAATATATGGAAAAAGAAAAAGACAGCTTACATTTATAATTTTATTTTGCCTATTTATTGTTGAAACGTTAGGAAAATTTAAATAATTATAATAAAATCGATGCTGCCTGGATGGTTCTTTATTGGTTTAATTATTTTTTTAATTACATCATAAATGGATAAACTAGAATGGTTGAAAAACAAACAATTTAGAAACAAAGATTAATATATAAGAAAACAATATCAAATAAGGGTTTATTATAAATTAAAAGTTAATATTTATTTCATATTAAATTTAATTAAGTGACAATAAATTAAAAATATATATTTATTTTTAGAGGTGTTTAATTACCAATAAAATCGATTGATTATAAGTAATTGAATAAAAAAATGAACGTTTTATTAAACACATCTTTAAATGAATGTTAAAGATAAATGAAGATAATTGTTAATTAATTACTCACATGTAAATTCGATTTATTCAAATCCTTTGGCTGACAATTTGATTTTTGATTAACTCCCTCAATGCAGATGTTTTATCAAAAGCACTCTGGCGGATAAATCAACAACTATTTGTCAACATTGGAAATTCAAAAAAGATCATTTTTTTTATAATATATATATAATACTATACCGCTTGAATATAAGAGGAGGTTTTGGGGAGTCGGGTTGTCAGAGCTGGCTAAGGCGCTGGGCCCGCTTCGGCATCGTTGATGACGATGTTCAAGCGGGTGACCCGGGTTCGAGCATATAAAATTTCTACCGGCTAAAACTCTGCTCCCTCACTAACACTACTAACACTTTACTGATGTACTGTCTAAATGGGCTGTGTTCCCGTGACAATAAATAAATAAAAAAAAGAGGTTTTTTTCCCCAGTCGTTTTATATTCGGTCGGACCTTTCGATTACCGGCCATTTTCGTTCATGATTACAGAATAAGGATTATACAGCACAATGCCTTAGCAACAAGAAATTTTTTCGGGGGTTGGGAGGTAGTTAATTTTCGGTGGAGAGGGATTAGTTACCCACTCAGGGGTTAGGGGAGTATGGATATACTCCTAGGAATAGGAGATATGACCTCCCTGATTGCCAGATTTCTTTTTTATCAGATTATTTTTTTATTATATTTTATTGATCGTTCATTTAATTCTGAAAAATTTCGATGTCTACCTCAACATTTCAGGAGGGTTAACACCCTAACTCTCCCCCACTGACTATGGCCATGATACAGAAATACCCCTTATAATTGGGGTCTTAAAAAATGGGACTCGTCTTTTAGTCGTGGTTGTCTTATATTCGGGCTAATACTGTATATCTCGCTGTATATCCTATAAGATAATCTTTTATGGAATTTAGAAACTCTTAAAATTTTTCGTAAATTCTTGGGGAATCTCTACTTGGTGCGGTCCACAATTTTTACATGCTTTTATTTAATTTGGTTCTTTGCTCTTCTGTGTGTGTACTGGATAGAATCGTTTAATCGAATTTTGACTCACTTCTACCGAGTCAATTCTCTTGAAATTTAATGATATATTTTTTTGAAATGACAATAACTATGTAATATATATATTGTTTTAGATGAAGCAGGAGATATCAGCCAAAGTTGGGTGCGCTAGGTTCAATAAAACACCCTGAATAAAACGTTTCCGCCTGAATTTATTTGGCCGAAACGTTAAATTCAGGCGGAAACGTTTTATTCAGGTGTTTTATTGAACCCAGCGCACCCAACTTTGGCTGATACCTCCTTCTTCATCTAATACAGTTTCATCACAGCTACGAACTCTAACAATATATGTAGTATATATACTTACTGATATATATTCTCTCGTAATTAATTACAGGGTAGATGTTAATTAGAGAATCTAGGGTATAAATAATAAGTCTTTTCTTTAGGGGCTTATATCTGCTTTATCTGAAGCATTATATAATTAATGGTCATAAAATCTCTTAATTTGTATCAATCCAATTTATTATTTAAAATAAATAAAAAAAATAATTTTGTTAAGGTAGACGTTAATTTTTCGGAAACGGAAACATCAAACAGATTGTATTATAAAATAGATTATCCCCAACGTGCAAGCCGGAAGTCGACAATCTCGATTAGGAAGTAAAAAATGCGGTGTGTATTGATTACGTAACTAGGAATTTTGCTTAGTCAACGCATAGCTCACTGCACAACGTGTTTTTGTCTTTCTTCAAGCCGTACCGACTACTTGAAGCATATGTATTGTTTTATTGGTAAAACTGTAGGATTAGACCAGACCATGACAACATTATTTAGAATATATAAAATAGAATGTTAATTGTTTAATTGAAAGTGTCGTACTGTTCGGTATGGTTAAATCCCGTTCGATTTAGTTCTTCGCTTAGGATATGTCCATTTCAAACCGAAGAACCGAGCCAAAAACTTATATTTATTTAGGTTTCCAACCCAACCATTGTACTGACTGTGAGTTAATGTTAGTTTAGTCAATTATAAATTTTGTCCTAATGTCCTACAATTGTTAAAAATTTTATTTAGTTCTCACAAGCAGATTACCTGATATAGTGAGAGGTCATACCATCCTTGTTAATGTTTTGACCAGGTTTCCTTAACAACTTATGACAAATGTCGGGATGGCTAATGCGTCGTTTGCTCCTGGTATCGGGTTTTTATTTAAATTACGTTTTATTTTTTTATGGAAATCTATGATCATGTTATTTGTTAATGAGCGTACATTTCTATTTTTTTTTCTTGTTTGTTAATTGATAATTTCTTGTAATTGAATTGTATTGATGTTTTATTAATTTCTGTATTTAATTTGTATTGATGTTTTGTTGACCTAGCCACCAAGGACTTGTGCCTCTAAGCTGGTCGAGTAAAAAGATTTATTTATTATTATTTATTTACTAATTGATAATTAAAAACCACAATATTCTCTGATTATTAAAAAAGTAAATTTTATCTTTAACTTTACAAATAATAATAGAAAGGAGAAGATTAGGATCCAATAAGTATTAGACTTATTTGAATAAAAAATTCAAAATTCATTTATTCATTTAACATATAATATCAATAATAATAATTTTTAATTAATTTCACAAATCTCCAAAGAAAAAAGTTATGGAAGACAGATTATGATTTCTCTAAAAGGAACAAATAAATATATCTATATATATTTAATAACATTTTAGTAAATAATTATAAATAAGAAAATATAATTTGAGTAAAATAATAAAAATAAATTACTAAAATAGAGATCTAATACAAAGCTATATATCACTTGTCTACAAAAAGGAAAAACATCACCGATTAATTCGTTTTAAGAAAAGTTTGTTCTACCGAACAGGGCTAGAAGTACACCGCGCGTCACGACATCATTCGATTTGGCTGGCTCGAGGAAAGGATCTTTCACAAATTGATAGATAGGCTGATGGTGGAGAATCTTCTCCTCCGGTGGCTCATCCAAAGATCTGAAAAGTTTTAATTCTTATTTAATTCGGTAGATTAGAAATAGAAAGTTGTTACACTTCCTGGTTAGAATTTTAAACGGTTGGATTGCTAGATGAATTAGAAAGCGTTCAAATAACGGAAAAAAATCTCATTAGATTAGAAAATGAAATTAATAATTAATGATTGTTTCTGAAGGCGATGACGCAAACTGAACCCGCTTATAAGTCAAAGGAGTTTTTTAAAAAAAGGTTATAGTGATGTTTCACAAGTGAAAATTTAAATTTTTTTTTTTTTTTAATTATATTTTTGGAGTTTTATTTTAAATACTCTATACATAAGTAGAATATAATGAAAGGCAGTCCAAATTATTTAAATTTTTTATTCAAATACTGACATTTCGGAGACCTTTTCTTCCTTCTTCAGGGTAAATGAGAGCCGAGTTATAATCACCCATCAATAACTATTCATTACCCTGAAGAACGAGAGAAAAGGTCTCCGAAAAGTCGGTATTTTAATAAAAAACTTAAATAATTTGGACTGCCTTTCATTATTACTAGAGACCGGATTCCTATGCAATTGCATATTTTATTTAACGCCACATACGACCCAGTGGATCAATTATCTATCCGAATGATGCATCTATACTGTGAGTTAAATTTTATACTGCATATTTTTGCTTATTTGAGTAATATTGCATAAAATTGCATATTTGAAGGATTTTTTGTCAAATATTACCTATTTCGCGCCAAATACATATTTTTTAAAAGAAAATTTTCGGAGAAAGAATGAAAAAAATAAGAAATATATGTATAAAGTTGCTTTAAATTTGCCCTCATTACATCTGAGGATGTGGAGCGCTCTTTTTCATCCTATAAATAAATTTTAAGTGACCGTAGACATAATAACTTGAAGATAATTTAGAAAAATACTTGTAAACATAAATTACATATTCACAATTACAATCAAATTTTAATTATTTTTGAGATCCTTTGTTAATTATTTCTTTATTATTATTATTATTTTAATGGCCTTCGGTAACTATAGCCCATTTTGGCTATTGAGTGTTCGTGTGTGTGAAAGTGTGTGTAAATTAGAGTAGTGATCAGATTATAGCCGGGCAAATATTTGCATTATTTTATTTGTACGTCAATAAGAAAAGATTGTTAAAAAAATAAAAGCAATACAATATACAATCGTGTCTGTGAAATAAAGTCAAATATAGTCTTTTTGTCTTCAATTTTAATTTTTCAACGTATTCTGCATATTTTATGGCATATTTTGGCAGTTTTTGCTGCATAAAAATCCGGTCTCTAATTATAACCTACTTATTTCGCTTACCAGTCCGTCTTTCTAAGAAAATAAATAAAATTATAAACTCTATACATACATATTTAGGGTTTTTAGCCCATCATCAGAAGTTTGAGTTTACAAAAGACGATGATGAAAAGGTAAAAATATAATTAAATTTTTTTTTAATTTTTATTTTTACTTGTGAAACACCACTATAACCTTTTGTTCGAAAAAAAGAAGGAAAAAAAAACCCACTTTTTTCATGCACGATTACAATACTTGACCATACCCTGTATAGTAGATTGTAAATAGTAGCAAATTTAATAATGAGTCTTCTTTCATAATGTTATGTGTGTAGATACTTATTAAGGCGAAGGAAAATTTAAGAAAATTTAAGCTTTTTTTTATAATTTATTTTTCTATCTTTTTATTGCGTTTCGTCAGATTATTTTTTGACATCATCATCGCTGCGCTGATATAGTTTGAAGAAACGTGCACTTTTTTAACAATCAAGAAGAAGATAGTTAGTCATGATAATCCTTATTTGCTTTTCAAGAACAATAGAGAATAAAGTGTACTAAAATTATAATGTTATAAATTAAAAAAAGAAAAATTGTATTTTTCTTAAAATTTCGCAAGTAACTGAAGCAAATAAGCCTTGAGTGAATCATTCATAAAATAAAATGAAATTTCACAGAGGAAGGTTTCAATTTATAAGAAATAAATTAGAAATTGTGTCTTTTGCATTCTGCTTAAATTGTACTAGTTGTAATTGTTTCTAAAGTTAAATTCAATTGTAACAAAAATTGTATTAAATATCCTAGTAAAACAGGTGATTGAAAATGAAGCAATGTGTCAAATAAGTTTCCATTCTTTATATATTATTAATTTGCAGGTATTTTGGATTATAAAAATTACTTAATTTAATTGCGATGTTTCGACTTCTTTATTTGAGAACTTTTCAAGCTCTTAAATCCATAATTTCACAAAATAATTTCTTTAAAAATCCACATTATAACACTTTATTCTAAAGGAAATTAAGAATATTCCTAAAGTGAAAAGAAGAAAGAAAATCAAGGCATATGTTTGAAATGCTTATAACTATTTTGAAACGATTAATTTTAATGTGCTTTTTTTCACCAAATAATTTTTATTACAACAAACGTGAAACATAAAGGAGACAAAACTTTAAATACATTTTGAGTAATCCTAAGTGCGTAATACCTGCGAATCCAAATAAATAAAAGATGAAAATGTTTTATATCAAAATATTTAGTATGAAGAAAAAAAGACACAATTTATAATAAGTTTTACTATTTTTTCTTTTATAATATTTACTCTGTACTGCTGCTGCCTTGAGGACGTTGAATTCCCAAAAAAGAGAGAACTTGAGCTCGACTTGGACCAAATTTGAGCATGGTTTGTAAATAATTTTCCAATGTTTGTCGTCGTCTGTCTAAGATTTTAGGTTGAAAACTTCGAATCCGTTTCGGGGGGAAGAGGGGCGTCGAGTAATTCTTCCGCAACTGAAAAACAAAATAAAAATAAATAAATAAAATATTTATATATATATAAATAGTAGAATGAAATAAAGTTGAACCATTGCTAGCGAAGTCTCGTCAATTAATGTATTAAAAAAAAGCGTCGTTGGTGAAGCTAATAGGAGAGGAAGGAGAGGGATTGGACACGAGTCCAAGGGGCGGGAGGAAACAGAGCTCCAGATTAAATTACATTCATTAGAAAGGACTTTTATCTCGTAATTCATTACTAGTAATCTTTTGGTGGTGTTATCTCGGCGTTAAAATTCCATTGTCAAGTTCAAAGGGGGAAAGTTTATTATGAAGCAGGAAGGGAAATCATTCAAGGATGATCGAACTTTAGAAATACTAAATTTATAATTTTCTCATTAATATATTAAAGAATAATTAACACATTAATGAAAATTGTTTTGATCGCGCTTTTTGAACAAGATATACTATATATCGCGAGACTACTGCTGGTTGAACCTATTGGAGTCTGCTGAGTCTTAAGTCTGGACCAAGAGAGAATGAAAAAAGATATGATCCATTTAGCTATAATCCAACGTCATTATTGCGTTTAGCCCGCATGACACTTGGATGGATCACCAAATGAATTTGAAATCTGAGATGTTATATATTCAATTTCCCAGTCCAGAGCGCCCGATCTCTTAGCACGTATGTTAGGTGTTTGCCATTAATTAATCGTATGTTTCCTATATTTAATTCAATCGAGAATCGATGCAGGTGATTTTTGTCAAATATTAAGTGAAAATAATATCTGAACTTATATATTTCTAGCTTGAAATAATGAAGTTAAATAAATTTATAATTTTCTCATTAATATATTAAAGAATAATTAACACATTAATGAGAATTGTTTTGATCTCGCTTTTTGAACAAGATATATATCAAATTGAAAGTTTTTGCCGAGAGTAGTAGAATTTTTATATCTTGAAGGAGACAATAAAAGAGTGTCTTCTGCTGGAATTATAAATTTTATTTATTTATAACGAGACTATAGTTTCGAGGGCTTTGCCCTCTTCATCAGTCTATTACAATGGATTCACAGGAATTAATTTATGAATGAAAGCTTAACATCTTTCATGTGGTTAGGTTAAGTAGATTGATGAAGAGGGCAAAGCCCTCGAAACTACAGTCTCGTTATAAATAAATAAAATTTACAATTCCAGCAGAAGACACACTCTTTTATTGTCTCCTTCAAGATATATATCGCGAGACTACTGCTGGTTGAAGCTATTGGAGTCTGCTGAGTCTTAAGTCTGGACCAAGAGAGAATGAAAAAAGGAAACATACGTTTAAAAATACTACCTTGATCAAAAAGTTTCAGGAATTTATTCAGAAAATTAAAAATACAAATTTATTCATCAAAATCGATATTGTCACACCGACTGCAGCGCACTTATGCCAGCGCTTGATCCAATCCTCGAAACATTTTTTATACTTGGTTTTCGGTATGGTCTATCAGAGCCTTTTCTGATTTTTACGATTTTAAAAATGAAACCGTCTTTGAATCAACGAGTTTGTATTAAATTTTAAGTTAAAAACGGAGGGGAAAATGTTGAAGAAGTGTTATTCTGTGAAAGATTTCAATTTGCCGATGGTAATAGATTCATTTTTTTTTTTGTAAGTCATATGGCCCGGAATGTTGTCGGGTTCGATTCCCGAGGGGGTGAAAAACAACCCTTCTGACATATAATTAAAAATACTCCATTCCATCGGATTTAATAGATGACACCTTCTTTCTTATCTTATTATATTAAACGAGCAAATCTTGTATATAGGTATATATAGATCCAATCGGGTTCTCGAAAACGGCTCTAACGATTTGGATGAAATTCACAGGTTAGGAGGGTTTTGTGTTGGCGATTCGATCTGTCACGGTCTCATCTTCGGCTTAGTTGTTTTTGATGGGTTTTTTGTTAATTGAAATAATTATTCACAGGTGGTTGTCTCGATAAAAATGTATATTTACGTTTTTATTTAATTTTCTTTTAATTATTAATTGGTTTTTTAATTTTAAATTCCACTAATAGATCATTACAAATATTATTATTATTATTATATATACACATAATCTGTGGGACACTACAAGGCTTGAAATGCAAAAACTGGGTGAGGGGGCGGGGATGGAGGTGATGGTGGGAGTGCAGTGGTGGAGGGGTACGGAGGGGGAAGTTGTTTCGGGGCCGGGGGCGGGGGTTCAGGGATTAATATATAGCATTTAACAGAAGAAAAAAGTTACCGAGCATCGCTCGGTGGCCAGGTACTGATTTTCTAAGTGTTACTCTATCGAAAACAAACTTTTTTGTGTGGCCCAAGTTTTGGTGAGTCTGTCGAGGATGTCGAACAGAGTCGACATCGAAAACCGACCAAAACCTCGATAAAATCAAAGAAATGATATTCGAAAACTGTAAATTGACCAAAAAAATTTAGGGAACGCGGTGTTGGTTTATAGTGAAACATTGTTAAAATTAAACTAGGTTGGAGTTGGTGGTGCTTCACAAGGAGAAAAATCAAAATACAAAGATTTTTCTAGTTTACTCTATATATTTCGAGCTCTCAACTCATCGTCAGGAGAACATTGACCAAAGACAACATGATATTTTGAACAGAATTTATTTTAATTTTAATATGATGGACAAGTTATTTATGACATAGTAAACATGAAAGAATTATCAGCAAGGATGGATGGACTTTAGAAAGTCGACTGATCATAAAGGCTGGGACAAAGGAAAAGATATTTATATTGAAAGCCGCCGAAAATTATGTATGTGTAATGAAAGAAAGGGCAATAAACTATAGATGCAATGATGCATAGCGAAAAATTTAATCTCTCGCCTTTCATTTAAAAAAATAAATAAAATTAAAAATAAACCCACCACACACCCTCATCGCACTCCAATTCAAATTAAATATCATTGATTAAGATGTCAATTATTGGTGAAGTTTTGATGTCTCGTTTGATCAAGACGTATGATGGTGTATGGCCTTTAATTTCAGCTGACTCCAATAACTCCAACCTTTTGGAATAAAATGTAAAGGGAGGGGTTGGTCGATGAAGGTGAATGGTTGTGGTCTTCACCTTCATCGACCAACCCTCCCTTTACATTTTATTCCAAAAGTAGGAAATTGGATTTATTGGAGTCAGCTGAAATTAAAAAGGCCATACACCTTAATCAAAACATCTTGAACAATCAAACAGACATCAAAAACTTCACCAATAATTGACATCTTAATCAATGATATTTAATTTGAATTGAGTGCGATGAGGGTGTGTGGTGGGTTTATTTTTAATTTTATTTATTTTTTTAAATAGAAAATGAGAGATTAAATTTTCGCTATGCACCCTCATTGCATTCTATAGTTTATTGCCTTTCTTTATTACACATACATAATTTTCGGCAACTTTCAAATATAAATATCTTTTCTTTGTCCCAGCCCTTTGTCCCTACATCTGGTCAGTCGGCTTTCTAAAGCCATTCCATCCATCCTTCTGATAATTCTTTCATATTTACACTATGTCATAAATAACTGTCCATCATATTAAAATTAAAATAAATTCTGTTCAAAATATCATGTTATCTTCAGTCAATGTTCTCCTGACGATGAGTTAAGAGCTCGAAATATATAGAGTAAACTAAAAAAATCTTTGTATTTTAATTTTTCTCCTTGTGAAACACCACCAACTCCAACCTAATTTAATTTTGTAAATTGACCATTGGAGAGATGACAGCGAACTTGAACATCGAGTATAAATTCGTTCAAGTCATTTTGTTTAATGATTTGGCTTTGAAAGGCCAAAAAAAGACAGGATTTGTAGGAATCACGTAACGCGCTGTCGAACAATGCCATCGTTATCCGCAACTTTTTGACCAAGAACTGAACGAATACCATCCAACAGTCACCGAATTCGACTGATTTGGCTCCCTGCGACTTCTTCCTGTTCAGTCGACTCAAAAAATCGCTCCTGGGAACGTGTTTAAGCCGCCAAGAGGAGATAATGAAAAATGGAAGACGGCTCTGATGGCCAAACCGAAAACCGAATATAAAAAATGTTTCTAGGATTGGATCAAGTGCTGGCATGAGTGCGTTTCAGTCGATGAGGAGTACTTTGAAGGATACAATATCGGTTTTGATTAATAAATTTGTATTTTGGATTTTCTGAATAAATTCCTGAAACTTTTTGATCAAGGGACTATGTAATGGCTGTATGGTTGAATCGGTGTTCAGTGGTCGAGCGAGTTGTGGAGAAATGAAGGCTGAATGGTTGGGGAATCCCTGAAAATGAACAAAGATAAAACTATAGCTTATTTAGCTCTCCGATCCCAGTTGTAATACTAACATTCAATTATAATTATTTGATCAATTTCAAGTTTATTGAGGGAACTATTGAGTAGAGCAATAGAATCCCGCCCCAGTCAGCAAATTTTGATAGAATTTAAGAAATATTTAAAGGCTGGATCGGGGTAGGATAAGAGATATATGGCTGGGGATTGAAGAATTGGGGAATCTTGGAAAATTGAACTCTGATTGTACCAAACATCTTGGCTTATTTTTTGCTCTCTGTTCCCAGTCATAATATTGGCATTCAATTAGAATTATTTGATAAGATTTTAAAATTATTGAGGTGCTAGTAGAATAGAGCGATCGAATCCCCCCCCCATTCAGAAAAATTTTCATCAAAAAAAGATATGATAGGATTTAAGAAATTTTTAAAGGTTGGATTGGAGCTAAATATGTTTCACATTTCCCCCAATTTAAATTTTCAAATTCTACAACCTTCATTCCTTAAGACTTCCATTTATTTAGTTAATAATTTAATTGATAAGTTCTGTTTTGATATTTTATTAAGTATCTATTGAATTTTAGAATTATATATAATACAGATTATTATTTTTTCAATCTCTGTGTGGGGATATTAATACTTATGATAACACAAGAAGAGTAAACTCGTAGAAAGTTAGTTCGGGTGTCAAAATGTTAAAAAGAAGATTTAAGTGAATTTCGTTTTTTCTTGCTTCAGAGTTTGAGGTTTCAAGTTAATCGAAAAAATATGTATAAAATTGTTTTATGAGTAGGTATATATCGAATAATTGTAACAAATGAGCTGAAATTTGGCAGACAGGTTTGTGTTAATAAACTGCAACTTTGTGACAAGTTTCAACTTTGACGGGTTGTAAAGAATGAGCTGAAATTTGGGAAACAGATTTGCGTTAATAAAATGAAACTTTGTGCCAAGTTTCAACTCGAAGGATTGTAAAGAATAAGCTGAAATTTGGTACAAGTGTTTGTGTTAATAAACTACAACTTTGTGCCAAGTTTCAACTCGAAGGATTGTAAAGTATGAGCTGAAATTTGGCACACAAGTTTGTGTTAATAACCTGCACTTTTGTGCCAAGATTCCGCTCAAAAGATTGTAAAAAATGAGATAGAATTTTGCACAGAGATTTGTGTTAATAGACTGCAACTTAGTGCCAAGATTCCACTCGAAGGATTGTAAAGAATAAGCTGACATTTGACACAGAGGTTTGTGTTAATAGACTGCAACTTAGTACCAAATTTCAACTCGAAGGATTGTAAAGAATAAGCTGACATTTGACACAGAGGTTTGTGTTAATAGACTGCAGCTTAGTGCCAAGTTTCAACTCGAAGGATTGTAAAGAATAAGCTGAAATTTGACACAGAGGTTTGTGTTAATAGACTGCAACTTAGTGCCAAGTTTCAACTCGAAGGATTGTAAAGAATGAGTTGAAATTTGGTACAAGGGCTTGTGTTAATAAACTACAACTTTGTGCCAACTTTCAACTCGAAGGATTGTAAAGAATGAGCTGAAATTTGGCACACAAGTTTGTGTTAATAACCTGCACTTTTGTGCCAAGATTCCACTCAAAAGATTGTAAAGAATGAGCTAAAATTTTGCACAGAGATTTGTGTTAATAGACTGCAACTTAGTGCCAAGATTCCACTCGAAGGATTGTAAAGAATAAGCTGAAATTTGGTACAGAGGTTTGTGTTAATAAACTGCATCTTTGTGCCAAGTTTCCACTCAAAAGATTGTAAAGAATGAGCTAAAATTTTGCACAGAGATTTGTGTTAATAGACTGCAACTTAGTGCCAAGATTCCATACGAAGGATTGTAAAGAATAAGCTGAAATTTGGCACAGAGGTTTGTGTTAATAAACTGCATCTTTGTGCCAAGTTTCAACTTTCTAACTCTAGCCATTCACTGACAAATCACAAAAATCTGAAGAAAGCGTTTTCACTTTTTCCTCCAATTTAATTACATAATTTTATAACATGTCTGATTTCAATGTCAGTTTGTTATTCTTTGAAATTTTATTATTATTCTCTGAAATGAGAGAAATATTTATGATTCATTTAGTTTACGTTTTATATAATTGTAAAATTCTTTTCCTTAAATGAGAAATGCAAGTTCACCTGTCGATGAAGTGAATGGAAAGCGCTGTATCTTTTCTCGACCGTGTAATGCTGGCCAAACACGATGAGCTCGATAACATAAACATAGTGAGCTTTCTCCGGGGCCTCGTCCACCAACCGATACCGAGGAATTGACAATTGTTGCGTCATCGCATTGTTTCACCAAGCACAGGCAAAGGGACGGCGCTCGTAAATCGAGCGGAGAAAACCAGCCTGTTACGATTCATGAACTTTAATTGAATTGTTAACCAAGCGCTCGGGTTTAGAAGTTAGGAAAATAATTCAGGGTCAGGTAGAGGATGGCTTTTTCTATATTATTATGACTCATCTTGTGTTGACATTTATAAGAATGAAATTAGAAAGCAATGGGAACGGGTTAATAGAGAATGAAATTAGCTACAAAAAGAACTCATTTTATCAACAGAGTTTGAATTTTATTTGAAAGAAAACTTTTAAAAAACTAAAAAACAGGCTTCACAGGTGCGTTACAAAGGAAATCATATTTTTTTACTTTACATTGCGCCAACTAAAAAAAATGTTTTATCCTTTTTAAAAATATTTTTTGTCCTTGATATAAAGTAAAAATAAAATTTTTATCCTTTTTAGCGCACCTTTAAATTCGACGATTTCTTACTTTTTTTCAAAGTTTTTTAGTTTTTGATTCTTATAGACAAACAAAAGTTTGCGGAATTTAACAAAATGCGTTTTTAACATGATCTATTTTATGCATTGGATGGAATTATTTTAAATTTTAAACAAATTCATGCGCATATCTGTCGCCAAATTCTTTCAAAGAATTATTTATATAAAGAGCGGTCTTTGACTGAAATTTTTTTTTTCGCGAATTCTAGAACAATTTAAAAACGCTAAGCCCAGGGGTGGGGGGTTACGCTGGAGGGGTACCTTTTATCATTGACGGCCACATCGAGTGTCATCGACAGGAGATGGTCAGTGATAACTGGTCCTCACAGGGTACCCAGCTCTCACTATTGGCTCCTCGTGCCACACCCCGGGCAACCGCGTTGGTCTGCAGGCTAAACATATAAACATAGTGAGGGTAGCCAGATATGGCGAAACTGTAGCGTCTGTACTCCATGTTAGGGGCGGCTACAAACAGCGTCTGTTACCCATGTGAGGGTCGGCTGAACTTAAACCGAGGAAGGCAAAGGGAAACCACTTCGGTAAAATATTATCACATGAACACCTTATGGGTCTTGTTGTGGTTAAATGTTCCGGATTAAGACCTCAGATCGAATCTCCGGGGAGGTCAGTTGTGACGAGAGCAATAAGAAAACCAGTGAGAATTGGAACGTGGAACGTGAGAGGGCTGCTGCAGCCGGGGAGGTTAAAGATGGTTGAGATGGGGATGCGACGCGTCGGCGTCTCTCTTATGGGATTATGTGAGACCCATTGGAAGGTCCGGCCAGATGGACCGATCAAATAAGGGAGAGGACCGGCGCGAGCTTCCAGGGTGCTTCGACGGTGGCCCGCAATCGTTCCAAATGGAGAGCAGTGATCCGTAAAATAAAATCTGTGGGCGTGTGGAGTCAATAGGGTCACGTAAATTCTGCAAAGAAGAATGCGACTTCGAAGAAGAAGAAGAAGCCCAAATATGGCACCAATCAATTTTTGTGATCATGCCTTTACCCCTTTAGTGGGGTAGAAACTTCTAATTAATTATTAAGCATAAAGAGGTGATTTTTTCTAGCTTTTAAAACAATTTAAAACCGCTTAGCATAAATATGGCAGCAATTAATTTTTGTGATGATCTCTTCACTCCTTAAAAGGGGTGAAATCCTCTAATTAGGTATTCCTCATTAGAAACATTTCAAAACACTGAGCAGAAATATATCTACCATCAATTTATTTTTGTGATCATCTCTTCACCCTTTAAAAGGGATGACAGTCCCTATAATTAAGTATTTAAGATGAGATTATTTTTCTAGATTCATTTTTAAGCCCGAAGCACAAATATGGCATCAATCAATTTTTGTGATAATAATTTGTCTTTCTATAACAGGTGACTAGCCTTAGTTAAGTATTTCAAATAAAGGGAGCTTTCTTATAGATTCTAAAGAAATTCTACCCGAAATATGGAATGACTTGTTTTTTGTGATCATTTTCCTTCATCTTCTATTCCTTTAATTTAATATTACTCATAGGGGGATACTATAAAGATTACAGAGTAGTCTCTCAGTTAATCGCTCTTGTGTTGTATTCGCAAGCAGGAATTCGTTGGTATTCATAGCTGTTAGGAGTGTCATAATATTGTTTTTTTTTTTCTAATTTATTTGAATACTTATTTATAAGAGAAAGAATTCAATCTTTAGGACAAATTCTAAGATTTTAGTGAATCCTCTCTGATATCGCAATTTAATAATATTTCTACTAAAATCTTAGAATTTGTCCTAAAGATTGAATTCTTTCTCTTTTAAAATACATCTTGGTTAACTGGAACTCGAGCTGATTTTTTGAAAAACATTCCAACTATTCTCAGAAAAAAGATGCTCAAATCTTTCGTTTTATACTTACTAGTATTTATAAGTTAAGTTAAAAATTATCTCGAGGCTGCTATGCTATGTTGGTATATTTACAGTTGGGTTGATTGCATCCCACTAGAATTCTTTAGGTAACACCTAAAGAAGAAATTCTCTATCTCCACTAAAATTCTTATAGATTCTAAAGAAGCCTAATAGACGGGTCATTTAAGAAAAATAATACAAAATGAATTTTAAGACTATTATTTGTTAAATCCTTTATCTAAATAAATTGAATAATATATAGAATACAAATATAGTCCTCTTTTTTTGCTCATTTTGCATTGGGAAATAATTTTCCAAGCTATATCCCACTAGGTCGCCTGATATCGATATCTCGAACATTAAAACACAGATGAATGAAATTTGAAACTTAACTGATACCATTCTATGATGAGATCCTGGATGAGAGTTGGTGAATAAGAGAGAAATGGCTTGAATGATTCCCATCAGTCAGCGTATAAATAAAACTTCTCTGAAATTAGGACTGAAACGTGGATGAAATTAATAGTATATTTTCAATAATTTTCTATTCTTGTCATCAGTAAACTTGTGATAAAGAATTTCACAATTTGGGTTTGATTATTATTCTTTACTTTATGATTAGAAATAATCGACCTTTTAAAAAGAAAACCTCCCGGCATATATTTCAAGATTATAGAGGACTATAGAAAATTAATTGGGGAAAATATAGACTACTTCATTAATATTATTTATAGTTTATGTTATACTAATAAGTATACTAGTATGTAGTAATTACAGCCTAATATACCTTAATTCTCATAAAATGATCTTAATTAACTACAAATTATATATTTATGTCCTAATTTTTCTAACAAAATTTTAGGGACAGAATAAGGAATTTTACTCACAATATTTAAATAAATTATTTTTTATTTATATTAATTAATTCACTATAGTTTTGGTGCCTTCTTGTTGACCATCTTCAGTAGAAATTAACGTCTTTCATTTTGGGAAATGGTCATGTTAAATACCGTTAATTTCTACTGAAGATAGTCATCAAAATGGGACAAATGTTATAAAGTGAATTATTATAAATAAAAAATTATTTATTTTTGACCATCTACAGGAGTAATTAATGTTATTAATTTGGGGAAATTGTCCAGTTTAGAAAGATGGATTTATGTTAATTCACTAAACAGTTGCTTTTCTCCACGGTTGACCATCTTCAGAAACAACTTATATTAATTTAATATGTATATGTTATTAATTCTATTATTTTTAAATTAATTAAAGATTCACAGGGACGTGGACAGAGTTTTAGTTTCGTCAATTTATTTCGACTTGATCAGCATCTATCTATGTCCATGTGCAATATATAAATTAACTGAATACGATCTATTAAATAAATACAGTTGCTTTAAAATGGAAATATAAAGCAAGAATAAACAAATAAATATTTTGAAAATAGACAATTAGACAGATGGAGTTGAGATGAAATTACCTTAAATAAACAAAGTGAGAATTTGTTCCGAAAGTTTGGATTTCAAATAAGCGTTTTGGGATAGTTTTAAAAAGAACTATATTTATTTCTTCTTCTTTTAAGTGCCATATCAGGTCTTCCTGACGTTTTGGCTCCTCCCCACATATACCTGTGCTGAGTGTGTTTAGTTGTTTTACACAGATATACGGGAACTACTTTTTAACGAACGGCTAGTTTGGAGAGGTTACTAGGCAATCATACTCTTGGTAGTTTGCCATTGCTTTCCAAGAGGAGGCGACTGCAAATATCTGATCTTCCGAGACTCACTTCTCGAACCAGCGTACTTCGAGTCAGCGACCCGACAATCTACCCACTGACCCCACAGTCGCCTCTTATATTTATTTAATAAAATAAAAAAATCAATATATTATTTTAACAAAATACATTTTATAATTGATGAGAGTCTTAAGTCCTAAATTTAATAAGAAACTTCGCTAAATCAACTAAATAAGAGCGTTTTTATTTAACATTGTCCTTCTTCCCGATAGTTACATAATTAAATTTCATCAAGGACGAGAACTTGCAATAACTCTTTTTTACTTTTATTCAAGTCGCTCAGAAGTCGATATTGTTAAGTACATAAATCAACTAAAAATTGATTGTTTTTCAAATCCTATCCCCATAAGAAAGCATATTTAGAAGCAATAAAAATTGTTTTTTAATTTTATAATTTCTCATTAATATATCAAAGAATAATTAACACATTAACGAGAATTGTTTTTGATCGTGTTTTTTTAAACTAGATATATATATATGTGAGACTACTGCTGGTTGAGGCTGGTGATCCATATCAGTGTTTGATATAAAAAGCGTCATGCGGGCTAATCGCGAAATGATGCTGGATCATATCTTTTTCATTCTCTCTTGGTCCAGACTTAAGATTCAGCAGACTCCAATAGCTTCAACCAGCAGTAGTCTCGCGATATATATATCTTGTTTAAAAAACGCGATCAAAAACAATTCTCGTTAATATGTTAATTATTCTTTGATATATTAATGAGAAAATTATAAAATTATTTAACTTCATTATTTCAAATTAGAAATATATAAATTCGGATATTATTTTCACTTAATATCTGACAAAAAACACCTGCATTCGATTCGCGATCGAATCAAATACAGGAATCTTATGATTAATAAAAATTGTTGTTCTAAAAAGAATAAAACTAGTTTGTTAGATAAGAATTTACCAAATATAAGAATTTTCTAGAAGCAGAAAAACCGCATTGGCTTCTGAGCGATTCATACTATATATATATTTGTCTAGATTAATTTGCCGCAACGCTGACGTAATGCTGCCGAGAGAGAGCGCCATCGGTATATTTGCGGCAAATTTGAAATATAATCGTAATTTGAACTCAAATTTCGAAATGAAAGACTCCAATTGATTTTAAATTAAGAAACATTAAATATATTGATAATTATTACCCCCCCCTTCACCACTCAAAAATTAAATATTCAATTCGCTTTTCTTTGTGCACAGAAAAAGAAATCAATCACATCTTATTTGATTTATATATTATTTGTTTATTTTTTTAATAATTTGCCACTTTTTTATAATTTTTTAAAAATCTAAATTTTGTTATTCTTATTTTTTGATTTTTACAAAATTAAACGACTTAAGACACGCATGCCCATATGAGTTTCTCATTGCAATACTGGAGCAGCCTGTCATACAAACAACACCTGATCTCTTTTAAATATTTGGAGCCTTATATCGATTATCGATCCCAAATTTTAAAAAAATGATATAATATAATTCTCCTCCTCACACGATACCACTTATTTAAATAAATCTATTTCCACACAAAAAATATCACAATGCTGTAGATTATAGAAAAAAAATACTTCCAGATTCATATCTAGAGCCTCATTTCTGTAGCTGTGTCCGGACGAAAATGAGGCAAAACTTTTAAGAGACTATGTATTTTCGAGAGTTTACAGGTATACATTTGGAGTGTGGTTTTTTAAGAGGAATAAAATTTTTGGACCGAGACGCTGCCCGCCAGGGCACCAGCCCGGAGGGCCGAGCTTCAAGGGCGTGCCGAAGGCACGCAGGAAAAGCTCGTTTATAAATATGAATGGAGAGGGGGGTCCTCGCCCTTGGGTTCATTGGAGAGATATCGATTAAATATGGATTTAGAAATGTAGGGAATTAAAAAAAGAGTAGATTTAACAAAAACATGAAATTTATTGCTTTTATATTGTGTCCCATTATTATTATTATTATTATATTATTAATATAACAAAGAAAACATTGATTTTTGTATATATGAGAATAAAAAGTTATTTTTTCCTAGAAAAAAAGATCTTTCTTTTGTGTTGAATTATTAGGCAATAAGATACTAGATAATTAATAAATGCAAAAAAATAATTTATATTTTCATAAAAAAAATCGAAAATTTAACATTTTTTTTTTTAATTTTTTATTTTGAGTTAAGTGGTATTTTTTCAATACAGTGCGTTTCATTTAAGATTTTTTTTTTCTTTACATATTCTTGACTTTAGTGAAAGACTGCACTTTTTGCGAAATCCAATCGTATGTCCAGACAGCATAAAATTGAGTTGTATTTAATGCATTCAATGAGTATTCTTGTAAATTCTCAGTGGATACCATGTTATTTTTAGCCCACTGCAGATAAGGTGCTGAGAAATCGAGAATCCAGGCCCAGATGACAGCCGAATAATGCTTTGCCGAGGACCAGAGAGTTAGAGAATATTCTCGGATGCTGTCTAAAAGTCCCGGCGCGTATTGTTCGATCTGAAAAGAAAAGAACAAACCAAGTTGTAATTCAAATAAATTGTATAGTAAGGTAGTTGTTTCACCATATGGGTTTTCTTAGAATTTTTTCGAAATTTAGACAGATTATTATTTAAATACTTCTGCAAAAACGAAATTTATAAACAATATAGTTCCGGAGATATTAAATTTCAAAGAGAGAGTTTTTCACTCTTATACATTGCACTATAAGGGATATCAGAAAGTTTGCACATATATATATATATATATATATATATATATATATATATATATATAATTATAATTAAGAAACTCTTCTTATCATTGTTATAAAAAACTAAACCAACATTAAACAATGACTAATAATAAAATGAAAGTTTTTGCCGAGAGTAGCAGAATTTTTATATATTGAAGGAGACAATAAAAGAGTGAAATCTTCTGCTGAATTATAAATTTTATTTATTTATAACGAGACTAGTAGTTTCGAGGGCTTTGCCCTCTTCATCAGTCTATTACTGGATTCACAGGAATTAATTTATGAATATTGTAATAGACTGATGAAGAGGGCAAAGCCCTCGAAACTATAGTCTCGTTATAAATAAATAATATTTATAATTCCAGCAGAAGACACACTCTTTTATTGTCTCCTTCAATGACTAATAGATTTTTTAAGAAAATTTTAATTCATAGTTACAACACAGTTTCTGAGATAATAATGAATAAATAATGAAAAATGTATAATGAAAAATTTACACTAAATACAAGCTGACAACAACGCATTTATTTAACCTAAAAAGTGGGTTAACTTTAGTAATTTTTTTTACGTTTTTTCGCTTCAGCCATTGTCGCAACAGCTTTTAATCGCTTATTAAGAACTTTTTGTTTTATAAATCTCCCCCTTTATAATGTACTTTATCTGAAATTTCTATGATAAAAAATATATACAAGCTCAGACAGTGTTGCCAGATTTGTCAAACGAGCACGGGATTGGCTAGTAGTGGTACATAAACAGCAAAAAGTTTTGAGCTTATGAATTATGAATCCTTATTGTCTGCTCTATATACTCTAGCATTAAATTTTTGCTAGTATTGTCGCGAAACAACTACCTTAATTTCAACATTTAAAAATACATAGTTATATTTCCTGTGTTAACAAACTATTTCGACTCATCTTAAAAAAGAAAATTTAATTCAAACAAAGATTCCATTAATAGAAAATATTTTTTTTTAATGAAAAAAATTCTATTAAATATTCGAGTAAAGTATTTATTAAACAAGGGCGACGAACTTAGAATCTATAATTTTAAATGATTAAAATATTTTTAAGCAAAAAAACACCTTTTAATTTAATATTTAAAAGAAACATTTAAATTCTAGGTATTTCATTGATGAGAAACAAGAAAGGAATATTTAAAAAAATTAAATAATATTGATAGATTGAGATTAAAATCTTTCTCACTAATCTGTTATTGACTATGATAATATCATTCAATTGAAGTTATATTTAGATATGAGTATTGATTTATGTATAGGTACTTAATTTTATTGTTTTGTGAAAGTTTAATTACTCTATTTTATTTATATTGGTTACTCTATCTGAGTAGAATCTTCTAATCAAATTTAATCCACTTTTTACAAAGATCATTTTGCACACATACGCATTTGCAGTGACAAAACAATATTTTATCAATTAATAGGGGAAATAAAATAATTTTTTTAAGATCACAGAAACAAAGCCTGTCAGATCCTAAGGGAATATTTTTATTTTTATATGCATTTGTTATACGTGTGTAAATTGGTGTAGAGGTCAGATTATAGAAGGTCAAATTTTTAGCATAAGCCGGGCTTGAACCCGGGCTTCTGATCCGTTGGCTGATAGACTACTCATTCGGCCAGCTTAACCTCAAAAATGTAATTTAAATCATTGAGGGAGCTTACCAGTGGTGAATAACAAACATTCCTTTAAAGGAGAAATGTTGTTGTTAACCGATTGGGACAGGCCCAAAAAGTTGCTAATATTTGACAATATAAATATTCTTCGAGGAATAAAACTATTATATATAATCAATTCAAATAAATAAATTTAATAAATAATTTAGAATACTTTCTATAACTTACCCATGCATGTACAACTGGAATTTTTTCCTGAATATAATTTCGTATTAAAATAAAATTATCAATAAGCATTTGTCCCGCAAAAATTACAAAATTAAATATCTCTTTCAATACAGGCCCCAAATAATCGGCTGCAATGGTAGTATAATAGGGTAGATTAGCTTGAGCCCATCTAAAAAGGAAAAAATAAAATAATTTTTATAATATAAGTAATTTAATAAATAAAAACAATGAGTTACATACACGTAAGAGTCATCAGAAAATTTGGAAACTTTTGTCCAAGCTTGTTCTCCATGTTTTAACGCTCCAATGTCTTTTAAAAATAAGGCAGTACTTGAGGCTAAAAAAAATCATTTTATTAAAAATAAATATTATAGACAACTAGCTGCAAGGCCCGCCTTCGGCGGCCCTCTTACTAGCCAGGAGGCATGCCCCCGCCCCCCCCCCCCGAAACCCACCCAGCACCCCCACTCCCACACACCTCGGACTCCCAACCCACAGATTTTGTATACAAAATTTGGTTGAGTTTGGTCCGAGAGCAAGAATTTTCACTTTTTGACCCCCCCCCCCATTTTGGGTGGTTAGTTTTTTGCATTTCTTCCTTTAAAGGAGAAAATGTTGTTGTTAACTGATTGGGACTCCAGTTCCAAAAAGTTGCTAATATTTGACAATATAAATATTCTTCGAGGAATAAAACTATTATATATATCAATTCAAATGAATAAATTTAATAACAATTTAGAATACTTTCTATAACTTACCCATGCATGTACAACTGGAATTTTTTCCTGAATATAATTTCATTAAAATAAAATTATCAATAAGCATTTGTCCTGCAAAATTACAAAATTAAATATCTCTTTTCACAGAAATTTCCAAATAATCGGCTGCAATGGTAGTATAATAGGGTAGATTAGCTTGAGCCATCTAAAAAGGAAAAAATAAAATAATTTTTATAATATAAGTAATTTAATAAATAAAAACAATGAGTTACATACACGTAAGAGTCATCAGAAAATTTGGAAACTTTTGTCCAAGCTTGTTCTCCATGTTTTAACGCTCCAATGTCTTTTAAAAATAAGGCAGTACTTGAGGCTAAAAAAATCATTTTATTAAAAATAAGACAGATAACTAGCTGTGCGCTCGCCTTCGGCGTCCTCTCTTACTAGCCAGAGGCATGCCCCCTGAAACCCACCCAGCACCCCCCACTCCCACACACCTCGGACTCCCAACCCACAGGATTTCCGTGCTACAAAATTTGCTGAGCTTGGTCCAAGAGCAAGAATTTTCAATTTTTGACCCCCCCCCCATTTTGGGTGGTTAGTTTTTTGCATTTCTAGCTCTCTAGAGGCCCACAGATTATGTATACAAAATTTGGTTGAGTTTGCTCCAAGGGCAAGAATTTACATTTTTTTCAACCTCCCCCCTCCTTGGGTGGTTTTTTGGGGGAATTTTTTTAAACAAAAGTTTTCAGAAATCACATCCCCTACAACTTTGCTTATAATAAAATTTGGCGTAGGGTTAATAGTTTAGGAGTTATATTTTCTAGTTGAAGCTTTAGTTGTCAGTTTTATGATAAGGATAAATAAGATTAAATCTCTAAGTAAATATTGGAGTTGGACCACACATGAGGAAATTAAAAATTTTGGCCCCTAATTTTGAAACCATCTTCAAAGAATTCTATAAATACACCTAATTGCTCATTTCATCGATCAGTCGGTACCAAAATATTCGATTTGAGAGTTTGAGACCAAGACAACCCAAAATCTATAGAAAATCAAGAGAAATAGTCAACTACTAAATCTGAAGTGTTGTGGATTATTTTTATTATTTAGTAATTGACTTGATTTTCTAAAGGAATTTTAATGCTACAATTATCGGCATTTGTCTTTTATATACAACGCAAAATGTTAATGAAATTGAAAAAGTCACTTCTTTTAATCATAATAATTTATTATTAGTTTGTGTTAATTTTTGAGTTCTATTTTCTTCTGGGAAATTTGTTCATGTTTTTACATTTTTTTAAAATAAATATAACAAATATATTTATGCTATTTGACTTATTTGTCCATTAAATGAAACGCTTTGACAACGATGTGCCATTATTACTCTGAACAATCTTAAACACTTTTATAAATATTTTGATAAATCATTGTTTTATACATAACAGTCTTTTTTCACGACCGGGTGTAGAAGTTAGTTTCTGTGACATCAAAGTAGAGATAGAAATGTCACATTATTTCCTACGGGAGCTAATATACATTATTTCCCGTGGGAAATAATTATGTTAATACAAATGAAATAAATGCAATTTGATGTTATAGCAACAAAAAAAGAAAACAGGGAATACGTAGGCAACTATATATATACTTAATTTAATTTGATTGTGAAAAATTAATGTGTCAATATTTTATTTGAATATTCGCCCTCTGGCTACAAATTGCACCTCGAGAAAAATAATGCATTTCTCTCCCTTGATGTATAGTATATTTACTATTTTGATAAATGACAATCATTTCACTCCACTCAATCCAATCCAAATTTAAGATTGGGGGGGTCAGATAGGCTAGGCGGTAGCGTGACAGCGAGCTGGCCCAGGGGACCCGGGTTCGAATCCGACTCGAGGCATCCAGCCAAAATCTGACCCCCGGGGTAGAGACAAATTTTAAAAAATAATAACTAGTATCGTAATTAGGCTTATGGCTAAAAAGGCCGAAAAGCCAAAAAAAAAAAAAAAAAAAAAAAAATAATAATTTAAGATTGCCCAAAGAGTGATAATTTGGATGCAATTCAGAGGCGAGCTATCAGAGTAATAGGAGACCCAGCATTAACTGATCATAGAAGTGTCTCTACCCCAGGGGCGGACCGTGAATTTGTCTCTGGGCTAACACTACTTGGGGGCCTATCTAATTAATCAAATTAATTGCCATTTTGTCAAAAAAATGTTTTCTATAATGATCTATATCTATACGGTATAGGAAAAAAATTAGGACAATAAAATATTTTATTTATTTAATAATTGATACACAAACAGCAACTGTAAAAGAAATTAACAGGTTATGTGTAATTATGTTATATAAATTATAAAGCAACCTTTCTGCATTTCTGGGCTGCAAATTTTTTTATTTGTTCATCACATTGTAAGTCCTTTGTTAAATCACAATTTATGGAAAGAACTGATAAATAATTTAGACCAATGTTTCTCAATCTTTTGTAGAGCGAGGAACCCCAGAGCACTTATATTTATTTCTGAGGAACCCCTAGAACTAAAATATGAGATATTTAATTTTTCGTCAAAATATCAACATCATGCTACTTTTATAGCTTCCAAATATAACATACTGCCGCCGATAACGGTGTTGTCACATTTTAAAAATTTGCTAGATTTTGGGGAAATTGGGTACAAAAAACGTGCATTTTAAATTACAATACCTAACATTTTTATTTTCATGAATAATATTATTATTAAATTTTTTTGGTAATGTCATTGGGATACCCATATGCCCCTTTCGGATCGGACAGGTTTTTTTTACATATTCAATGTATACTCATAAATAATATTCTCATCTATTTGAAAAGCAATATTATTTCAAACGTCATTAATAACAAAATAATAATAAAACAATTTAAATGATGTTTTCATTTTGTTACTAATGTAACGTAATCGTTGTATTATAAGAAAGTTAAGGAACTTTAGAGCAACAAAAATGGTATCACTGAGACAATAATAGTGATGTTCACCGCATTCTTAAGTATCAATGGTTTTATTTGACTATAAGGTAATACTTAGACTCTAAATTTAGTATTTTTTTCTTTACATGACAAATTTTTTGAGGGGTGATACTACTAACTACTATTTTTGTTTTTCTATTTTTTCTTTTATTGACCTCTAGGCGGGGAACCCCAAGCCTCCCTTTGTGGAACCCAGGTTGAGAATCACTAATTTAGACGATTGTTCGACATAACATCAGTAGCATTGCTACTCTAAATAATCAATGGAGTTGTATAAATAAGGGTGTTCATATTGTTTTATATATATATTTTGTCAATCAAGAGCCTGATGAAGCCATAATAAATTGGTGAAACGTTGCAAGTTTTAACACGGTGTTTAATTGTTCCTTTTTTCCTCTGATTTATCACATTTAATATATTTGTTATATTTATTAAATACTTTTATCAGGAGTGAGGTCAAATAAAAAAAGCACTCAAACAATCTTTATAGCTATATTCTTTAAGGGTTTCTTCAATTTGCCCTCACCCCTAATAAAACTATTTATTAAAAGAAGGCGGTTATTTTCTATGAATATAAATTCTAAGTCCACTCAACATAATCCATATTTAAGATTGCCTAAAGACGGATAATGGCACATCGTTACCGAAACGTTTCTTTTAGAGGACAAATAAATCAAAATATAAATGTTTCTTATATTTATGAAGTACTTTTATCAGAGGTGAGACCAAATGGAAAAAACCATCTTTAGAGCTTTAGGGCTAATTTTAAGATCGAAAGCTATAAATATAAATTTGAAAATTTATAATAGGAAAATAAGGACACGTTTTTATGTGTGACTTTTTTAATTATCAGGCAACGTTTCGTCGACTTTGCCGACTTCTTCAGGGCTTCAAATAGTCATGCCACACATTCGTCTAAATTTTCTTGTGTTATTTAAATTTGAGATTTCTTTATGTAAAAAATAAAAAAAATAAAAATATTCTATTCTGGTTTTAAAAAACAGTGTTCGCTCATTCTATCTATGTTATTTCTGTTTTATATCTAATGAAATTGTTAATATAAAAAGAAAAGAAAGAAAAATTGTTTTATGTGAATGTGCCAAATATTTTTTGAAATTTGTGTTTCTGATGGTCTTCAATGGTAACGAAGATAACAAGAAAATTTAGACGAATGTGTGACATGACTATTTGAAGCCCTGAAGAAGTCGGCAAAGTCGAAGAAACGTTGGCTGATAAATATTATAAACTTTCAAATTAATACAAATTATGGACGGAAATGATAATAATAATATAAAGATGTTTTTAGCGTTTCTTCAAATTAGCCTCACCCCTGATAAAAGTACTTAGTACCTGGCTACCGAGCGACGCTCGGTAACTTTTTGCTTCAATTAATAACTATATATTAATCCCCGAACCTCCCCAGTGCCCCCACCAACCCACCCTCGAAACCACTTCCCTCGCCCCCCGTACCCCTCCACCACTGCACCCCCCACATCTACCCCACAGTCATCTCCACCCTCGCCCCCGCCCTCAGTTTTTTTTTTGCATTTCAAGCATTGTAGTGGGCCACAGATTATATGTATATATGTATAGGTATATAAATAAATACCGTATAATAATTTTTTTTAATTAAATAACAATTTTTGAGTTCATCAATTCAATTGCGAAATTCTAATATAGAAAAAATACGTTTGTGGGATTTAAAACTCGATTTTTTAATCAATTAAATTAAACCAATTATTTTACATGAATTTATGCATACATTGTTTTTGAGCTTCGATTCCGGAGATTACTTCTCCACCATCGAATGTTCTTGATCATCTTTTAGTCCTTGTTTTTAATAAGAGGAAAAAACTAATTAAAGAAAAAAACCTCTTTTCCGATAATTATTTCAATTCCATTATTGAATCAAAATCCATCGCTCCATCATCAATTAAATTTTTTTTTATAAATTTTATTAAACCAATTATTTTACATGAATTTATGCATACATTGTTTTTGAGCTTCGACTCCGGAGATTACTTCACCACCATCGACTGTCCTTGATCATATTTTTAGTCCGTTTTTAATAAGAGGAAAAAACTAATTAAATAAAAAAACCTCTTTTCCGATAATTATTTCAATTCCATTATGTCCTCTTCCAATCCCATCAATTAAATTGTCTAACTTTTAATATATATAATATTTGTAATGATCTATATAAGTGGAATTTAAAATTAAAAAAACAATTAATAATTAAAAGAAAATTGGATAAAAATCTAATTATACATTTTTTTCGAGACAACCACCTGTGAATAATTATTTCAATTAACAAAAAACCCATCAAAAACAACTTAGCCGATGATGAGACCGTGACAGATCGAATGTCCAACACAAAACCCTCCTAACCCGTGAATTTCATCCAAATCGTTAGAGCCCTTTTCGAGAACCCGATTGGATATACAAGATTTGCTCGTTTAATAAGAGTAGATAAGCTAAGATTAAAAGAAGAGTGTATCCTCTGAATATATATTTATTTTTTAAAAATGGAATAACAAGAAGCAATTTCCCAGGTGAAAATAGTACTCAGATAATTAACAAAGTAATAATAAAAATCATTTCTGTACTTTGAAAGTTAAAAATAATAATTTAATTTGTGATTTGGTTTAATATTTATGTAACTTACATTTGAATGATCCATGGATTCGAATATCATAAGTTAGAACACTGGCGATACCGACAATCAGAAGAAACGATCCAAATTTCCATGGGAAAGATGATTTGCCGCTGAGTGTCATTTTTTTATTTAATTCCTAAAAATATAATAATGGAATGTTTTTAATTGATAAATAAATTAATCAATAAGAGGATCGGAAGGGGGTCTTTCGTGTGCCTTGAGCTGAATGTCGTTGAAGGCAGAAAGAATGAGTGGGAAAGGCCAGAATGAGGGATCGATCGATCGTCTGCTTGCTCTTGCTCTGGCTACTTTGCACTGACGTTATTCACAAGGGCCAAATATGGCGGGAAATTGAGACATCAGGCCGGGGGTTTTAAATTTTTATTTTTTTATCTTTGACACATTTACCTACTGATAAAGTAAATAAACAAATTATATATATATATCAACAAAAATTATCAAAATAAAAGAGAATTATAGAGAAAATAAAAAAATTTGGAAAATTAATAAAAATTATGGATGAGTCGGCCAAGTGTGATTTGGAATCCCATACCGGGGGTTCTGTACCTAATAAATCTTATATTATTAAATGATCATATATAGGTAGTGTTTTTACGGGTTTCTCCGGGTGGGTTTTTTCGATTTACTCAACGTTTCGGATCTCCTTTTGGAGCCATTTCAAGAGAGGGGGTGGGTTGTCTTCGTGGTCTTAAGCATTGTCCTTAGGGTGGAGCGAAAAAGCACCCCCAAATTTTTTTTTCTCAATTTATTAGGCTGTATGCGGAAAAGTTGCCACCTATAAGTTCAATCATGTGTGAAATTTGAACTTCCTACGATGCGATCTTAAGGTGCCCCTAGAAAATCATAAGATGGTGTCATCTATTAAATCCGATGGAATGGAATATTTTTAATTATATGTCAGAGGGGTTGTTTTTCACCCCCTCGGGAATCGAACCCGAGTGCCAGTAACAGCAATCCGGGCCATCTGGCTCACCTGCAGGATACGAACCTCTCCTGACATATGTAGAGCCAGATGGCCCGGATTGCTGTTACTGGCACTCGAGTTCGATTCCCGAGGGGGTGAAAAACAACCCCTCTGACATATAATTAAAAATATTCCATTCCATCGGATTTAATAGATGACACCATCTTATGATTTTCTAGTAAATTTGAATCTATTACCATCGGCAAATTAATATCTTTCATATTAAGGTGCGTGCCCCTTTGCCACCACGAAAATTTGGGACTTTTTTTAGATTTTTGCTTATAACTCAAAAACCATGGATCCTACGGTAAATTTTACTATTACCAAAATGAAAGAGCATAGAATTTCGCGTTGAATAACCTACTGAAAAGTTAAAATCAGTTTAGACACAATCGATCGTCAAAGAAAGGCAAGTTTTACCAACTTTGCGTAAAAGTGAATTATTCTCATTAACAATGTGATCACAAGAAACCACTTTTCGAATTTTGGTGCTGACCCCCATAATAGCTGCCAATTGTCATGTCTTGGAAAATTCTGGATATCTTCAAATCTAAGTTTTAACAAAAAAGTAAAAAAGTAAAACTTTAAGACAACAAAATTTCTTAGAAAATGAGACAAGAATCAAGTTTCTAGGATGAGTGGTTTTCATTTTATGAATGAAAAACTGCAATTTTTTCAACCTCATTGCGGCACGGGTTACCGTTGTCCAATTAAGATGAATGATTGCCAATCTCGTTTTTTAGCCAATTGGTAACAATTCTAGGGGTCAGCGCCGCAAAAATTTGAAGAGATGTTTCTTGTGACCACCTAACGACCATAATTCACTTTGGTAAAAATTGCCTATTTTGATGATCGATCGTGGCTAAATGGCTGAAGCAATTTTAACTTATAAGTAGATTATTCGACGCGTAATGTTATGCTCTTTCATTTTGATAAGAGTAAAATTTTCTGTAGGACGCATGATTTTCGGGTTATAAGCAAAATATGAAAAAGTCCACAATTTTCGTAGTTTTTAGTCCCTCAAAAATTTAGCACCAGCCAGAAACCGTCGAAAACTCATATAACTCTTATTTGGAATGCTTAACGTCGATTAAAATTATTTCCAGCTTGTGCAATGTGCATTTTTATTGACCAGCGCGGCATTTTTTCGGTGGTTTTCAGAGAGAAATCATCAGTCAGCGTCAAAAGTGCATTCGCGACGAGCCGGCGCAATACACACTTGAAGGGGCACCTTAAGATATAATTTGATTTAGCTGAGATTTTGTATTATAAATAGACTTTATATTAGGCAACTTTTCCGCATAGGCCTGTTTCAAATTTTTGATTTTAGTTTTTTCACTCCACCCTAATGGTCGTCCAGGGTTGGTTTTTGGGAATGTTTTCAGAGTGAATTTCTTCATTCTGAAGACTGTGTTGGGATAGGTTTGGAGATTTAGGAGGTTATAGTTGTCTTGAGGTAGACTGTGAGGAGGCAGAAGGTTGAGAGAGATCACTTACTTTAGTACGGCCCTTCGGGATAACATCTCGGTTGTCGAAATGTCCAAACCTAGCCCAACCCACAGGCTTCAAAATTAAGAAATTCCTTCTGAAAACATTCCCAAAAACGAACCTTGGGTGACCAGGCTAAGACCACGAAGACAACCCAGCCCTTCTCTTGAAAATGGCTCTAAAAGGAGAGCTTCGGCTCGAAACGTGAGTAAATCTCAAAAACCCATCCGGAGAAACCAGTAAAAAACACTAGTGACATAGAATCCTTTCGAGGAAACCTCAGTGAATATTTATATTATATATACATGAGGCGTCTATATTATATACTCATGGACAAAATTAGTGCAACAAAAAAAAAGCTATAATTCGATTTAAAGCGATGACTCTTATCTTATAGTTTCTTGATTAATTTGTTAAAATATTATTTTTAATCTTACTTTTGTTCATTTTAATAACTCATTTAAATATTGATTTTTCCTCAAATTTCACATTTTATTTAAATTTTATAAAATTTTCTTTATTAGGTACACGTTCGGCTACTTTTGTCCATGAGTGTATATATATACATGGGGTCGAATAAAAAAATTCTGACTTCCTCACTAAACTATGTTTAACGTACCGTGTGTGTTTTTGTATTTAAGCACTAGTGTATTAGTGTATTTTACTTGTGAAAAAATACCCCTCAAATATATAGGTCAAAACTAGATGTTAAAATATTTTATTTAAATTGATCACAAAGAAAAAAATTACGAAAAAAATCTCTAACCACATACATTTTAATATGACATATTAATAGTTAATCACCGTTTAATCTAATTCTAATATTTATTGTATCGTTTTTTTTTTTTGTATAATTTAAACATTTTGAATAAAATCTGTTAGTAATGAAAAATACTGAGGGTATTTTTGCAAACCTTATTCAACTATAGAGCCTGAAATATTTAACATCTAACATGTATCTAGATATTATGCTAAAAAATGTATCTATATCTAGATGTTTTGGAAATTTTTTAACTGAATCTTTATAAATATATTTTCACATAAGCATCTAAATTCTAAATGGTTTGAAAAATGTATCCTAAACAACCCTAAGCTTGAACAATTCTAAATT
The DNA here is from genome assembly GCA_024734495.1 of Forficula auricularia. Taxonomy (NCBI): domain Eukaryota; kingdom Metazoa; phylum Arthropoda; class Insecta; order Dermaptera; family Forficulidae; genus Forficula; species Forficula auricularia. Next base: position 2,873,874 of record JALMQS010000089.1, read on the forward strand.
TACTGTGTTGATTTTAATTAATTTATCATTACCACGCAAGGGGAAAAAATATTTCTTTGTTACATTTAATAAGAAAAAGAAATCAAATTCTAATATTAATAAAATTATTCCATACCTGACAAACTTTTTGACAGTCTAATAATTGGTCCTCTTTTTTGGTTTTGAGTAAATCTTGATTTGTCACTTGGAATGTTGAAATTGTTTTACGTAACAATTTCATTTGCAATTGATTCGAATATTTCTTATATTCAGCATCTAAAATTAATCAAAATTTAAACAGAATTATTAAAAATAAATAGATAAATGAATAATATAAAAAATAAAAATGATATAAATTATACCTATTGCACTAAGTAATATTGAAGATTGTTTTATATTTTTTGTATAAATTTGTGTCCACGTACTATAAGATTGCTTATCACGTAATAGGCAAGTTATAAGACAATTTTCCAATTCAAGTTTATATTCTTTAGAAATAAGTGAGTTCAATGCAGGTAATAAGTTTTGAAAATATGGGCTCAATTTATTGTCATTTTCTAAATCAATGGATTTATTCTGAAAAACAAAAGTAATAATTAATGAAACATTTGAGATACAAATATTTTTAATAACAAGATATATAATATTAATAGAAATAATCTCGATTCATTTATTTATTTAAATTTACAAATAATAAAGATAAAGCAATCGGAAAGTCAACCCTAAGCTTCTCAGTTCAAAGACCATCTTAAAGGTCCTGAACCATGGAACAAATTTTTAGTATATCATTTTCAGTTTATTTCTATAAGTTTTCCTGATTAGGAACATCTCTTGAGTCATTTCTTTGTAGAAAGAAAAATAAATTTTTATGAGATGGTGGATCAGTTCAAGTCATATTAAAAAATTATTTTTAAGACTAAATTAGGTTGTGACAGGTCATGGTAACTATTTTTTTTTTACACCCAACCTCCATTTTGGATAGCTGATTTTTCAATTAATAATAATTCCCTAGGGTTCTAAAAACCAACTATATAAAAGTTGATTTAGATAGGTCAAAGGATTTAGAAGTTGACATTTAGAAACTGACAGCCTTTGGATTCATGGACTTTTCAAAACCCTGAAGAAGGAGGGAATAGCCTCTGAAACGTCGGTTTTATGAATAAAAAGATAGTGTAAATTATCTTCTTTTTTTGGACTGCCTCATCGATATCCACTTATTAGAACATGTTTCGAAAGGTGTATTCAAGGTTTTTGACGATATCTCGAAAATTCTTTGACCTACTTATCTCAATTAAATTTGGTATAGTTAGTCTTTCTTTAGGACCTTAAGGAAATGTTCATGTAAAAATCAACTAGCTAAAATGGAAGGCGGGGAGGAAGGGTTAAAGATCAAAATTATAAGGCCTTTGACCGACTTCGGCATCCCACGTAATTTTTTTATTTATGTAAGTAATGTAATGAATCGATGTTTAACTTACCTTTAAACTAGTAGCTAATTCTTTTAAATCTGTTTTTGATATAATTTGCGCTTGACGCGTATATAGATAATTAAAGAGTTTGTTAAGTTCTTCGGGTGAAATCGCTTTTGAATTTCCTTTTAACGATAAAATATCCTTTAAATATTCAATAGCAAATGAGGAATAATTTTTCATTGAAATTAAAGGTGTGACATATTTCCACCAAACTAAAAAGGAAAGATGAATCAGTAAAATATACATTGATAAGTCACACTAAACACCTCTCTTAGTCACCAACTCATTTATGAGTACTTGGTTTGTTCTAAATATACCCCCTCCAAATTATATAATCAATAGATTAAAATTTTGTTAGGATCTTTTATTTCGGGGGAAATGAGTACACATAACGTGTAAATTTTAAGTTTGTGTCTTATTTGGTTTACGAGCTACAATGCTCTGACAGACAGACGGACCAACAGACTGTACTGACACTAATAGGATCCTCTTTTACTTTTTAATTATAAGCCGAAAAAATTTCGATACTTCTTCGAGTCCATTTAGAAAAGGAAAATTTGATTTTTTTAAATTTATATACTATGCTGGAGTAAAGAGAGATGTATTACGTATGTGAAATCTTCAGAGATTGTACAAGGTTGAAATTCTGTTTAAATCACACATAATTAATTATAGCTATTTATTGACTCATACAACAAATAATACAATATACATCAATAGCCTTGTTTTGAGATCGTTTACAAGTATGAGCAGATGACTTCGATTTTAAGATACTAATTTAAATTTAAGCCGATCGGAACGTCGTAGTTATATTATATATTAGCAGACGCCCGGGCCTTTGGCTCGGCGTCACCTAGCCCCTGGCGGGGAGCGTCTCGTTTTATGGTTAAAATTTATATAGATAATAGCTGACCCGACGAGCTGTGACTGAGCTCTTAGCTAAGGCGCACACTGAGCTGCGTCACGCAGGCGACGCAGCGCAGCGCAGGAAAAAAACACTGCGTCGCACAGTGTACGCGCACATTGAGAAGCAGTTTCGGGCAGCAGGTCGACGAAAGCACAGAAGTAAAATGACCGCCTTACGCGAAACATTTATTTTGTAAAAAAATATAAAACACTAGCTGAGAAGCCCCCCAAGCCAAGGTGCTACACCCCCTGGGCCCCCACTCCCACACCCCAACCCATTCCACCTCCGCTTAACCCTGCACCCCACTACGCACCCTTCCTACTCATTTCACCCCCACCCCGGGCCCCCTGCATTCCACCCCCGCACCCAGTTTTTGCATTTCTAGCATTCTAGTGGCGCACAGATCATGTATACAAAATTTGGTTGAGTTTGTTCCAAAAACAAGAATTTTCATTTTTTCATTAGTTTCAACAAACTCATCCAAATTTTGTATACATAATCTGTGGGCCATGGAATGCTAGAAATGAGTGCGGGGATGTGGTGCGGGGGTGGAATGCAGGGGGCCCGGGGTGGGGGTGGGAGTGAAGTGGGTAGAAAGGGTGCGTAGTGTGGTGCAGGGTCAAGCGTTAAGTGGAATGGCATTGGGGTGCGGGGTGGGGGCCCAGGGGTGAGCACCTTGGCTTGGGGCTTCTCAGTTAGTGTTTTATATTTTTTACAAAATAAATGTTTCGCATAAGGTGGTCATTTTACTTCTGTGCTTTCGTCGACCTGCTGCCCGAAACTGCTTCTCACTGTGCGTGTACACTGTGCGACGCAGTGTTTTTCCTGCGCTGCACTCCTGCGCTGCGCTGTGTCGCCTGCGTGACGCAGCTCAGTGTGCGCCTTATCTTATGCTTCACGCCTAATCCAAATAATTATAGAATAGGTATTAAAACAGTAAATGAATTATATATTACTTGTCAAAATTGTTCCCTTAACCAAAAATAATATTGACAGTTGAAAGATTTCCAAAAAGCTATTATCGGCCATCTTGTTTGTTTGCTTTTACCCCCCCCCAGAGAGGCGCTGGCGTTGTTTCCTCGAAAAAATATTTTTTACATGCCACAGGTGTGATATCTATAAAAACACTATATATAAAAACACTCGTGTATTTGAATGGAATGTTGTGTGAAAATTTCAAAGAAATCGGTGAAGAACTTTCGGAGATCCTTCAACGTATCACTTAAGCGTAACAGTACATTTTTATTTGTATAGATTTTATTATATATTGTTTGTGTTCAATAAATAGTTATTTATAATTAATTTGGTATGATTTAAACAAAATTTCAACTTTCAATAAATTTAATCACAAAAATACAAGCTTTAACAGCTAATTAAAGATTGTAGGTTGAAAGAATTCATGATTGACAAAAACCCAGACTCTAGAGATCTAGTATGGACGAATTATTTTAATTTGACAACGAAACTGTAATGGGTGGTTACGATTAATTATTTAAGAAAATTCCTAATTAATTAATTAATTGAAGACAGCCCAGGGGTAGTGGGAAAAAGAAAATTAACACATATCCAAATAAAGTGAAATTTATTGGATTTCTTCCTCCTTTCCCTTCAAACTGACGTGAGGATTTTTCCTCCTTCTTCAGGGTTTCAAGGGATCAATGAAGGAAACAAATTAAATGCTTCCTTCCTCTCTCCACAGCAGTGTTTAAAATATTCTTCTTCCTTAGGAGAAGCATAGAAAAACAATTTTTTTCCCTCTTTTTCTTAATTATCAATAATTATGTTTCTGCTAAAGAAGAAAAAAAGTTTTAAGCACTGCTGTGGAGAGAGGAAGGAAGCATTTTATTTGTTTCCTTCATTGACCCTGAAGAAGGAGGGAAGAATCCTCCGAAACGTCGGTTTGAAAGGAAAGGAGGAAGGAATCAATAAATTACACCTTATTTGGATATGTGTTAATTTTTTCTTTCCTCACTACCCCTGGGCTGCCTTCCATTACTTTCAATTAAAACATTCTACCAGTCCGTCTCTCTCCAGAGAAAATTTCGTACAAATAAATTCCCAATTAATTTTAAAATATTATATGTCTTGAGAATGGACTAAGAGAAACTACATAAGCAAGGTTTTTTACTAAAAACCCTCAACAAGGGGACTTCGTGAACGCCCCTTAAAAGATGGGTGGATAGTTGGAACGATTCTGGCTAAAATAGGAAGAAGTTCTAACGAAAAAAGAAGAAAAATTGTAAAATATAGAAAAACATACTTTCAATTCCTTTGGAGATATCTTTAACTCCACCTTGGCCCAAACACCAGAGGATCGTCTTAGCAATGGGCGGTCTGCTCTGATAAGACTTTAAAAGATTGTTATATTTCTCTGTATTACTTGTTGTAATTGATGGTTTTTGAAAGGCAATCATTTGAAGAATAATCTTATAGCCGATAATTGAAGTAACTCCTACAAAACAATTAGTAATCAATAATACATATAATATAATAATA